>JASEVX010000002.1:33859139-34397315 GCA_031761405.1 Serripes groenlandicus
AAAACATCAGGGATATAACTGAACAAGTGTTGAAAGTGGCGTTAAACACCAAAACAATCAATCGAATATTACAGCAGAATCTGTGGCTAAACTGTTAATCAAGAGTCTCTATTTGTGTGGCTATATGTACAGGCAGGCGTTATGCCTTTTGACAATAACCTATAAGTGTACCTCTATTTGTTTATACCACAACTCTCACAAGCTGCAAAACCCGAGAGTCTATAATAATCAAGTCCTAAATCCATATCAGCAGTGTTATATGGGTGCATTTAGTACAAACAAAGGACGTCATCAAATTGTGGCCGTTCTCTAACAGGAGCAATCTTATCCAATCGTCAGCAGTTGATTTAACGCAGGATGGCCTTAGAAACTAAATAATTTCAAAACCATTTCCCACATACAACAATCTGCAGTAGTTTCTCGACCAATCTTTTTATGAGAAAACATAAGACTTGATTACAATTGATGAAATTGAGGGAAAAGAAAGCAGATGCAATCATGCCAATTTTCTTCTTTCGTAACAATGTTGTTGCAGATGGAGACAAAATGTGTCTGCAAGTGGCAAAGGGTTTATGCGCTGTGATCATATAAACTTGCTTAATTTTGTGTAAGTTATTTAATTTGACTAATCTATTTTATAAAGTTCATGATAACTGGTCAAATTGGACTTCATGCAAAAATTATGCGTGTACGGGGAATATCATACAGGCTTCCGAATATCATATAAGGCTTCCAGGCTTGACACTGTTGTTGTCAAATGTATCTCAACTGTGGCTGATAAAGATTGGAAAATTAAAACTTGTAAGACATAATATTTTTTTTCATTTTATTTTCACCAGTAACTATTTGCACGCTAACTCTTAATGACCTATACAAAAGGTCGAATCCACACAATGAAAATCTAACAGTTTGACTCTGTGTAAGTTAAATAAATGGAAGAACAAAGTTATTTCTATACAAAAAATAAAAGCGGCAACAACACTTACACAGTTTGTTGGTTGTTGAAAGCAAATTTATATGTTTCAAGTATAATAGGGTGTTTTAAAGTCTCTGCACTCCAGTGAGACCAAAAATTTGAAATATTGAAACTTCCTGCAAACATTGCTAATATAACAACAAAGTAAGTTATCAATAGCTCAACAATGTCATGAAATGTACGAAAATGTAGCACAAAATCGATCAATACTTAGATGTTTTTTGTACTGGAAATTATACCCTTATTTTATTTCAGAATTATGGATTCTAATATTTTAATACAACATTGAACAGTTTATAACGTTCACTATATTATCTATAATCTGGAGTCTCAGCACCTTTAACGAACATATGTCTAGCAGGGAGTAATACTGTAAAAAGAATAGCTGTACTCCTCATAGTTACATTAACACATTTAGTATTGACATGACGAGCAATGCCATCAGACGCTTCCGTACGATGTGATAGCCGAGCCTGTAACTGACCATCCACATCTATCACTGCCTGGAACGTCTCTCTTAGTATGTCAGCATCGCAGACTGCAACATTCCCCAGAACCTAGATAATTAGAAAGTATATACATAAATGCCAAGTGGGGCTTCTGTGTGTTCAACACCAAGAGCACTCACGATGAAACCAACAGGTGACTCGGATCAGCCAAAGCATGTCGCGCAGTCTAACCTGGACAGGACAATGTTCGCCCTCCAGTGGATTTTCTGTTTCAGAAATCATTACTCTATACCTCTATCCCCATTCGACGGAATGTGTCGGCCCGGATAGCCTGAGCTACTGCACAGGCTAACTCAGTCGTACATTACGACACAGACAATAATGTTGGTTTCTTGTGGAACGGCTCACCAGCTACATTCGGGACGGATGATACTATAACTGTAACGCCACTGGTATACATTTCACAATCTAATTTAAAAATATATTTCAATAGTTTTTGTTCTCCTTTGCATCTCAATTGTTTATTTGCTAGGAGTTAGATAAATACATATAGCAAATACAATTATGTTATGTTCTGTTCTGCCAGAGTTGATATGCAATAAAACGTTATTAGTGCATGATGCAACTCAATCTATGTGATAATAATAGTTGTTTACATTCAACAACTAGTGATAACACAATCCACAGTGTACGTCCGTATGTTATTATGTATAGTATGGGTACATTTTGAAGTGAATGTATAACGTACTCGGTTGTTAACTAGTTATCACATAGAGGACACGAACAGGGGGGAGTGAACGGTGGTATAACGTACTGGTGGTAAACTAGATATCACATAGGAGGACACGGACAGGGGGAGTGAACAAGGGTATAACGTACTGGTTGGTAAACTATAGATATCACATAGAGGACACGATCAAGGGTGTTTCTCGGGTTATAACGTACATGTTGGTAACTAGATATCTCATAGAGGACACGATCAGGGTTTTTCTCGGGGGGTATAACGTACTGGTTGGTAAACTAATATCACATAGAGGACACGATCTAGGGGTTTTTCTCGGGGTATACGACTGGTTGATTACTAGTATCCTCATAGAGGACACGATCAGGGGGTTTTCTCGGGGGTATAACGGTAACTGGTTGGTTAACTAGTATCACATAGAGGACACGATCAGAGGGTTTTCTCGGGGTATAACGTACTGTTGTTTACTAGATTCACATAGATGACACGATCAGGGGGTTTTCTCGGGGTATAACGTACTGGTTGTTTACCTAGATATTACATAGAGGACACGATCAGGGGGAGTGAACGGGGGGTTTTCTCGAATATCTCTATATAATTCATCATTCCTCTAGTGGTTGGTACTCTCAGTGGACGATTATGTTGAGTTCCAACTGCAAAAGGTTTGGGAGACAAATAAGATTTAGAACGTGAAAAACGCTCAATATCTTATATAGCTCAGATCATGTATAAGTGTTTATTGTGATGAAGCTGCTATAATTTTGACGCATAAACTCTAAGAAGAATTCAGACAGGGCGTAGCTTGGCAAAATCAATGTGTTGGCCGTCCTCGTGAGAACATCAACATTGTGGACTCTGCGTAAAGTATCGACCGGATCAGCCTAAGCGCCACACAGACGGATATACCACTTTTCGCCTCCTGTGGATGTTCTGTTTAAGGAAACAGTTTCAGGAATCACTACTCTATATATCCCCCCCCTTAGAGTAATATGTGCGGCGGATCAGTCCTGTGCGGACAGCGCAGGTCTGATCTGGTCGATACATATACGCAGATGTGTATCGCCGCAGCTGCATTTTCGGGCAATTTAGAAAAAATGGGTAGGCACGTGCCTACAGTGCCCTAAAGGGAGCTACGTCCCTGCAAACTGCATAAAAGTTAAATATTCGAACCTGGTGATTGCAAAAATGCGGGTTCGGTATTCTCGAGGGAACCAGTGAATTGCAAAGGCGTACTTTCGCATGGTTCCGAGAAGCACGGTGCAGGTTGATCTCCTTGACAACAGCCAATACATTCCTTCAAACAAAATCCAACACGACAATTTCTTCGAGAGCCTAGAACCGTGCTACGTTTTCTGGATGTCTGTAAAGTTATTGTGAAAAGTAATTAAAAATATCTATATTCCTTTTCCGGGTTTATCTGCTTTATCGAAAACATATTTGATATCTGCAAAATACACCATTTCCATAATATTGACGATTTATGACATCTCTGCTGCAAACGACATTTGAAAACATAACATTTCTCTTTTTGCCCACAATATTTAACTTCTACCACTCATTTTAATTATTTGTGAAGTTTCGTAGTGTCTTCTGCAGATTTGTTGTATTTGGAAAGTCTGTATGCAGTGAACGCGGAATCTGTTTGAGATACTAGTACTGTAGCTAACGCTAAACGTATGACCTGATGGTTGTGTCCCTGTTCGCTGCGGTCATGGTAGAGTACTCTTTGCAGGAACCTCTACTAGCATAGTATAATCTCGTATTGTGTCGCTTTAACTATTTAACTGAATCATTTTGAGATTCCGAATAAAATGAAAACCAACAAACGTTCATGTTTGTTATAAGCCTTATATTTATCATTCGAGATAGAGTTACCGTACATAACCACATTGGTACATATATCCCGTCACGACGGCCACGTCGAGTACCTCAGAGCGACAATGAACATTTACTCTTCTAGTACTTGTTTGTCACCGGGGTGGAATGTGATCCGTCCGCTTAAATATTTGAAATAAATAATTTTGCAATCCCTACTAAAATAAAAAAAAGTGAGTTCATGTTTGTTTAACGCGAGGCAACCTTTCAAGGAGGTCATAAAACATGTAATACCTTTTGCCTAATTCACCCCTTAAAGGTAGTTTGTCTTCGTTGTACGAGTAACCATGTATATGGACATCGGATTTGAGACTTTACAATACGATAGGAGACTACTATTTACACTACTTACGAATTGTCAACGCTGGTAGTGTTACAGTCCACGAATAACAGGCTTCTGCATATCCCATGTGTCCGTATCATAAAGGAAACACAATCTGGAAAAAGAATCTAACTGCAATATAATTAATAGTTTTTGTCGCGCCCATGGGAATTCCGACTATACTTTATCTATAATGGAGATCAGCATCTCATCAGCTCAATATGCCATTATTGCGTTGAGGAAAACATCATGTTTTGGCTTGGGTTTTCAATATTTTTCTAATCTCAAAACGTCCTCTTATGAGAATGAACATACCACCAGAATGTGTTCATTCATCCATAAACGTTATTTCACTTGTTTATGTAAGCATTTACTGTATATCACTGTTTTAAATGCGTCTATTCCACCTCATGTCACGTGCATGCAGACTTTAACCTTGTATTTGACTCACTCTATAAACGATAATTGCTACAGCAAACACTGTACATAAATGTGTTTATACATTCATTCAATACACAAACCTGACCCATGTATTTCTCTTTGGATATACGAAATAAAAGCAAAGCACATTTCATCACTAGTTCCCTCTCCCAGATGTAGTTTCTTCGTTCTGACGTCGATGTGGAAGTAACATTTCAGTGAAATTCGTGACGGGATCGAACCTGATGGGCTCTTCGAACCTGAAAACATATAGTTGTACACTCGACTTCTAGTGTCAATTCGACACATTAGGGACCGCTATATATGGCTCACTCGACTCACGTGTTTTAAGTTAGTCAGGCTATATATCTATGGAGTTTAGTAACACTCAAAGTTTTTACTCTTCAGCGCCGATTGTTAAAATAGACTCTCAATGTTCAAAATCGGGTGTTCTCATTTCTCAATTTATGAAAGTTTTGACTAATTGGTAACTAAAAGCAAACAATGCTGATTCATGTGAGACAGCTCGTTACGAGCTGACTCACCGAATCCTGCATTGGTTGCAAAAAAAACTCAATATTGCCTGTGGCGCTGAAAGAGTTAAATACAGAAGAAATATTCAAGACAATTGTGATGCTAAGTCGTCGTTTAAAATGGAGATATTCAGTTTGATAAAATGGATACCTCACTGTTGAAGGTAGACATGTCGAAGATACGTTACGAAACTTTTGTTTTAGGAATGAACATAATAATAGCTGTACGCTAAAGATGACGTTATAAAACGGAGAAAACATTTTCTGGATATCTAGATGTAACGGATAATGATTTCTGTCGGAACTGCTGTACGAAAAAGGAATCCATTGGTGGACTCATGCTGTTGTGAACCCCTTTCTCGTGGTAGCAACAGACCTAGATAGATCTTCAACATTTGTTCGTTTATCGTGGAGGCATTTAAGTGTAAAACTACTAATGGTAATATGATATGCTTCTCAGTATAGGACAGACTCGCTTCAGATTGTATTTAAACAAGGTTACATATGAACTGAAACTGGAGAGAATAACAGCGTGTATGTACATGCGACATTCAACTGAAGTAAGACTGTAAGACAGTTCTGAAGTAAGACTGAACTGGAAATATCCGTTTGCTTAATATAATGATATCTTATCGATGTGTATTTGCATTGTTAAATATGTTGAATATGTTATTAACAATAATTCTTTAATTTCTGCTTTTATATTTGTGTTCGTTCACTACTTTGACTGCTATACTCACACATAATTGAGCCGTTCACGCAGAGTAAACACTTTTCTGATGGAACGGCTCATTTATATTTTATAATGTAGTTCTGGCGATTACATCATTTCTAAAACTATAAGTATAAATGGTAAACAAAAATTGATTATACAAGCAGACATGTAAAGAAAAGTTATCATACCAGGTTATATATCACTTATCTGCTCACTACAAGATAACAGGATAACACACACACTATTAAACGTCTTTTTTTGTCATAACATTACATACAGCACGTTATTTAAACGTCGTGTATACATCATAACAGTTAAACACACGTTATTTAAACGCTATGTATTATACAGGATAACGCACACTATTTAAACAGTCGTGTATCATCCAGTATAAACACAGCTTATTTAAACGTTGTGTATTATAACAGTATAATACAACCACACGTTATTTAAACGCTAGTATTATAACAGGATAAACGCACACTATAATAAACGTCGTGTACATACCAGTATAAACACACGTTATTTAAACGTTGTGTATTATAACAGGAAAAACACACGTATTTAAACGTAGTGTATCATAACAGAATTAAACACACGTTATTTAACAGCCTTGTATCATAACGTATAAACACACGTTATTTAAACGTCGTGTATCATAACAGTATAACACACGTTATTATAAACGCCTTGTATTATAACTGATAAACACACGTTATTTAAATGCCTTGTATTATAAACAGGATAACACACTACCTGTTATTTAAACGCCTTGTATTATAACAGGATAAACACACGTATTTAACGCCTGTATTATAACAGGATAAACACACTTATTTAACGCTATGTATTATAACAGGATAAACAAACGTATTTAAACGTCGGTATTATAACAGTATAAACCACGTTATTTAAACGCTAGTGTATATATAACAGGATAAACACTACGTATATAAACGCCTTGTATTATAACAGAATAAACAAACGTTATTAAAAGCTATGTATTATGACAGGATAAACACACGTTATCTAAACGTCGTGTATTATAACAGCATAAACGCACGTTATTTAACGCGTGTATTATAACAGGATAAACACACGTTATTTAAACGACGTGTATTATATAACAGTATAAACACACGCTATTTAAACGTCGTGTATTATAACAGGATAAACACACGTTATTTAAACGTCGTGTTTTTCTACAGATAAACACATGTTATTTAAACGCTATGAATTATAACAGTATAAACACACAATATGGTAAACGTCTTGTATTATACAGGGATAAACACACTTATTTAAAACGCTATGTATTAAACAGATAAACACACGTTATTAAACGCTATGTATATAACAGGATAAACACACGCATATTTAAACGTCGTGTATCATAAAACAGTATAAAAACATGTTATTTAAACGCTATGATATTATAACAGCATAAACACAGCTTATTTTAAACGCTATGTATTATAACAGCATAAACACACGTTATTAAACGCTATGAATTATAACAGTATAAACACACGTTATTAAACGCATAGTTAATATGTATTATAACAGGATAAACACACGTTATTTAAACGCTATGTATTATAACAGTATAAACACACATAATTTAAACGCTATGTATTATAACAGGATAAGCACACGGTTATTTAAACGCTATGTATTATAACAGTATAAACACACGTTTATTAAACGCCTATGTATTATAACAGCATAAACACACGTTATTTACATTGTGATTATAACAGGATAAACAGATTAAAATTTTGAGTAGTCATGCTTAAGTCAATGTTTCCGAACAATGCATGATAATGATATAGCACCACTGTATTTCTTAAATAATATTTCCATTATCAACAAGTGAAAAAACTTACGCGTAAGTGATCGCCTGTCATAACTGAACTCATTACATAAGCAATGCTATCGGATGTCCGTTTGTAGTACAACGACTTGGACACGGCTTTCATTCTGAAATAGCAAACTGGTGTCACTTGCATGCTCGTTATAGAAATAAACCTGACATCTTATAACCGGGCCGGTCACATGTGAGGGTTTGGCGCGAAACAGTTGTAACTTAAAACCTATTTTGAAAACCCTGGTTTTAGGGCAATTTTGACCCCTTTGTAAACAATGCAAATTTAGGTGCCATTGCTCAGAACGACCAATGGCACTAAATTTACATTGTTTACCAATACAAATGATTTAACGCTTATAAAGACTTTATATGGCAAGGTGATTAACCTTGGTAAAAAAACACAATTTTTAGTAACAACCGTTTCAGGCCAAGCCCTCGATGTACTTTCTCCAACTGTGCACACGTTCAAATCGCGACGCAGCATAATGGCTTGTATTATTTAAACTATGAATTTCATTCTTAATAGATGGGTTGTGAATAGTGTTGACCAATATTACATTGCAAAAATACGCATGCCGATGTTGATGGGTATGTATTCACATCTGTTGTTTGAAGTCGTACATAGTTTCCTATTAAGAGAAAAAATAAATACTTTTAACAAATTGTGTATGTTTACCCCAAATCACTAAACAATTTATTCGAGTCTTACCAAAGGTCGTGAGTAAAAATCCCAGATTGGGACATTTTTTTTTTTGTAATGCAAACATACGCACCTAGATAATGCATGTGATTCGCAGCGGAGAGTAAATAAATTGGACCCTTCATGCTTTGCTGTGTGCAGTTCGACGAACATGTGCTCTCGGCCACGTAACTTTGTGTTTGTGGTGGTATCTCCAGGTGGTATTGACCGATCAAGAGGACACCTGCATCGTAGGGTCGCAGGTTCGGGGTAAGATGCAGCGTAACTCCAGAACTGTCTGTCCAGCCCTCGACAAATCCCGGGTTATTCCAATGTAACTATAAAGTTAAAATGTAAATATTATTTGCACATTGCTATAATTTGGGATTGAATTCCCGTACCATTAGATCAGCAGAGAATCGATAAAACCGTTTAGACAATGGGCAAAGTGTTAGTCTTAAATCGTGGTATTCAGGGTTGATATAATCTCGATTAACAGACGACACTATAGATGACAAAATAAATGCAGAGTCGTCCGAAAGCGTCTGTATATAGATATAGATTGGGTTTTTTATCTCCGATTTCAACAATTTTTCAATCATATCACAGCGGCCAGTTTACCTACTCATGTATTTCATGGCTTTCGCACTCCAGAACTCAACACAACATTATTTCGAAGCAACTGGTTGCTTTTCCAAATAGTCTGTTAGCTCGTTGGTGGTAGAGGAATAATGTTCGCCACAGTGACTTTTGTTAAAAGTCGGAGAGTCCGTCTCGCTACCGACTGAGCTACCGGAACTCGGCTGGGAGTCACGGGTGAGTGCCCCTGTACATGGTATAATATCAATCCTAGTATCGGACAGTCACCTAAAACCCAGGAATAAGTGAACGGTCGACGTTATATAACTGAAATAACTTATATAAATCGAATCATCATATGCATAAGTGCTGTTTTATTCTGTCGTATATCGAGGGCTTGGCGTGAAACGGTTGTAACTAAAAACCTATTTTGAAAACCCTCGTTTAGGTGCAATTTTGACCCCTTTGTAAACAATGCAAATTTAGGTGCCATTGCTCAGAACGAGCGATGACACCTAAATTTCCATTATTTACCAAGTAAAATGATTTAACACTTATAAAGACTTTATGGCGAGGTGATTAACCTTGGTAAAAAAATACCAATTTTAGTTACAACCGTTTCAAAACAAGCCCTCGATATGATACTCCCGAGAGGCACCATGAAGTTAGAAATATAAACATGATTGCGTTCGATCAAAACAAATTCATCCTAAGATTTATTCTCTAGAAATTATTTTCCGAAAGAAGTTTACCTCAAGCATAGCTACTTTGTAAGCTTTCGAACTATTTCCGATTCTAAATCCCGCATCTTGATGATAACATTCTCCATTTTGGCCAACAGCCCATGTTGCAATGATATCATTACAAGCTCTTGCTCCCATGAAACAGTCTTGTGGTGTATTTAATTCTTCTGTTACCAAACCTAGAATTCATAAGGGTCAAATTAAGAACTTTAAAAGTCGAAGCAATAGACGACACTGAAACAAACACATTACCTTAACAATAGTAATACAAATTGCGCCTGTCAAGTAAAACGTTATGGAATTGTCTGAATGGGGTCAAAGCAATAATGGTGGATCACGTTTCCATTGTTTCTTCTAGGGTCTTACCATGTACATAGATGCATGTGCTGCTTTACCTCAATAGTTTACAATGATGAGTGTGTCGACAGTCATATGGTAATCTTGTTTATGCAGAAGCCCTGCAGCTTATCTTAGATGACTAAACTGTGTCGACATTCATATGGTTATCTTAGTCCTGCTGAAATGCTGGCGTTTATGTAAGATAATTAAACTGTCAACAGTCATGTAATCTTGTTCATGCAAAAGCGTTGCCGTTTATATAAGATGACTTAACTGTGTCAGTAGTCAAGTGGTAATCCTAGTCCTGCAGAAGTGCTGCCGTTTATCTAAGATGACTTAACTGTGTGAACAGTCATATGGTAATCTTAGTCCTGCAGAAGCGCTGACGTTTATATAAGATGAATTAACTGTGTGAACAGTCATATGGTAATCTTAGTCCTGCAGAAGCGCTGACGTTTATATAAGATGACTTAACTGTGTGAACTGTCATATGGTAATCTTAGTCCTGCATAAGTGCTGACGTTTATATAAGATGACTTAACTGTGTCAATATGCATATGGTAATCTTAGTCCTGCAGAGGCGCTGCCGTTTATATAAGATGACTTAACTGTGTGAACAGTCATATGGTAATCTTAGTCCTGCAGAAGTGCTGACGTTTATATAAGATGACTTAACTGTGTGAACAGTCATATGGTAATCTTAGTCCTGCAGAAGAGCTGACGTTTATATAAGATGAATTAACTGTGTCGACAGTCATATGGTAATCTTAGTCCTGCAGAAGTGCTGACGTTTATCTAGGTCGACTTAACTGTGTCAACAGTCATATGGTAATATTAGTCCTGCAGAAGCGCTTCGGTTTAACTTAGATGACTTAACTGTGTCTACAGTCAAATGGTTATCCTAGTCCTGCAGAAGCGCTGCCGTTTATCTAGGTCGACTTAACTGTATCAACAGTCGTATGGTTATCTTAGTCCTGCATAATCGCTGACATTTATCTAAGTTAACTTAACTGTTTAAGCAGGCATATGGTTATCTTGATCCTGCAGAAGCGCTTCGGTTTAACTTAGATGACTTAACTGTGTCAACAGACCTATGGTAATCTAATCATAGTCCTTTAGAAGAGCTGACGTTTATATAAGACGACTTAACTGTGTTAACAGTCAAAGGGTATTCTTAGTCCTGCAGATATAAGATGACTTTAATGCCTTTTTTCAAAGCAATACCGGACTTATTGTCGCATATTCTTTAGCATAGTCCTCTCGTACTTATTTTGTTTCCTTATCCTACGTAACGCAGCCTTTATTCATATATATTCAAGCATGTTTAACACTTTTGACAATTTCTCTTCTATACACAAAAAGCGATACGAGCGTGATATACCTACACATATATGGCTCTAAACTTCCGGAACTGTTTTTGGCTATTGAAATTCCCTCCCGCGTATTTTTCATAAAACGTTTCTTAGTGCGCATGCGTTTCTTGGCAATTTACGAATATAGTCACATATTGTAAACCTCGTTGACATCACTTCCCCACGCATTGTCACTGACCGTGTTTCTAATTCCAACACGGTTAATGAATGTTTAAGAGCATAAAGCAGTTATGAACATGTTCACTAGAACTATTTCCAACAGAAACGTAATCATGTATTTCAAGTAGACAATTGATCAAATGGTCTCAAACATTTGTTGTTCTTTCTCCGCGTTTCCATTGTTTAGCTTTTGTCATAATAAATGAATCCCTGGGTGGCTGCCGTGTGTGTATAGACAATGGTTGTCTATAATACGATTCTGGAATAGACTTATCACGACCGAAGAAAATAGACTTATCAAAACTGTATTTAATATAGATTACAATGTTTGTAAAAATAATTGGTGTAGTGAGTTGAAAAGCATCTTGTGCAGAATCGGCTTAACGGATTATTATAACAATAAACTTGTAATTAACATGAACCTAGCTGAATTAAAAATCAAACAGTACTATGGGTCGGAGTGGTCAACAAGTGTTCAGCAATCACCAAAGCTGCGAACTTATAAGTTGTTTAAAGATAGTTTTACCACAGAATATTACATTAAACTGACCTTACGTAAAAACGAGCACTCTCTTTTAGCTCAGCTAAGATGCGGGATTTTGCCTTTGAGAATTGAGACAGGCCGATACATTGGCGAAAATATCAATGATCGCTTATGTTTATTTTGTGATAGCTCACAAATAGAGTCGGAAACGCATTTTGTGGTTACATGCGACTTTTATACAAGAATAAGATCTGACATATTCGGTGAACTATTTGATACAGGGGCATTTGTACAATTATCGCTTAATAATAAATTGTGTTATTTAATGATGAATCATGTGCGAAAATTAGCAAAATTTATAGTTAAAGCCTATGTTGTAAGACGGAGAGCATTATATCCGCAGAACTGATTATTGTTTCTTTTTGATATACAGGCGACTTTTTGAATCGATTATGGTAGGCATATTTTCAGGGCATTTTATGGGGAGTAAAAATTGCTCGTAATGTGCAAGTTCTTATTCTCGCATAATGCTTTTGACTATAACAGTTTTCTCTTTTGGAAAAGTCTTCAAATTGTAGATGATGTATTATTATGTTCATAATGTATATGTGTACGTTTATGTATTTTTCATTAGGACCGTATAGACACAACTATCTCACTTTCAAACATTTATTCACTCACACATGCACTGACTGACTCACTCACACACACAATCATTCGTTAGTGTCTTTGCTTGTGATTGTTTTTAACTGTGTTTGATTATACATATGACTACATTTTCTTTACATTTCGTTTATGTAAAGGACTTTTAGTTATATATTATTACTTAACATTACGATAACTTTATTGTTATGTGATTTGGTGGACAGCAAAACTTCCGCTCTTTTTCTTAAAAGAGCATAGCCTAGCTGTTAAACAAAAACACTCATATTGTAAATTTATTCTTTAGACAGTGTGAAAATGTTTCAATTAACGTTTTCATTTTTTTGTTTTTCCCCAGAAGTGATCTCAATCATAATTATACGTACTTATATTGACTTTTTATATCTACCTTATTTTTCTTTTGGAGATGAAGTTTCTGGAATGGATGTTTTCGAATGGTACTGCACATATCTGTCTATTTGATATTGTCGTTATGAAGTAGAACGATACCAACCGAACACGTTTTCCATTTTTTGCTTTTTTTGTATGTTTTTTGTTTTGTTTTTTATTTATTTTTTTTGGTTTTCTTAATTATTTTTCTTTTGAAAGTGACTTACAGGCCCATGGGGCCGGGTGTTATTTATTACATTTTGTACCATTGTTTTGTTGTTGTATATACACATGTCACTATAATAAAATATTTACTTACTTACTTACTTACTTACTTACTTATTTCATTCGTTATATTATTCAACCATGTGTTGAAATAGTAAATATTGCCAAAACAAATACATCTTTTTAATTATGGAGTTAACTTATATTTTATTAGATAATATGCCTCTTAATAATAAAATGTAAATTAAAATGATAACTTTATGCAACGTCTTCAAAAAAAATGCACGTTAATCTACACAGAAAATGCTGGACTATTTTTTCCAGGTAGTAATACAAACTGCGCTAAAACCGTGGGGCTCACAATAGGGAAAATCTGGAGGCACTGTACAGGATAAAATATACAAAAAATGGTAAAAAGACCGTTTATGGCCACTCGTGAGAATATTTTTTTTTTTCTTCACTCGATGAAATAGAAATCGATCATTCACTGAAACAAACAAATATCCCCTATATCACTCACAAGTAAAATATATTTCCTAAATATATGCGGACAATGTAGGCCAATATCAGTTTGAACATTCACGTAGTACCTACTCTCTGTTTATCTCATTTTAGCAGAACTTCTTAATTAATAGTTCAAGAACGTGTCACCATGGAGCATGCCAGTTGTTGTGGTTGAGCAGGACATAGATAGATAGATTGATACTTTATTTTCAACTTGTACAAAATATGTACATCATTGTTACAAATACAAATACAAATTCGATTTCATATTCAAATACAAATTCAATTTCAATTTCATATCTTGACAGATATACTAGTTAAGCATAATAGGATTCTATCGAATGTTATTCGAGAAAATATTGAAAATAATTGATTTAGAGAAAATATTTTTCTGTTTATGTTATCGTTTAAAACCTCACCGAGGAATGTGACTATTTCTTTCTTCAAAAGCATATTTTATGAATTTACATAGCTTTAATAATGTGGCTGGATTTTCAATTTTCATTATATGTATAAACATAGGTTGAATATACTTACTGGGGACTGAGCAAGCGCAAAGCAAGACATATGATGAATATACTTACTGGGGTCTGAGCAAGCGTAAAGCAGCATATGGTGCATTACATTGATATTGTCAATGATTGGAGTGCTTGCAACAATGTGGTAGTCTCTGTCATCTGGAAATTCAACGTACATACACTTGTACGTGGTTTCATGTGGTGGCACTTGGGTGGGCGGGATTTTGATCTCTTGTGTAATCACGTCTGAAAGGATATTTATTTGATAAATGGATATTTCTGAGTAAATCGAAATGTATTCGATTGCGACAGTCAAAACATAACGGTGAGGAAATGTTTGAGACATACCGTTTTCAATGCTGTGGTAGTGTTATTTTATGTTATATGACGTTTTGAAATTGACGTGGATGTAATTTACATCATCTTGAATGTTAGTGAATTGTGTACAATTTGATAAAAATAACTACATGACTATGTTCATAATGTTACCTCTTTTCAGGAGTCCTTTATCCCGTTCACGTGAGCCGTCTCGCGAGAAAACCAACATTGTGGACATTGCGTAAATATCATAATATTTATTGCGTTTTTTGTAAAGGAAACATTTAATCTTGTTTATCGGCATAAGTGGGAAGATCGAAATTCATCACGTGATTAAAGGTCTCGGATGCCTTTATATATCCGCTTGTCAAGACTATTTCAAAAGCACAGATCCAATCCGCTTAAATAAATATATATATATATATATACAAATGATACGTACCTATGTCGTTTGTTGCGTCACATTTGAACGTAGCCTCCTCACAGTTTGGAGCCATTTTACCGTTACAGATGACTGAATCCAAAGGATCGCAAATACCTATAAAGAAGTGTAATTCACATCAGTAAACTTTATACCCTTATATTAAATTTCTAGTTAGTTGTATAAATTGTCCCCGAAACAGTTCAGCAGCAATTACGCTACAACGTCCCTACTTGACTCGGCGATTTCCGTGGGCTGGTCGTTATTTTCACGTAAACCGACGAACGTATATACTAATAATACATACCGACCCCGAACGAAAATCGCTAAGTCCATTGGGGGTGTATTATACTGTAATAAAATCATTTTAATTGAACGCCTCGAGAAAGGTTTCGGAAGTTCACCCTATCTTTGGGATCAGAACTATATATATTTTTTCGTTCAGTGTTGCTATTGCCCGGGCAATAATAGAGGCTACACTAACTTGAACTACTAGTTGACGAACATGGTATATATTATGATCATACTGTTAAAGAAAATTATCAAGGCCAAGGAGCCTTTCATTCATTAATTGTTTAGGGTTTAATTTCCTTTTCAACAATTATTTAGTCATATCACAGCATACTCGCATACTCATGTGTTTCCATGTCAGTTTTCCATGCTACGGCCTTTCCAAGCAACTGACTTTTTCCACGAAGAAAGTTAGCGTATTGTTGGAATACGAATGCCGCTTTGTCTCATTGTCGTTATCAGACGTCAGAAAGAATGTTGGCTGGCTGGATTAACAACTCGCAATGATACCGACAGAGCTACCGGTGCTCGGTCCAAGCATAACAGACATGTCATGTCACACAACGAGCAAAGTAATTTCTTTTTTACTTTTGACACGTCCGTCACATCTTTACCATAGGACATGAAGGCACAGAAGAAACAAGAAATATCTTTAAAAAAGATAAATGGCGATCAATAGAGACACTAAGAAATGGAACATGCGCATATTATTTGACTTGAATATCCGAAAGGTTCTATGTGTTTATCAAAGGCTAATCGGCCATCTCCATCCAGCTTCAGTTTCTATACATAGATTATCAAGGCCGAGAATACGCCACATGACTGGAGATTACGAGAGGCTCCCAAGAGGTGTATAAGTTTCAATTGACGATAAATAACCGAAAACTTGTTATGTTTCAAAAATAATTAATATTTTGCTCTTAAATATTATATTTCATACGTTTTCACTGATTTCTTTCACTGAAATTTATTTCTTAAGGAAAGCAAGTAAAAGTTAGTATGCAGAACATTTCATTTTAAAACTTCATCTTATTAGTGCCTCTCGTAGGATCGCCAACTTAACTATGAACCAATCACAACGTTTCATTTCCTTTATTTCTTCGACCTTATTCATTAAATACAACATTTGATTGGTCTAAAATCTAGATCATTTGTTTAACATCTAGGTCAAAACTGAGGTTAAACAGCTATCGCCGAAAAAAACAACAAGTGCCAATTATTCAGTATGGTTATTTTGTCTCAAATGAAGACTCATATTTGTCTATATTTGATGTTGTTCTGAATGACGACGCTATAGTTTTTACACTGTGGTCGGCCAATATTATATATAATTAGCGTGTTTTCCTTGAAAGCCATTCATGCGGAACGTGACCCCGTAATTATTAAATTCTGAAAACGATGTCTGTGCTCAGAAACGAACTACATATTCCATAAGACTTTTGCGAGCTCTCGAGGCTCCAAAACTATTAAAGCTCATTCTGTACTCAGAATGAGTGTTGGAATATGTAATTGGTCAGAAGCAAATTAATTCTCAAAATAGACCAATCAGAAGTATTATTTTAAGTAAGTGTATGGAGTTCTTATCTAAGCACCGATATTGTTTTCAGAGTTTTATAGTTTCGATGCCTAATTGGCCAATTTCAAGAATGTTTTGCTTTTGACAAATAAAATTCTTTAGAACAAATTGTGAGAACAGTCATTTTTACAGTTTTGGAATCTGTTTGAAAAACAGATGTGTATAATCCTGCCGTCATAGTTTAGCTTCACAGGATTTCAGACCGGGGTCCGAATCCCAAAGGTAAGCGGCACAAGCCTAGCCCTGTTTGATCCAACAGGGATCATGAACATATGCAATATGGACGCTCTTTAAACCTGAACTAATGTTGAAACGACGTAAAACTCCTAATTTAACTAATCAAATTACAATACAAAGGGGTGCTTGTTTGATTATATTTGGGCTAGAGAATATACCTGGATGCGACAATCCGGCTGTTCGTTCCGGTTCAGTTCCGGGGGACCATGTACAATTGGGGTCTCCTAGCTCTTCCCCGTTAGATTTACCATCTCCATCAGAGTCCATCTGACAAAGGGCTTCCGTCCAGCTCTGTAAGGTAACATTGAAATAGCGAATATAAAAGGCAAACTCTTGCTTATAAAACAACATCGGCCATACGTTTGATATAAACATAATGATTCCCCCATTCAATGAATCAGGTTTCATTTGTATTATAGATATGTATTTAAGAACCTGTAGTAGTGATTCTAAACAACGTCTGACTATATTTATACTAACTTCAACGATATGTTAGCTTTTAATCTTAACACTTAACGCTATATGATTAATCCTAAGTGTGCCTGTTTTGAAAACACCGTAAGACTAGAATATAAAATTTAGAAATACAAACCAGTTAGTCTTATTCTTTGGCATGTGAGATCCAAATGCCTGTTTATATATTTCTATCAGCAAATCTGAGGACGCCAAAATGTCTTTATATTGTGTGAAATTAAAATTTTCATTTATTATTCAGATGTCACGATCATTCGTATTTCTGTTATTTCACAGCAGCTAGCTCATCTTTCTCGAAGGAAAACTTTGAACAGGGCGTCCCTGGTTCGATCCTAGAATTGAGACAATGTGGTAATCGTGGAGTGCCGTTGGGAATTGCACATTTCTTAGCCTAGTACTGGTAAGTTTACCCAGGGATCATGAATAAGTAAACTGTCGACTTGATATTACTGAAAGAATGTTGAATATGGAGTAAAACCCGTATACTAAATAAGTTTAAGCTATTGTCTATCATTGGAAAGAATGAATGATCGGACAGGGATTTGAACTAAAAAAACATGGATCAATGTTCGCGACTTGACACGACCTCATTCACGTCTAGCTAAAATGTTCTGGCTAATTCACAACTACTACTGGTCCATTTACCTATATTTATTAGTTTGTGAAGAAGTAATGTTTGCGAGATGTTAGGTCCAGATATGGAATGGATCACAGCTCTTAGTACCACAATATCTTTCTTATTATCCATCCAAACCTAAAATGGGTACTTACACAAATCGTCTTATCCAAAACGATTCCTTTGAGTACTAAATACATATGGTAAGAGGCTCAAAAAGGGATTTTAGAACATGACCCGTATCAAGAGCTCTGACAGTATATTACTGTCTCAGACAGTCTATATGCGGATGAGATGCCGTGTTGGTATTGTTGCAAATAATTGATGTACTACTTTACGAGACGATATGAGACGTCCTGCGAGATTGATTGATTGATTGATTGATTGATTGATTGATTGATTGATTGGGGTTTAACGCAATTTTTAACAATTTCTCAGTTATATCACGGCGGTCAGTTCACCTACTCATGCATTTCCTGGTTTTCTCACACCAGTACTCCACACAACAAACTTCCCAAGCAACTGGCTGCTTTTCCACATAGACTTAGCCCATTGGTGGAATACGAATGACGCATATCGCATTGACTTTTGTCAATCGTCGGATAGAAAGTTGGCCGAGCCGGGATTCGAACTCACAACCCCTGGACCGTCCTGCGAGAAAACGAAAACCACCATTGTAGACTCTGCGTAAAGTATCTACCCAGATCAGCCTAAGCATGCCGCGCAGGCTTACCCGGAGAGACAATTTACGCCTCATGTGGATTTTATGTTTCAGGAATCATTACTCTATACCTCTATCATCTGAGACGGAATGTGTCGTCCCGGATCAGACTGCGCGGACTGCGCAGGCTGATCTGGGTCGATACATTACGCAGCGGCCATAATGTTAGTTTTCTCGCGTGGCGGCTAATAGTGTATACAAAATCGTTCAAAAGTCTTCTAGACATTCAGAATGTTGACGACGCTGACACATCTTGAACATATACAAAATTAAATGTCAATCTGCAAGTCTTTAAAAAATGCCCCCTATCGATCAGACCTTTAGTTTCTGATATATTAGACACGTATATAATCAAATAATTTTATGTTAATGGGCTTGTTCCAGAGTGTTATCTGATTAAATGATTTAAATTCATTCTACAGTGTTAAATCATCATTACAACCAGTTATTTTTAATATTTTACTCATCCGAAAAATTAATCTGAACCTTTGAAACAGCATCTGTTATACTCATTGTCATTTATTTATGTATAACTTACCCTTCCTTTGTTTTTGAAATCAATACCAAATGGGTTTCTCTCTCCCCCGCCCCCGCGGGCAACATGTCCCACCCCTTCCCATATGTGGTTAGGGTTACAGGGGTGGGGAACTACCTCTCCGTTGGGAATTCGTGTTCTGTATGTGCCGTATCCATCCAATTGACCAAATAAACCGGCAAAAGCCAGCGCCGAGAGAAAAGACCTGAATCAGAAACGCATCTCTTTTTGTCTTTTGTCATCACCTTTACTATCATTATCATCATCATCATGTACACTATCATCATCATCATCATCATCAACATAATCATTATCACCATTACTATCATTATTATCATCATTAATAGCATTAGTATCATCATCCTCATCATGTACAGTATCATCATCGTCGTCAACATAATCATTATCATCATTACTATCATTATTATCATCATTGATATCATTAGTATCAATATTATCATTAATATCATTAGTATCAATATCATCATTAATATAATTAGTATCAATATCATCATTAATATAATTAGTATCAATATCATCAATAATATCATTATTATCATCATCGTCATCAACATAATCATTATCATCATAAATATCATTAGTATCAATATCATCATTAATATTATTATCATCATCATTACTATATCAGTATCATCATCATTAATATAAATATAATCAACATCACCAGTACTACCATTTTCCTTATCACCATAACAAACAGCATCGTCGCTATTGTATTGTTTCATGTCGTTGCATTATAACAGTTGTAATTAAATGAACATTTAACTTAGATAAAATGAATAATAGGATTGTTAAATTTCGAAAGTTTAAAATTACCGTAAGGTAAACATGTCCTAGTATTACGTTCAACTCCCGTACCTATCAAACTGAGGATTAAATAGATTTTGAGTCCTTTATATATCCACTATGAATCACCGATCCTTTAATCCAACATTTCGAAATAAACCCTTTCTTTAGATTTTACCTTTAAATTAAAATTCACCAGGTCATCTTTAGACTATTTATTACTTTCAGCATCATGTATAGATATTGTATCTAGCTTTATTGAGATGTAATGGCATTTCCATAACAATATAGTAACATTGTAGTAAGGAGTCCTACTACTCATAGATTCCCTAACTGTGTTGCAGTACTAAAATACTGAACTGGGAGTCAAACTTCGTAAGAAAGAGTAAGAAAGTTGTAGACTGAACGAACTATCGAGGCTCCACCTATTGCTGAGTATCGAAGAAGTATTTATTTTAAATTCCGCGAAATAACCGTATAAGACAATGATTACCGAGAAAAACATTCTAGGAATGACAGTTACTAATCATAAATGTAAAAACCAGTCCAATACATTTTTATAATTATGTTTTAGATATGTAAATAAGTACCAAAGACTCAGAGTAAATTTCAGATCATCTTGAGCTCCCTAAACCTGCTCAAAGACAAACTAATATATGATAAAAGTGCGACCAGTGTAAACTTCAGATCAACATTTGCACATCTACTGTGCTCAAAGACAAACTAATATATGATAAAAGTGCGACCAGTGTAAACTTCAGATCAACATTTGCACAACTACTGTGCTCAAAGACTAACTAATATATGATAAAAGTGCGACCAATGTAAACTTCAGATCAAAATTTGCACATCTACTGTGCTCAAAGCCAAACTAATATATATGATAAAAGTGCGACCAGTGTAAACTTCAGATCAATAGTTGCCCATGTACTGTGCTCAAAGACAAACTTATCTATGATAAAATTGCGACCAGTGTAAACTTCACATCAATAGTTGCCCATGTACTGTGCTCAAAGACAAACTTATATATGATAAAATTGCGACCAGTGTAAGCTTCAGATCAATAGTTGCCCATGTACTGTGCTCAAAGACAAACTTATCTATGATAAAAGTGCGACCAGTGTAAACTTCAGATCCACATTTGCCCATCAAATTACAGATCAACAGGCGACGCTTTATCGTGCTCAAAAACAAAGTTGTCTATGATAAATGTGCGACCAGTGTAGATTTCAGATAACACGTGCCCCTTTATCGTGCTCTAGGACAAACTAATCTATGATAAATGTGCGACCAGTGTAGATTTAAGATCAACATGTGGTTCTTTATCGTGCTCTAAGACAAACTTATCTAAGATAAAATTGCGACCAGTGTAGATTTCAGATCAACATGTGGTACTTTATTGTGCTCTAAGACAAACTTATCTAAGATAAAATTGCGACCAGTGTAGATTTCAGATAACGTTTGCCCCTTTACCTTGCTCTAAGACAAACTTTTCTAAGATAAAATTGCGACCAGTGTAGATTTCAGATGAATATGTGGTACTTTATTGTGCTCTAAGACAAACTTATCTAAGATCAAATTGAGACCAGTGTAGATTTCAGATAACGTTTGCCCCTTTACCTTCTTCTAAGACAAACTTATCTAAGATAAAATTGCGACCAGTGTATATTTCAGATCAACATGTGGTACTTTATCGTGCTCTAAGACACACTTATCTAAGATAAAATTGAGACCAGTGTAGATTTCAGATAACATTTGCCCCTTTACCGTGCTCAATGATAAACTAATCTATGATAAATCTGCCACCAGCGTAAATTTCAGATCATCTTGTGCCCCTTTTACGTGCTCAAGGACAAACTTATCTAAGATAATAATGCGACCATTGTAGATTTCAGATAAACATTTGCCCCGTTAATGTGCTCAGGGGTAATCTAATCTATGATAAAAGTGCGACCAGTGTAAATTTCAGATTAACATTTGCCTCCTGACCGTGCTCAAGGATTAATAAATCTATGATAAGTGTGCGACCAGTGTAAATTTCAGATAAACATGTGCCGCTTTATCGTGCTCAATGTCTTACTTATCTATGATAAATATGCGACCAGTGTAAATTTCAGATAAACATGTGCCGCTTTATCGTGCTCAATGTCTTACTAATCTATGATAAATGTGCGACCAGTGTTAATTTCAGATAAACATGTGCTGCTTTATCGTGCTCAAGGGCAACGTAATCTATGATAAATGTGCGACTAGTGTAAATTTCAGATAAACATGTGCCGCTTTATCGTGCTCAAGGGCAACGTAATCTATGATAAATGTGCGACCAGTGTTGATTTCCGATCAACATTTGCCCCCTGACTGTTGCTGAAGGATTAATCAATATATGATAATTGTGCGACCAATGTAGATTTCCGATCAACATTTGCCCCCTGACTGTTGCTGAAGGATTAATCAATCTATGATAATTGTGCGACCAGTGTAGATTTCCGATCAACATTTGCCCCCTGACTGTTGCTGAAGGATTAATTAATCTATGATAAATGTGCGACCAGTGTAGATTTCCGATCAACATTTGCCCCCTGACTGTTGCTGAAGGATTAATCAATCTATGATAATTGTGCGACCAGTGTAGAATTCCGATCAACATTTGCCCCCTGACTGTTGCTGAAGGATTAATTAATCTATGATAAATTTGCGACCAGTGTAGATTTCCGATCAACATTTGCCCCCTGACTGTTGCTGAAGGATTAATTAATCTATGATAAATGTGCGACCAGTGTAGATTTCCGATCAACATTTGCCCCCAGACTGTTGCTGAAGGATTAGTTAATCTATGATAAATGTGCGACCAGTGTAGATTTCCGATCAACATTTGCCCCCTCACTGTTGCTGAAGGATTAATCAATCTATGATAAATGTGCGACAAGTGTAGATGTCCGATCAACATTTGCCCCCTTACTGTTGCTGAAGGATTAATTAATCTATGATAAATGTGCGACCAGTGTAGATTTCCGATCAACATTTGCCCCCTGACTGTTGCTGAAGGATTAATCAATCTATGATAAATGTGCGACCAGTGTAGATGTCCGATCAACATTTGCCCCCTCACTGTTGCTGAAGGATTAATTAATCTATGATAGATGTTCGACCAGTGTAGATTTCCGATCAACATTTGCCCCCTGACTCTTGCTGAAGGATTAATCAATCTATGATCATTGTGCGACCAGTGTAGATTTCCGATCAACATTTGCCCCCTGACTGTTGCTGAAGGATTAATCAATCTATGATAAATGTGCGACCAGTGTAGATGTCCGATCAACATTTGCCCCCTCACTGTTGCTGAAGGATTAATTAATCTATGATAGATGTGCGACCAGTGTAGATTTCCGATCAACATTTGCCCCCTGACTCTTGCTGAAGGATTAATCAATCTATGATAATTATGCGACCAGTGTAGATTTCCGATCAACATTTGCTCCCTGACTGTCGCTGAAGGATTAATTAATCTATGATAATTGTGCGACCAGTGTAGATTTCCGATCAACATTTGCCCCCTGACTGTTGCTGAAGGATTAATTAATCTATGATAATTGTGCGACCAGTGTAGATTTCCGATCAACATTTGCCCCTGACTGTTGCTGAAGATTTATTTATTTTTGATAATTGTGCGACCAGTGTAGATTTCCGATCAACATTTGCCCCCTGACTGTTGCTGAAGGATTAATTAATCTATGATAATTGTGCGACCAGTGTAGATTTCCGATCAACATTTGCCCCCTGACTGTTGCTGAAGGATTAATTAATCTATGATAAATGTGCGACCAATTCCGATTCATTCTGTCATCCCGTACCGTGCTCAAGCATAATCCAACCTAAGGTTCAACATGTATGATTTCAGTTCGACATGTGATCCCTGAACGCATGTATTACTAAAATAATTCACGTGGCGGTGACTAAATAGACCCCTTCGCACACCTACAATTTATTCAAAGTTTCTCTTGTGATTTTATATGATTTTTGAAATATCTCTTTAAACAACTTTGCCCATCTGAAGAGAAAACATTTAATTTCTAAAATTTATTATTTCACATTCTAGTCTTAAAATGTTTGTTTACAACAAGCAATTAAACAATAGTAAACTAACATTATGGTTTATGCGTAATACATCTACCCAGATCAGCCTGCGGAGTCCGCGCGGGCTAATCCGGGCCGACACATTCCGTATCATTGGGATAGGGGTATAAAGAAATGATTCCCGAAACAGAAAATCCACAGGAGGCGAAAAGCGTATGTTCGGGTTAGCATGCGCGGCATGCTTAGGCTGATCCGGGTCGATACTTTACGCAGCGTTCACAATGCTGATGTCTTCGTGGGACGGCTCATATGAGCTTCAGTAGAAACGCCGTTTTATAAAGTTAAAACGAAAGGTTTAGAGCAAGTGTTTGCTTCGGTCAATTTATAGTACGCGTATGAAATGTTTGAATTCTACTGTGTGCAAAACACACACTTAAATCCAATCCTCAAATAAAATCTTTTCAATACATCACACAGATCAACAATGAGTTCATTTAATAGGTTGGTTTCTTTAAACGTACGATCAAACTCCGAATTTCAACACCGTTTTTCAAGGGTTAATTGTATTGTAATCCCATAATAAAATGAGGTGGTGTGAGATGAAGTTGTTTAAGTTGAAAGCCATTATGTGTATTTCGACAATATTAGTTGGAAATGAATAAAAAATAAAACGGCCTCTACTGTCCACGTACATTTAGAATATCCTTATATATATATGAGCGAGAAAACAAACAGTATAGACTCTGTGTTATGTATCGACCCGGACTACTCCTGACCGCCACATTCCGTCTCAGGAGGATATAGGTAAAGAGTAGTTATTTTTTAAACAGAAAATCGACAGGAGGTGAATAGGGTCTGTCCGGGTTAGCCTGCGGCGCATGTTAAGGCTGATCCGGGTCCGTACTTTACGCAGAGTTCACACTGTTGGTTTTCTCGTGGAACGGCTCATATATGTTTAACAGAAATATAGAGGTAAAGCCCAGTAGCATTAACTACCGAAAGGTTGGTGCAATTAGTATACGCGTACCTGTTTTCTAGCACTTATTATAGATATAAAATGGGGTAATATTGAAAAAAGAAATTACAATTATTGAAAACATTGTGAGCAATTATCGGCAATTTCTCCTATTGTCGTAATGTTTTCAAAGGTCGCCTGCTGCAGAGGCGTTGGAACGCGTCTGCATGTTTAAAAGGGTTAAGAAATACACGAAAAATGACATGCGTTACGTGGCAATTCATACATGTACATCTAGTTATAATAAATGTGTGCATTCTTTTTTGTTTGTTATATATTATAATCGTTTTACGTCGCAGTTAAACCGTGTTATAAACAGATTATAAACATATATAAATATGCGCTTTTTGTGGGTTTATTACCATTTCTTCATGCGTGTTTAAACAAGTCCAATTTCGACAGCCGTTATGCTATCACAAACACTCTGAGCGCCAATGGCGAGGAAATCTCCACGGTCGTTTTAAAGTAGAAACATATAGCGGAGATTGAACCCTTTTTTTCTGCCGCAAATAAGGGCGCAATGAACATTATTACACTACGGAATCGGTTTCGACGTTGCAAGCAATGTTATGGAAATCACGTTGCAGGTGTGAGATATTGCAAGCCATATACATGTAGTATGCTCACGTCACAAGAAAAGAGTGTTTCGGAACTTCGCGATCAGTTCAATTACATTTTAAAAGTAATACATATGATATAAATTAAATGTGATTTAAAACGAGCGTTGGAGCTCATCCAAATAGTAAGTATGACTAGAAACATGACTAAAATACGTTTAGTAAGTATTGTACATGCAATCCACTTATATAAAACCATTTCCAAGATACAGACGCCTTCTGACGCCTCTGCTACAGATTACTTTTGAAAACATTAGCCCAGTCATATCACGGCGACAGTTAACTTATTCATGATCCCTGGGTTAATGTCGTTTTAAACACATGATCTCAGTCATATCACGGCGACAGCTAACCCTTTCCCTCATACGACAATTCTGCAGCAAACGACTTTGAACGTATTTTGTCAAAACATAGAAAAAGTCCATAATTGAATGGATAAGCTAAAAGTGGAAAACATTGTGGCAAAAGGAAAAATTGCACTTCAAATTCTTCTTTTACTACAATGTTTTATTTTATGGATTTGTTTTTGAGTTTCATTTACGTATAACACATAGTTGTACATACAACACATAATTTATGAAAACATAGATAGTGAGAAAATGTAACCAGACTGTGCGGAAGCGAAACCCTTAATCATTGGTGATCAAGATCGACCTGCGTTTATCACAATTTGATTTGGATCGACAATGTATGCAAGTTTATTGTCAATTATAGTAGCATTTCTCTGTAATAGGAGTCCCAATGCGGATACTCTTGTTTGAAATTGCGAAAAACATACGAAAACACAAGAGTTTCCCTGGGAATATTCTGTGATTAAAGGAAAGTGTAGGAAATAATCTTAATGTTAACCAAGTCATATAAAGCTCATCAATCGATCAATCAATGTTTTCAAATGCATTTTGCGGTTATGATATAGTGCGATTCTGCATTCATTTTTCAGAGTAATAAGTATGTTTATAGGTTTTGTTCTCATGTTAGACATGAAGTAGGATTTGTAGACTGTGAATGAAATAATATTCAATATAAAATGTATATCATTACATTCTCTTGCTCCGGGTTTGTAGCCTGTTACAAGAGATTTTACCCAAACTACGTTATCGTATCCAATGGATGAAAAGAAAAAAATAATCTGTTGCCAAAAGTGCACAATACTGTTGCACTGTAATAAGAAATGTTCTATATTTTCCGTTCTATATTTTCCGTGTCACCGCAAACAGAGCAGATATCGTTATCTGATATTTTCCATTTTTCCATTTTTTAAGATTATGTTTTGTAGCAATTATGTAGTGGATCAATTTGTATCTAAACTGCTTGATCCTGTTGTTTGCGCAGTTTTTATGAATAGAACAGTAAATGTCTGCCCAATTTGAGAGTGTCATTCCAGTACTTGTGAATGTATGGTTTTTCAAAGTAAGATTTTTGAAATATTGAATATACGCCATTATTTGTTAATTTGAGGTACTTTTGATGTGGTAGGGTTAATTTAATGTTTACTTTTGTTTTAAGGGAAATGTCCGACTTCAATATTCGTTTCCATGTGTTAGATATGGATGACTTTACTACGTTTATTTCTCCAATCTAATCATACTTGTCTTTTTATTTTTGGAGTACTTTTGTTTCGCAAATTGAACCGCTGTTTGAAATAATGTTGTCTATAAACAGTATGCCAGAATCGATCCATTTACGAAAAATCAAGGTTTTATTAAGTTTGTTTTTAATATTTGCGTTTCCCCCTAATAATTGATTTCTTATATCGTGAAATTTTTCATTTTTTGATTTTGCATTAGTTATTTTCTTTAATTCTATCCATACTTCTAGAATGTCTGAATAAAAGAGTGGCAATTTGTGTTTTATTTTCGGAAGAAATTTTATCAAGTCAAAGTTCATATAAAGTATCAGTAGCCTTTTTCCGTACTGTTTAAGGTAAAATTTCGTGATTTCTTGCCAGTTTGAATCATCGTCAGTTAACATAAGTCTTTTTACCCAGCTTATTTTTTAGATCTAACAAATAGTTTTAAATCAATCATTTTCATACCTCCCTCTCTTATTAATGCCGTTTTCAACACATGATCTCAGTCATATCACGGCGACAGTTAACTTATTCATAATCCCCGGGTTAATGCCGTTTTCGATACATTATCTCAGTCATATCACGGCGACAGTTAACCTATTCATTATCTCAGTCATACCACGGCGACAGTTAACCTATTCATGATCCCCGGGTTAATGCCGTTTTCAACACATTATCTAAGTTATATCACGGCGACAGTTAAACTATTCATGATCCCCGGGTTAATGCCGTTTTCAATACATTATCTCTGTCATATCACGGCGACAGTTAACCTATTCATTATCTCAGTCATACCACGGCGACAGTTAACCTATTCATGATCCCCGGGTTAATGCCGTTTTCAACACATTATCTAAGTGATATCACAGCGACAGTTAACTTATTCATTATCTCAGTCATATCACGGCGACAGTTAACTTATTCATGATCCCCGGGTTAATGCCGTTTTCAACACATTATCTATGTCATATCACAGCGACAGTTAACCTATTCATGATCCCTGAGGTATTGCCGTTTTCAACACATGATCTCAGTAAAATCACGGCAACAGTTAACTTATTCATTATCTCAGTCATATCACGGCAACAGTTAACTTATTCATTATCTCAGTCATATCACGGCAACAGTTAACTTATTCATTATCTCAGTCATATCACGGCAACAGTTAACTTATTCATTATCTCAGTCATATCACGGCGACAGTTAACTTATTCATAATCCCCGAAATTGATTATTTTAAGCCATTTCTTCTCTTCCCTTTTTGCTTGGGAAGATTTTTGTGTGGAGTACTGGTTTTGAAAAAAACAGGAAATGCATGAGTAGGTGAACTGGCCGCCGTGATATAACTTAGAAATTGTTAAAATTGGCGTTAAACCCCAATCAATCAATCAATCTCCTCCCTTTGTAAAACACATTTACCTTTCACTCGTAATTCACCTCTGGATGTGTTTACAGGTGAGTGGATAACGAATGCTCTTGTCACGCTGTGCACAGGCTCGTCTTAGTTTACGGCCGAGTCTCTATTGCTCAGTCGGTTAGCGACGCGGGCTGTCAATCCAGGGGTTGTGAGTTTAATTCCCAGCTCGATTAACATTCTTTCCCAAGTTTGACAAAAGGCACTGTGACAAGCGTCATTCGTCTTTCACCGATGGGCTAACAGTCTATGTGGAAAAGCAGCCAGTTGCTTGGAAAGTATATTGCATGGATTACTGGTGTGAGAAAGCTAGGAAAGACATGAGTATGTGAACTGGCTCCCATTTTATGACTGAAAAATTGTTGAAAAAGGCGTTAAGCCCGAGACAATCAATCAACCTAGATTGCGATATTCGAACAGGCGTCAATACCCTATTTTCGCCTGTCGCGTTTTTTGCTAATTCTACATAATATTATGTGCCTACTTTCAAGGAAAGTTTGTTTGCATTATTTCTTTGTACCCGCCAATTTCTGCGTATATCAATAAATACCGGCCAAAAAGCTATAGCATGGTACTAAAAGGCATGTTTACTTATCAAAACGAATATTAACATTCTCTTCATTACCTTTTGGATCGCGTATAATGATACGGGGTTGTGCTAGTTTCTAACACCGCTGTTCCAATTAGGAAGGTTTGGGCGACACTCGTATTAAAACCTTTATCCTGCCTTACACCGTTTAACATTAAGAAACGCATGGTCGACACTTGTATTTTAACAATTACCTTGCTTAACACTGTGGCTCCAATAAGAAAGACTTAGTCGACACTCGTCGTAAGCTCTATCCTGCCTAAAACCGTATAACAATAAGAAACGCTTGGTCGCCACTCGTATTTTAATCATTACCTTGCCTGGCAGTGTGGCTCCAATAAGAGAGACTTTGTCGACACTCATACTTTACTCTTATCTTACCTAACACCGTATTTCAATACGAAAGGCTTTGTCGACACTCGTATGTTAACCTTTACAATACCTAACACTGCATTCCAATAAGAAAGGCTTAGTCGTCACTCGTATTGTAACATTTATGCTGCAAAAAACATCGTATTCCAATAAGAAAGGCTTAGTCTTCACCCGTATTTAACATTTATGCTGCAAAAAACACCGTATTCCAATAAGAAAGGCTTAGTCTTCACCCGTATTTAACATTTATGCTGCAAAAAACACGGTATTCCAATAAGAAAGGCTTAGTCTTCACTCGTATTTAACATGTATGCTGCAAAAACACCGTATTCCAATAAGAAAGGCTTAGTCTTCACTCGTATTTAACATTTATGCTGCAAAAAACACCGTATTCCAATAAGAAAGGCTTATTCTTCACTCGTACTTAACATTTATGCTGCAAAAAACACCGTATTCCAATAAGAAAGGCTTAGTCTTCACTCGTATTGTAACATTTATGCTGCAAAAAACACCGTATTCCAATAAGAAAGGCTTAGTCATCACTCGTATTTAACATTTATGCTGCAAAAACACCGTATTCCAATAACAAAGCTTGGGTCGTCACTCGTATTTTAACCGATATCCTGCCTGACACTGGGTCCAATCGACATTCGTATTTTAACCTTTACATTACCTAACACTGCATTCCAATACGAAAGGCTTGGTATTTTAACTTTTATCATGTCTGACATTGTGGCTCCATTAACAAAGTCTTGGTCGACACTCGTATTTAACATTTATCCTGCAAAGACCACCGCGTTCCAATAAGAAAGGCTTTAAAGACAGTCGTACTTTAATTTATATTATGACTGTCACTGGCTCTAATACGAAAGGCTTTATCGACTCTATTTTAACGTTTACATTACCTAACACCGCATTCCAATAAGAAAGGCTTGGTCGTCACTTCTATTTTCACCTTTTCATTACCTAACACCGCATTCCAATAAGAAAGGCTTGGTCGTCACTTCTATTTTAACCTTTTCATTACCTAACACCACATTCCAATAAGAAAGGCTTTATCGTCACTTCTATTTTAACCTTTTCATTACCTAACACCGCATTCCAACAAGACAGACTTGGTCGTCACTCGTATTTTCATCTTTATTCTGTCTGACACTGGTTCCAATAAGAAAGGTTTTATCGACACTTCTACTTTAACCTTTTCATTACCTAACACCGCATTCCAATAAGAAAGGCTTTATCGACACTCGTATTTTCATCTTTATCCTGCCTGACACTGGTTCCAATAAGAAAGGCTTTATCGACACTTCTATTTTAACCTTTTCATTACCCAACACCGCATTCCAATACGAAAGGCTTTATCGACACTCGTATTTTAATATTTATCCTGCCTGACATTGGTTCCAATGAGAAAGGCTTTATCGACCCTCGTATTTTAATCTTTATCCTGCCTAACACAGGTTCCAATAAGAAAGGTTTTATCGACACTCGTATTTTAATCTTTATCCTGCCTGACACCGGTTCCAATGAGAAAGGTTTTATCGACACTCGTATTTTAATCTTTATCCTGCCTAACACTGGTTCCAATAAGAAAGGTTTTATCGACACTCGTATTTTTATCTTTATCCTGCCTGACACTGGTTCCAATAAGAAAGGCTTTATCGACACTCGTATTTTAATCTTTATCCTGCCTGACACTGGTTCCAATAAGAAAGGTTTTATCGACACTCGTATTTTAATCTTTATCCTGCCTGGCACTGGTTCCAATAAGAAAGGTTTTATCGACACTCGTATTTTAATCTTTATCCTGCCTGACACTGGTTCCAATTTATATAAGAAAGGCTTTATCGACACTCGTATTTTAATCTTTATCCTGCCTGACACTGGTTCCAGTAAGAAAGGCTTTATCGACACTCGCATTTTAATCTTTATCCTGCCTGACACTGGTTCCAATAAGAAAGGTTTTATTGACACTCGTATTTTAATATTTATCCTGCCTGACACTGGTTCCAATAAGAAAGGTTTTATCGACACTCGTATTTTAATATTTATCCTGCCTGACACTGGTTCCAATAAGAAAGGCTTTATCGACACTTGTATTTTAATCTTTATCCTGCCTGACACTGGTTCCAATACGAAAGGTTTTATCGACACTCGCATTTTAATCTTTATCCTGCCTGACACTGGTTCCAATAAGAAAGGCTTTATCGACACTTGTATTTTAATCTTTATCCTGCCTGACACTGGTTCCGATGAGAAAGGCTTTATCGACACTCGTATTCTAATCTTTATCCTGCCTGACACTGGTTCCAATAAGAAAGGCTTTATCAACACTCGTTTTCTAATCTTTATCCTGCCTGGCACTGGTTCCAATAAGAAAGGTTTTATCGACACTTCTATTTCAATCTTTATCCTGCTTGACACTGGTTCCAATGGGAAAGGCTTTATCTACACTTCTATTTTAACCTTTTCATTACCTAACACCGCATTCCAATAAGAAAGGCTTTATCGACACTCGTATTTTAATCTTTATCCTGCCTGACATTGGTTCCAATAAGAAAGGCTTTATCGACACTTCTATTTTAACCTTTTCATTACATAACACCGCATTCCAATATCAAAAGCTTGGTCGTCACTCGTATTTTAACAATTATCCTGCCTAACACTGTGGCTCCTATAAGAAAGGCTTTGTCAACACTCGTTTTTTATCTTTATACTGCATACTACCGTATTCCAATCTGAAAGGCTTGGGCGACACTCGAATTGAACCTTTATCCTGCCTAAAATGATGACGCCATTAGGGAAGACTTGGTGGACACTCGTATTTCAACCCTACATTCTGCCTAACACCATGGCTCCAATATGGAAAGCTTGTTGGACACTCGTCTTTTAAGTCTTATTTGCCTAAAACCGTAGGTATGCCTCCGTCAAACGAAGGTTGAAGGGGGTATATTGGAATCACCCTGTGGCCGGTCGGTCAAGCAGTCGGTCGGGCGCTTGGTCGGTCGGTCTGTCCGTTGCACTTTTCCTTGTCCAGAGCATAAATTGAAAATGACTAAATTTAATTTGATAGCAGTTCATACGATGATACAACACAGTGAGAGAAAGTGCAGTGTACAGGAACCATAACACTATTTTACCTAATTAATGAGTTATTGCCATTTGTTACTTGTTCTTGTCTGGAGAATAACTTGAAAACTACTGCATAAAATCTAATAAAACTTCATACAATGGTAAAGCACAATGGCAGGCTGTGTTAAATGGCAATAACCATAACTCTATTTGAGCTAATTACATAGTTATTGCCATTTCCTTTCTTTTTTCATGTCCGGAGAATGACGTTCATTGCCGTTTGTTACTGTTTCCTTGCCTAGAGAATACCTTTAAAGATGGAATTTAATAAAACGTCATATAATGGTAGATCACAATGCGAGAAAGTGCAGTGTACTAAAACAATAACTCTATTTTAGTCAATTACCGTGTTATTGCCCTTTCTGACATTTTTCTTGTCCGTAGAATAGTTTTAAAACAAATTTATGGAATTTAATAAAACGTCATACAATGATAGAGCACAATAAGCTAAAGTGCAGTGTATACTATAACAATAACTCTAATTTAGCTTGTTACAGATTTATTGCCCTTTCTCTATTTTTCCTTGTCCGGATAATATCTTTAAAACTACGGGATGGAATTTTATAGAACTTCTTACAATAATAGAGCACAATGAGAGGAAGTGCAGTGAACAAGAACCATAACTCTGTTTTAGCTACCTACAGAGTTATTGCTCTTTGTTACTGTTTTTTGTCCGGAGAATAACTTTAAAACTACTGGATGGTATCTAATAACATTTCTTTCAATGGTAAAGCACATTGAGAGGGAGTGCAGTGTATAAGAACCATGACTCTGCTTGAACAATATTACAGAGTTATTGCCCTTTCTGACTTTTGTCTTGTCCGGAGAATAACCTTTCCTATCAGGACGGCGTTCGGGGGTATTAATCACATTTAGTGATAGCTGTAGTTTCAATAGGGACGGATTGGTCGACACCTGTATTTTGACCCTTAATCAATCTAGTGGTTGTGAATTATAACCCTGTCTCGACCAGCAGTCTTTCCAAACTTTGACAAAAGTCACTGTGACATGTATCATTCGTCTTACACCAACGGTATACTGGTCTATGTTGAAAAGCAGCTAGTTTCTTGGAAAGACTGTTGTGTGGGGTTCTGGTATGAGATAAACCAGGAAACAATCAATCAAATAAGGAAGGCTTAGTCGACACTCATATTCTAACTCGTATCATGTCTAGCAACGTGGTGATAATTTAAACAAGGCTTAGTCGACACTCATATTCTAACTCTTATCATGTCTAGCAACGTGGTGATAATTTAAACAAGGCTTAGTCGACACTCATATTCTAACTCTTATCATGTCTAGCAACGTGGTGATAATTAAACAAGGCTTAGTCGACACTCATATTCTAACTCTTATCATGTCTAGCAACGTGGTGATAATTAAACAAGGCTTAGTCGACACTCATATTCTAACTCTTATCATGTCTAGCAACGTGGTGATAATTTAAACAAGGCTTAGTCGACACTCATATTCTAACTCTTATCATGTCTATCAACGTGGTGATAATTAAACAAGGCTTAGTCGACACTCATATTCTATCTCTTACCATGTCTAACACCGTGGTGATAATAAAACAAGGCTTAGTCAACACTCATATTTTAACACTTATCCTGCCTAACCCCGCTGTGATAATAAGGTATGTTAGGTCGACACTCACCTTTTAAAACTTAACCTAACTAACTAACCCTAACCCTAACCCTAACCCCGTGGTTCCATTAGGGAAGGCTTGGTCGACATTCGTATTCTAACCTTTATCATGTCGTACACGTTTGTGATTAACCCTTTTCCTCATACGACAATTCTGCAGCAGACGACTTTGAACGTATTTTGTCAAAACATAGAAAATCTCCATAATTGAATGGATAACCTATGACAAAAAGTGAAAAACATTGTGGCAAAGGGAGAAATTGCACGTTTTGTGCAATTTCTTCTTTTGTCACTACGTTTTCAAAAAGCCGTCTGCTGCAGAGGCGTCAGAAAGCGTATATATGAGGGAAAGGATTAAGAACAATGAAGACCGAGATGTACTGGTACATTATTATTTATCGTATATAAATGATATTATTGATACATCCTAAATGATATATTCGGTACATCAATGAACGACAGTTTTTGAACATCCTTAAACGATATTACTTACTGATGTATCCATCAACAATATGTTTGCTACATCGACGAAATTCTCTTGGCTACAAATAGCGCATTATATACAGATACCTCGTGTAGATGCATATACGCTCATTTGTTCTCATTCATGGACGAGATTTCGGGAAAATTCATTGACGACATTTGGGAACATTCATGGACGACATTTCGGGAACATTCATAGACGACATTTCGGGAACATTCATTGACGACATAACGGGTACATTCATAGACGTTTGTTTGGGTAAATGCATAGGTACGCTAGTTTGTTCATTCATACACGACATTTCAGGTACATTCATGAGCGACATTTCGGGTACATTCATTGACGACATTACGGTTACAAGACATTCATAGACGACATTACGAGTACATTTATAGACGCTTGTTTAGGTAAATGCATAGGTACGCTAGTTTGTTCATTCATACACAACATTTCAGGTACATTCATGTGCGACATTTCGGAAACATTCATACACGAAAGTTCAGGTACATTCCTGGACGTCATTTCGGGAACATTCATATACGACAGTTCATGTACATTCATGGACGGCAGTTCAGGTACATTCATATACGACAGTTCATGTACATTCATGGACGACAGTTCAGGTACATTCATATACGACAGTTCAGGTACATTCATAGACGACAGTTCAGGTACATTCATATACGACAGTTCAGGTACATTCATGGACGACAGTTTAGGTACATTCATGGATGACAGTTCAGGTACATTCATATACGACAGTTCAGGTACATTCATGGACGACAGTTCAGGTACAATCATATACGACAGTTCATGTACATTCATGGACGACAGTTCAGGTACATTCATGGACGACAAATTAGGTACATTTATAGATGACAGTTCAGATACATTCATATACGACAGTTCAGGTACATTCGTGGACGATAGTTCAGGTACAATCATATACGACAGTTCATGTACATTCATGGACGACAGTTCAGGTACATTCATAGACGACAGTTAAGGTACATTAATATATGACAGTTCAGGTACATTCATAGACGACAGTTCAGGAACATTCATGGTCGACAGTTCAGGTACATTCATGGACGACAGTTCAGGTACTTTCATATACGACAGTTCAGTTACATTCATAGACGACAGTTCAGGTACACTCATACACGACAGTTCAGGTACATTCATGGTCGACAGTTTAGGTACATTCATATACGACAGTTCAGGTACATTGATATACGACAGTTCAGATACATTAATGATCGACAGTTCAGGTACATTCATAGACGACAGTTTAGGTACATTCATGGATGACAGTTCAGGTACATTCATATACGACAGTTCAGGTACATTCATGGACGACAGTTCAGGTACAATCATATACAACAGTTCAGGTACATTCATGGACGACAAATTAGGTACATTCATAGACGACAGTTCAGGTACATTCATATACGACAGTTCAGGTACATTCATGGACGACAGTTCAGGTACATTCATAGACGACAGTTCAGGTACGTTCATATACGACAGTTCAGGTACGTTCATATACGACAGTTCAGGTACATTCATGGACGACAGTTCAGGTACATTCATGGATGACAGTTCAGGTACATTCATATACGACAGTTCAGGTACATTCATGGACAACAGTTCAGGTACATTCATATACGACATTTCGGGAACATTCATTGATGACCTTTCGGGAACATTCATGGACGAGATTTCGGGAACATTCATTGATGAAATTTCGGGAACATTCATGCACGACTGTTCAGGTACATCCACAAACAACATTTCGGGAAAATTCATAGACAACATTTCGGGAACATTCATAGACAAAATTTCGGGATCATTCATTGATGACATTTCGGGTACATTCATGGACAACATTACGGGAACATTCATAGACAATATTTCGGGAATATTCATATACGACCGTTCAGGTACATTCATGGACGACAGTTCAGGTACATTCATAGACGACAGTTCATGTACATTCATTGACGACATTCCGGGAACAATCATACACGACAGTTCAGGTACATTCATAAACAACATTTCGGGAACATTCATAGACAACATTTCGGGAACATTCATGGACGACAATTCGGGAACATTTATACACGACAGTTCAGGTACATTCATACACGACAGTTCATGTACATTCATGGACGTCATTTCGGGAACATTCATATACAATATTTCGGGAACATTCATCGATGGCATTTCGGGTACATTCATGGACGACATTTCGGGAACATTCATACACGACAGTTCAGGTACATTCATAGACGACATTTCGGGAACACTCATAGACAACATTTCTAGAACATTCATAGAAGACATTTCTGGAACATTCATTGATGACATTTCGGGAACATTCATTGATGACATTTCGGGAACATTCATGGACGACAATTCGGGAACATTCGCACACGACAGTTCAGGTACATTCCTACACGACAGTTCTGGTACATTCATGTACGTCATTTCGGGAACATTCATATACAACATTTAGGGAACATTCATTGATGACATTTCGGGAACATTTATGGACGACTGTTCAGGTACATTCATAGTCAACATTTTCGGGAACATTCATAGACAGCAATTCGGGAACATTCATTGACGACAATTCGGGAACATTCGTACACGACAGTTCAGGAACATTCCTACATAACAGTTCAGGTACATTCATGGACGACAGTTCATGTACATTCATGGACGTCATTTTGGGAACATTCATATACAACATTTCGGGAACATTCATTGATGACATTTCGGGAACATTCATGGACAACAATTCGGGAACATTCATACACGACAGTTCAGGTGCATTCTTACATGACAGTTCAGGTACATTCATGGACGCCATTTCGGGAACATTCATAGACAACTTTTCGGGAACATTCAAACATTAATACACGACAGTTCAGGTACATTCCTACACGACAGTTCAGGTACATTCATGTACGTCATTTCTGGAACATTCATAGACAACATTTCGGGAACATTCAATGATGAAATTTCGGATACATTCATGGACGACATTTCGGGAACATTAATTGTTGACATTTCGGGAACATTCATACACGACATTTCAGGTACATTCCTACACGTCAGTTCAGGTACATTCATGTACGTTATTTCGGGAACATTCATATACAACATTTCGGGAACATTCATGGACGACATTTCGGGTACAATCATGGACGACATTACGGGTACATTCATAGACAACATTACGGGTACATTCATAGACAACATTTCGGGAACATTCATACACGACAGTTCAGGTACATTCCTACACAACAGTTCAGGTACATTCATGGACGTCATTTCGGGAACATTCATATACAACATTTCGGGAACATTCATTGATGACATTTCGGGTACATCCATGGACGACATTTCGGGAACATTCATGGACGACATTTCGGGTACAATCATGGACGACATTACGGGTACATTCATAGACAACATTACGGGTACATTCATAGACAACATTTCGGGAACATTCATACACAACATTTCGGGACCATTCATGGACGACAATTCGGGAACATTCATACACGACAGTTCAGGTACATTCCTACACAACAGTTCAGGTACATTCATGGACGTCATTTCGGGAACATTCATATACAACATTTCGGGAACATTCATTGATGACATTTCGGGTACATCCATGGACGACATTTCGGGAACATTCATTGATGACATTTCGGGAATATTCATGGACGACAATTCGGGAACATTCATACATGACAGTTCAGGTACATTCCTACACGACAGTTCAGGTACATTCATGGACGTCATTTCGGTAACATTCATATACAACATTTCGGGAATATTCATTGATGACATTTCGGGTATATTCATGGACGACATTTCCGGAACATTCATTGATGACATTTCGGGAACATTCATACATGACAGTTTAGGTCCATTCCTACACGACAGTTCAGGTACATTCATGGACGTCATTTCGGGAACATTCATATACAACATTTCGGGAACATTCCTTGATGACATTTCGGGTACACTCATGGACGACATTTCAGGAACATTCACTGATGACATTTCGGGGACATTCATGGACGACATTTCGGGAACATTCATTGATGACATTACGGGAACAGTCATAGACAACATTTCGGGAACACTCATTGATGACATTTCGAGAACATTCATATACGACATTTCGGGAACATTCATTGATGACATTTCAGGAACATTCATGGACGACTGTTCAGGTACATTCATAGACAACATTTCGGGAACATTCATAAACAACATTTCGGGAACATTCATGGACGACAATTCGGAAACATTCATACACGACAGTTCAGGTACATTCATACACAACAGTTCATGTACATTCATGGACGACAGTTCAGGTACATTCATAGACGACATTTATTGAACATTCATAGACAAGATTTCGGGAACATTCATAGACGACATTTCGGGAACATTCATTGGTGACATTACAGGTAAATTCATAGACGCTTGTTTGGGTAAATTCTTAGGTATGCTAGTTTGTTCACATTGATAGACGACATTTCGGGAACATTCATTGGTGACATTACGGGTAAATTCATAAACGCTTGTTTGAGTAAATGCATAGGTACGCTAGATTGTTCGCATTCATAAACGACATTTCGGGCAAATTCATAGTCGCTAATTGTTTGAGTAAATGCATAGGTACGCTAGTTTGTTCACAATCATAAACGACATTTCGGGTACATTCGGGTCCGTTCAAAGACACCCGGTTTGGTTTCATTTATAGACAATAGTTTAGGTACATTCATAGAACCTTTTTGGAGTACTTTCATAGACGATATGTTTTTCACATTCATAAACGATATGTTTGTCAGATTCATAGACGAATAGTTATGGTACATTCATATACAAATAGTTATGGTACATTCATATACGAATAGTTATGGTACATTCATAGACGCTATGTTTGTCATATTCATAGACGATATGTTTGTCACATTCATAGACGATATGTTTGTCACATTCATAGACGATATGTGTGTCACATTCATAGACGAATAGTTATGGTTCATTCATAAACGATATGTTTGTCACATTCATAGACGATATGTTTGTCACATTCAAAGACGATGTGTTTGTCACATTCATAGACGAATAGTTATTGTACATTCATAGACGATATGTTTGTCACATTTATAAACGATGTGTTTGTCACAATCATAGACGAATACTTATGGTACATTCATAGACAAATAGTTATGGTACATTCATAGACGAATAGTTATGATACATTCATAGACGAATAGTTATGGTACATTCATAGACGAGTAGTTATGATACATCCATAGACGAGTAGTTATCGTACATCCATAGCCGAATGGTTGTGGTACATTCATAGACGAATAGTTATGGTACAATCATAGACGAATAGTTATGGTACATTCATAGACGAATAGTTATGATACATTCATAGACGAATAGTTATGGTACATTCATAGACTAGTAGTTATGATACATCCATAGACGAATAGTTATGGTACATTCATAGACGAATAGTGATGGTACATTCATAGACGAATAGTTATGATACATTCATAGACGAATAGTTATGGTACATTCATAGACAAATAGTTATGGTACATTCATAGACGAATAGTTATGATACATTCATAGACGAATAGTTATGGTTCATTCATAGACAAATAGTTATGGTACATTCTTGAGCGACAACCGAGGTCTAGAACCAGTGTATAATATCAGCCAACCAATTTCGATTGAAAGGTTAGATCTCTTGTGTTTTGAAATATCTGGTATGGCAGTTTATACATCTTGTGTATTGAAAAAGCAATGTAGAAAATTTAACATCTTGTTATTTAAGGGATTTTAATTTTCTTACACAGAGTTGAAAAAAGATCGAGGGAAAGGGAGAAATAGTTCGTTTTAAGAAAGGTCTTTCTTTTTCACCAATGTTCTCCATGGTCGTCCGCTACATAATGCGTCAGTCGTTTAAAGAAAGGAAGGTTTACAATCTCACATGTATACGCGAGAACTAACAAGTGTTTTACAACCCAGTCATCAAGCATGTGATTTTTAGAACGACTTACTTATTCAACTTTCCCATTGTAATTGTATTGACAGTTTTAAAGTAGATTTATCCTCCTTACGGCAAACGATTGCATAAGGAGGGAGTTAGTAAGCATGACCCTTCTAATACAAACTTTGCGATGTTAAAACAAACGTTGACTCAAATAAAACCCTTTATTTGAAACAGAAGAACATATACATGTATGTACATGTAATACTATCCTTGTAAGTTGAACTGTCAAAAGACAAGTATTATGACAAGAACACAGACAACTTCAGTCGATTCGCGAAAACTCGTACAATTAAAGACTCGAAAATCTCATTAAACTCATCTCCTTAACTCTTTCAGCGCCAAAGGCAATATTGAGCTTTTTGCAAACAATGCAGATTCAGGTGAGTCAGCTCGTAACGAGCTGTCTCACCTGAAATCTGCATTGTTTGGCTGTGAGTTATTAAACTATTCCAAAATCCTATAACATGAAAATAGAGTCGTTCGAGTTTGAACATGGAAGAGTCGACTTTAAACAATTCGGCGCTGAAAGGGTTAAACTCGAACCCGCAATACCTTACACGGATTTGTCTTTCGATAACATCGTAGAAGTTGTTCTGATCGCACAGATGAGCAATCAACACTACTGCTGTGCTGCTTGTCTTGGTATAATTCCATCACTGGTTTGCTTTTTAGATTAAACGTTTAAGTCTTAAGAATTACGAAGCTGTGAAAAAAAGTTTTATTGGTTTTTTTTCGCCGTTTTCAACATTATTTCTGTTATATCACGGTGACAGTTCACTTATTCATGATCCCTGGGTAAACAAACCAGTACTAGGCTAGGAATATGTGCCTTGTCCAAGAGCACTCAACCATAACCGCCGTGCTGCGATTGGGGGAACGAACCCAGGACGCCCGGTCTTAAATCCCCGATGCTAACCACCTGACCACGGAAATTAAAAAAGGATGAGTTTTTGGTTTGTTGAACGAGTCGATGACTAGAAAGTCATTTATGGGTGCCTTTCTAGTTTGTGTTCTCGTAAGTCCACTGTATATAGTTCTATATGAATTGACGCGGTTACGTATTCATCATGTGACAGTTAAACCTAAACGGACTATACAAAGTTAAATATATACGAACTCTTTTAAGTCAACTCTAAATACATGTAGTTCCATGTGAAATGGCCTAATTATGTAATTATCATGCGGCAGGTCAATTTACACGGACTATAACAAATTGAATATATATACGAGCTATCGTGAGTCCGCTCTATTTGGTTCTATATAAACTGACCTTGAGTGTCCAATCTATATAGCTCTATATGAACTGACCTTGTTATGTATTTATCATGCGGCAATTCAATTCACACAGACTATAACAAGTTGACTACCAACGAGCTCATGAGTGTCCACTCTATATAGTTCTATAGTATGAACTGACCTTGTTGTGTATTCATAATGCGACAGGTCAGTTTACACAGACTATAACAAGTTGACTACCAACGAGCTCATGAGTGTCCACTCTATATAGTTCTATAGTAGGAACTGACCTTGTTGTGTATTCATAATGCGACAGGTCAATTTACACGGACTATAACAAGTTGACTATCAACGAGCTCATGAGTGTCCACTCTATACAGTTATATATGAACTGACATTGTTATGTATTCATAATGCGGCAGGTCAATTTACACGGACTATAACAAGTTGACTATCAACGAGCTCATGAGTGTCCACTCTATACAGCTCTATATGAACTGACATTGTTATGTATTCATCATGCGGCAGGTCAATGTACACGTACTATAACAAGTTGACTATCAACGAGCTCATGAGTGTCCAATCTATATAGTTCTATATGAACTGACATTGTTATGTATTCATCATGCGGCAGGTCAATTTACACGGACTATAACAAGTTGACTATCAAAAAGCTCATGAGTGTCCACTCTATACAGTTATATATGAACTGACCTTGTTATGTATTCATAATGCGACAGGTCAATTTACACGGACTATAACAAGTTGACTATCAACGAGCTCATGAGTGTCCACTCTTTATAGTTATGTATGAACTGACCTTGTTATGTATTCATAATGCGGCAGGTCAATTTACACGGACTATAACAAGTTGACTACCGACGAGCTCATGAGTGTCCACTATATACAGTTATATATAAACTGAACTTGTTATGTATTCATCATGCGGCAGGTCAATTTACACGGACTATAACAATTTGACTATCAACGAGGTCATGAGTGTCTACTATATAGTTCTGTATGAACTGACCTTGTTATGTATTCATAATGCGGCAGGTCAATTTACACGGACTATAACAAGTTGACTATCAACGAGCTCATGAGTGTCCACTCTATATAGTTCTGTATGAACTGACCTTGTTATGTATTTATAATGCGGCAGGTCAATGTACACGGACTATAACAAGTTGACTATATACGAGCTCATGAGTGTCCACTCTATATAGTTATATATATATGAACTGACATTGTTATGTATTCATCATGCGACAGGTCAGTTTACACGGACTATAACAAGTTGACTATATACGAGCTCATGAGTTTCCACTCTATATAGTTGTATATGAACTGACATTGTTATGTATTCATCATGCGACAGGTCAATGTACACGGACAAGTTGACAATATACAAATAGATTATCAATTCAATACGACAAAATAGTAACTGACGTAAGGAAGGTGGGTGGGATTTAAATATGTTTATTTATAAACTTAAATTAGCGTAAGACCACTCTACCATTAATTGATTTCGTTTTGAAGAGATGCGTAAACACTTGTCGATAGACAAATCTGACCGTTTTGTATTTGTCTATCGGGTTTAAACAGGGAGGAACAGAAAACCGCCCGGAGAGTGCTCGGCCGAGACACTATATAGCATAACGAGGGCTTGGCGTGAAACGGTTGTAACTAAAATTGGAATTCTTTTACCAAGGTTAATCACCTTGCCATGAAGTCTTTATAAGCGTTAAATCACTGTTCTTAATAAACAATGAAAATTTAGGTGCCATTGCTCGTTTTGAGCAATGGCACCTAAATTTGCATTGTTTACAAAGGGGTCAAAATTTGTCCTAAACCAGGGTTTTCAAACTAGGTTTTTAGTTACAACAGTTTCACGCCAATACCCCGATAAAGTGTCCCTGGGTTTAAATGAATATATATATAACAAATCAGTTATGTAACCAATCATACTTTGTTATACTGTTTATATATTACGGTAATAGAAAAAATGAAATCAGTCTGAGAAAAGAAATATATGATAACGTGTATTAAATGTAAATTTGGAAGTTGGTTGCAAAAGACAAGCATGAATAAACCTATAGACTATCTATTTATAGAATGTTTTACACAGTGCATATACATGTGTATATGCCAAACAAGATAACTCGCTTGTTTTATCTTTAAAGAGATAATATCATATGAAAGTACAGACGTTTTGTAAAAAGACGGTGAATACTCGATTTCATGGTTTCCCACTATGCACCGCGCCTTGGCGTAGTTCCGGTTTAAAGTATCAAACTGTCACAGCAGAAACATGAATGACACGAAGGGGAGATCGCTAACTACACCCAAGACATACAAAGAGGTTAAAGGTTTATCGTTTATAAATCTTGTGAAGCTTTGCAAAAACTAAAATATTAAAACTTATCATGTTGGTCGAGATGCTCTTGTTGTATTATTGTGTGAAGCGTTGGATATTTCTACAACTGGGTCTCACAGTCATAATGATGGCCGCCAGACAAGACCAAGGCTCGAAGATCACTGTCTGGATGCCAGAGAACTGAATGAGTTGACTGAAATTACCCCGGCAGCAGTACAAGCAATGGATGGATGGACAAAAAATATTAAGGAAATACCAGACATCGATATTGGTTGTGTTAAAAAATATTGGGTGCATGGAAACACCGGAATGGACCGAAATGGGCAGGAATGGACCGGAATGGACGTATGGAAATACCGGAATGGACTTATGGAAATACCGAAATGGACCGGAATGGACTTATAGAAATACAGGAATGGACCGGAATGGACATTGGAAATACCGAAATGGACCGGAATGGACAATGGAAATACCGAAATGGACCTGTATATTTATACAATCATTTAACATAGAGTTTATTATTTGGTTTTCAATAGTGTACCTTTAAGTACATCTGGACATGTTAATGTGTGAAGTTGGCCTGACATAAGCCGTAAAACATTAGACATTTAAAAAATGAATGTCTAATTAGACATTAGATATATGCACATTTTCATATCTAGAAGGCAAGTTAAATATTATATGAGCCATAATATGGTGTCCGGGATTTTGTGTTACATCACAGAGTCATTATTTATTCTCCTTTATTTGAAGAACTATGTGTTTTATAGTTTAACAGCATGTCACAAACTGTTAGAAACTACTAAATCTATAAAATAATATGCTATTGATTTCTGAAAGAACTGATAAACTCCTTTAATTAATACTTTTCTTGAGCATTTTCGCCGTGTCTTTCCCGACAAAGGCATGGGAGGACTTTTTGAAAACCAAAACAAACTGTTTTTCTTTATATTTAAAGTTTGGAAACTAATATGTGTGAAATAATAATTTAACAAATTACTTGTAAATATAACTTTAAAATTTAATAGAGCGACGTAAATATGATTTTGATTTGAATATAAAATCCTAGACATTGGCGTAACGAATGTGTCCACCAAGTTACATCACGTCTAAATAGCATCGAAACTCGAAACCTGGACCGATAACCATATTTTCATTGCATTCAAATCACGTGATCACTTACATTCTTTGTTAATGTCGTAAACATGTTGTTCTGGGACAGATATCTTTTATTTGACAGGGAGTCAAAATATGTTTATCAAAATGGTGTCTTTTTTTGTTACGCCCTATTATTTTGTTATAATTAAAAAATGCTTCGTCGATCACCTAGGAGGAAACTAAATTTTGGCTGTTCTATTTACGACATTAAACATCGCAACAATTTACCACAGTTAGAGACGTTTTACGACAAGAGTGTTTTAAAATGGCGGCTCGAAAATGACAGTCAGACTTCTGAAATTTTGTTACGCCGGCACCAAGCCGATTGCGATCATCAATGGTTGCTTATAATGTATCGCAATGCGTAGTAACTTCCTATTTCGTTATTTAAATTGTCCAGAGATGTTTGCGAACCTATTTAATTCACTACGAAGAACTTGTTATTATTTTTGACTGGGGAAAAAAAATCGCGAATTTTGTCTCTTTTGCCTTGTAACGTTGACTGTCCTGGAAAGCATATTCTACCTCCATAAGCACTTTGCTTACGTAATAAATACATATTTGCATGATTAGTATATTTTAATTTAACTGGAGAATTATTTATACTGAAAATGTTTATGCTATTATATGATTTGTTTATTTTTTTCTAAGGTGTCCTGTTACACACTTATATGAAGTGCACAATTAGTGTCCAGTTACATAATTTTGTGTCCTGTTACACCATTCTTTGTCTAGTTGTATACTATTAATTATTTCACTAAATAAACCATTTATTTATTGAAATAATTCCAAATAAAGATGGTGAAAATGTAAATTAGATCTAAACAAATTCAACTAGGCAAAATCTTCATAAAATTGATTTATTTCATGGTGTCTTGTGTTACTAACAATACAATTGAATAAGTGTCCAGTTACATCATTTTGTGTCCTGTTACACACCAGTTTGTGTCCTGTTACACCATTCTTTATCTAGTTGTATACTATTAATTATTTCACTAAATAAACCATTTATTTATTGAAATAATTCCAAATAAAGATGGTGAAAATGTAAATTAGATCTAAACAAATTTAACTAGGCATAATCTTCATAAAATTGATTTATTACATGGTGTCCTGTGTTACTAACAATACAATTTAAAACCCACATTTCTCTTTATTTAAAGATAAAATCTATTTTGTCATTTAGAATTTAACAGCTTTAGATATTGTTCTAAACATATATGGGCAAGAATTCACTAATGCAACACAAAGTGTGACATTGAAACAAAAAAATAGATCACCTTTATTTATTTTATAAAATGCTTTACTACTAAGTTCTTCTAGCAAGACATCTAAAACCAAGAGTCTTTTTTAAAAATATGTCATCTTGTCTTCTTTAAATGTCATATTTATTGATATATGAAGTATGTAACATTGACACCAATATTATTTCAATTGTTCATATCTCATATAATTGAAAGAGGATCTAATTTTTGCTATGGTGTGAAATGATGTTGGAGTTTGTTCCAACATTTACCGTTTGAATAAGAAATACTGTCTTGTCGTTTAACAGAAAAAATAGCAAAAAGATATGGTTGGTGTCAATGTTACACTTGTAAAGTTTGTGCAAACTTATGTTTGTTTCAAATAATATATCTTGCTTCTGTCTTAGCCTATTTCATGGCTGTTGGGGTCAGTGTGTTTTTTGTGAATGAATTTTATAAGTAAACATCCTAAAAAATAAAAATAAAGCTCCATTTGATGCATGTAACATTGACACGTTGAAAGCCATATATTAAAATGTCATTTATATCCATTAAACATATAAAATCTTCTTTGGTTTGTGGATTATATGTTAGAAGTTGTGACCAGGTCTTCTGATTCAGGTTGTATTTACTACTTTGTATGTTTGATTACCAGATATTTGAAGTATGTAACATTGACACTTTCGTGTCAACTGAAATAGTTACATACATTTAGAAATCTCATTTATTTCTGTTATATACAATATTATTTGTTATTTTTTTTTACTTGTAGCAAAAGCATGTGATGCAATATATCAAATAACTTCAAACATCTGTAAATTATGAATTTATTAATATTATACTGTTATATTTATTGTTGCATGTAACATTGACAGAATTGTTGTCAATGTTACATACAAATTTGAAAAGTAATTTTATTCATTTAGATTTGAAATTTAATATGTTGTTTTGTGGTTCGGAGATTAATTGTCAGGAGTAGAATATTCCTAAATTAAATAGTTTAGCCTGTCAGCTGCTGTATAGAAGATACGGCTATGCTTGATGCATGTAACATGGACACGTTTGTGTCAAATTAAACAGTTACACACACACATCAAAGGTTGTTGTTTCTGATTGAAATAAATTGTTTTTTAATTTTTTTTATTTATAAATGTTCTACCAAAAAGCATAGCCAGTGATTGGAGATGCTTGTCTAAAGAGAAGCAAATAATTGAAATTTTAAAAAAGTATGGTGTATGTAACACCTTGTCAACGTTACATGCACATTTTGAAGTCAGTTTATTTTTTGCCATACATTATAATATGAATTCATATTATTACAGATTTTTAAATCATCCAATAATTTGTAAATGTTATTAAATTAAAACAACTGGAAGCATTCCATTATTGAATTATTTGATCAAAATTTGTAAGATTTATTTGACACCAAAATTTAAGACATTTTGCTGGGCCTTCCTATCATAAGTCACACACAGATTTAAAGAAAGTGTTTTTTTTTTCATCAACTGGGTAAAGAAAGCATACCATAAGGCAAAAATGTAAGTCCTTGGGTGCTGCAATTTATGTTTGTTTGATAAATGTACGCGTGTAACAATGTTTGACACCAAATGTTACACGCACATGTCAATTTTCATTCTTTTTTTGTAAAAAGATTGTTGCAGACAAATACACTGGATTGATTTTTTAGGAACATTTGATTATTAGATATAAGTTTTGAATCAACTACACACTAAAATGAGGTAAAATAAAGCTGTTATACACACACATTAAAGGGCATGTACAAAATGTCACACTTTTTGTCACACTAAAACCTTAAATATGGTGTTTTAAGGCTTTTTTTCTCGGTGCCAATACATTTTAAGTTCATTCTTTTTTTACAAAAGGATGTGTAAGGTATAAATGTGTAAATAAATGTCTTAATTTTTTTTCTAAATCTGTACTTAATTGATACTACATACAGAATAAGAGTGTTGACACCAAGAATTCCAATAGTGAATTCTTGCCCATATAGCATTTAATTTGACAAAAGTCAAATATTACAAAAGAGGACACCACAGTGTTTGTGATGTAACTCAAAATCCGGACACCATATTATGGCTCATATATTCAAAAACTCAAATGTCTTATTAGACATCAGACATTCAATTAAACATTCGCAAATTTTAATATCAGCAAATTAGACGTTAGACAATAGACATTAACAAAAAACACGGATGTCTAATTATACGTACATTAGACATTAGGATTTCACATTCTTATAGAATATCTAGAAGATAAAACAGACATTCAATTATTTCAAATTACTTAGTTAGACATTAGACATTCACAAATAATAATAATTAGAACCTTAATTCGACGTAGGTCATTGTTCATGGAATAAACGTATGTCTATTTGTCTTGTAAGACATTCGATTAGACATTCGAGCAATATAATAGCTAGAGCCCAACATAGACGTTTGGCACAGGACAATAACATCCAAATGTCTGATTTGCCGATTAAAACAATGAACATTCAACTGTTGTTTTAACATATGATCTTGATTAAGAGTTCTATGTCTCATGTATATGCTGAGGAAATTTCGGGTAAGTAGCTCTGCCAAAAAGGATTTTATGTGTGAAAGAAATTTCCGCGGCTACTTGCCTTGCCAATGTTCTAACCTTCTAATTTGTTAATGTCTAATTGAATGTCTAACTAGGCAATTAGACATTCGTGTTTTCCATGTACAATGACCTACGTCGAATTTGGGTTCTAGATCTTGTAATTTGTGAATTTCTAATCGAATGACTAATGTCTAACTCATCAAGTAGACATTCGTTTTTTTAACGTTCAACGTCTACTTTGGGCTCTAGATCTTCTTATTTGCGAATGTCTTATTGCATGACTAATGTTTTATTGCATGTATAATTTTGTTCAGGTGTGTATAAATTAATCATTCGGCCTTCGTGATTAATTACTATAAAACTGAACTCCAAGTCGTGATATAAGAGCCGGTATATCACGCAAAATGAGATCTGTTTCCTAAATTTGCAAACGTCTTATGGAATGTATAGTGGCTTACTAGGCAATTAGACATTCGTTTTTTACATGTACAATGACATACGAAGAAATTGGGTAATTTGCGAATGTCTAACTAGGCAATTCGACATTCGTTTTTTGGATGTACAATGACATTCGACGAATTTGGTTTCTAGATTTTGCAAATGTCTCATTAATATCGAATCAAATGTCTGATAGAAAGTCTAATGTCTAACTAACCAACTAGACATTCGTTTTTTGAAACATACAATGTTCAATGTCTAATTTGGACTCTAGATTTTCTTATGTGATAATGTAATGACTTATCGAATGTCTAATGACTAACTAGGCAATACGACATTCGTTTTTTCTATGTATAATGACTAAAAAAAAACAATCCTGATTTTACAAAAGGTAGTCTTAAGACATACAAACTAACTAGAGCCTATCAACATCTTCAAGCAAAGAACATAAATACATAGCATTATGTTTAATCCGTTGTCTTCTAGTGAGACATTTTGTCTGGTAAAAGCCCAGTGTATTCCATCACAGAGCACAGAAAGTCGACGTGTAAAGTGGCTGCATGTCATATTAGACAAAACAATTGGAGAACCATATGGTGCATTTTGTAGTTGTACTGTTGGGTAAGTTATTTGATTTGAAGTTGATCGATTTATAATGAAATATTTCAATTCAAATTATGGAAAATGAATTGGGTGATTTTCAATTTTATTTTATTTTATGATGAGTAGTTACTCCTTTTGCAACAACGTTTTTAAATGTATTCATGCTCCTTTTGCAACAACGTTTTTAAATGTATTCATGCTATTTACTATATATAATTACTATAATTTGACATACAGCGGTAATTCATATTTTGACATAGATGATATCAACATTTTCTGCTGTTGATTTGTTGTAAATCTTGTATACATGTGGGAACAGTACGAATTCAAATAAGTGTGCATGTCAGCTCAATAACTTTAGAAGCCTTTGTCCAATCATCATCAAATTTGGTCAGAATGTGTATTGGCATAATATCTCGGACAAGTTCGATAACTAGCCATATCGCTTCAGTCAATCGCGAGTTATCGCTCTTTAATTATAGAAATGACCTAAAATTGGTCTTGTTCTGTTGAAGTTGTCAGCTAAATAACTTGTGAAGCCTTTATCCGATCATCACCAAATTTAGACAATATGTTGATGGGCAGAATATCTTGGTCAGGTTCAATAACTTTCCATTTTATCTTAGTCACTACACACTTATATATAAATGTCCCTCGAAATGGCAAAAACTGTACTAACACTAACAGTGTCCGCTCTCTAAATTTGCCTGACGTACAACCAATTATCACTATAGTTGGTCTCAAAAAAACAGGACAGGCGTATTTTGTGACATTTGGCGCTCTTGTTTAAATTACAATTAAACTATCACAAGCTCTGATTTATTAGGAATTCCTTTTTTTGGTAAAGAACATGAGGCATTTACCAAATGTGACTTTCTTTGAGGACAATCTTGATCATAATTAAATGTGTTTAGCTACATTTTGAGACCTTATAGTTTTAACTGGTAAAACACCTGGTCTAGCCAGGAGTTCTGAGTTCAAATCTCAGTGGGGAAAAAATGACACTGTAGCTAAATACATACAATTTAATCAATATCAGCACAGCTTTTGTGATAATCCTCAATCCATCATGCAATATTCTCCAGCAACTACTTATTTATACAACAGCTGCTTTTAAACTACTTGACCAATTTTATCTGAACTTCCAAAAAATATTGATTTGGTGTCCTCTTTCAAAATGTTCAAAGGAATAAATTCTGTGTTGAATTCTGGAAACTACCCCATCAGAAAAGAAGTAAAGTGACACAATGTTTATGTTTTCTGGTATTTCAGTATAGTTTGGCAGGACAGTTCCTTATGTAACTCTAAAAATATTCAAATCATATTGATTGGTTGAAAAATATTTACCGCATGTGGCATGAGAAAAGAAGGAAGTTGCTGGTATAGTTTCAAAGTTATAACAATGATGCATTAATTTTCCTTATGTGACCATCCATGGTAATACACTTATTCAAGTCATATTTTAATAATTTATTAAATAAAAAACAATGTTGCCAGGCATTATCAGAGTGTGGGGTCTTGTTTCAAGAAAAAAACATTATGTTGTCCTTTCCAGAGTGGTTTAAGATCAATGCTGCCAAAAAGTATCAGAAAGGGAGTAAAATAACAATTTTCCTCTTAAACTGCATGTCTTATGTCAAGATAGTTTGGCCAAAAATGTTGTTTAATTAACCCTCTACATAAATTGTTCAAGGGATATTGATTAGTTCAAATCAATGCTGAAATGTGGCATCAGAAAAATGGTAAAATGACGAATCTAAACGTTTTTCCTCTGCAACTGCTTGTCTGATTTCAAGTTCAGTTGGCAGAAATGGTTTTTGTTTCTTCAAAATGTTGATGCATTTATCCAAAGCTTAGTAGGTGATTAAATATGTTGAGACTGAATGCACTTCCCGAAACTTTCTGAGACTTTGCCTTAATTCATATTATAATTATGTAGTTATCATGTCAATTAAAATTTTGTCCGAATAAAGCCAGTTGTCTAACAAATATTTGACATAGATGTTTTCTCATAACTATTCATTTTACAGGAGAGGACAAGCTTGTTCGCATGTTGGAGCCCTTTTGTTCATACTTACTGAACTAGTAGCCTGTGGAGTGGAAGACTTGCCTGAAGATGTCTCATGTACAGATGTGTTGTGCCAGTGGTCAGAGACAAAAAATGCCTGTGTAACCCCAACAATTGTGGAAAATTTAGACATCCGAGCAGGTAAAGTGAAAGTTAAAAATAAAATAAAGCCTTCCTAAAATATGTTTCAGTGATATATCCAGATTTGTCATTAATTCTGTCTCTATACAACAAATCTTCATCAGAAAACATCTTGGCATACCTGAACAAATTTGGAAACTCCCTTTAAATGTCAGAGAGATCAATCATTGAATAGAGTTGAAATATGGTGATAAAAAGATAATTTGCTCGTTTTGAGCAATTAGTTCTTTTCTGAAGTCTGCTGCAGAGGTGTCAAAATGTGTGTGTAGTAGAAGCATCAAAATGAGTCTGTGTAACAGAAAGGATTTATATAATGAGATTTTTGATTTATTGTTTTTGAAAAAAAAAAAAATGGCTGTTTCATGCTCCTGAAAACATGATTTATATATAAAATACGGGGGGAGATAATTCCATTAAATCCACGCTGTATTTATTATAAAATATATTTTTAATTATTCTCTTATTATTATGTCTCCCCCTGTATACAGGGGAGATATATTGTTTTTGTCCTTGATGTCTGTCTGTCTGTCTGTTCGTCCCCAAAATCTTGTCCGATCCATATCTCCCAGACGGCTTGAAGGATTTTCATGAAACTTGGGTCACATGTTCACCTCATCAAGGCGACGTGCAGAACCCGCGTCTCGACAATATAGGGTCAAGGTCACGCTTGAAGGTCAAAGGTTTGAGGCTTTATTTCGTGTCCACTCAATATCTCCAAGACGGCTTGAAGGATTTTCATGAAACTTGGGTCAGATGTTCACCTCGTCAAGGCGACGTGCAGAACCCGCGTCTCGACCATACTGGGTCATATTCGGGAAAGGGTTATCATGTATTGCTCATGCCTTCTATATAGTGTTCATTGTCAACTATAGAACCTTACCTTGGAGAAAAAACAGTGTAAAGTTAACTGTCAACTATATAATGTATTGTCAGAGAAAAAAACCGGTGCTAAGTTAATTGTCAACAATAGAATCTTGGCCTACCTAAGAGAGAAAACCATGATAAGTTAACTGTGAACTTTATAAAGTTTTGTCGGAGAAAAAAACCCAATGTTAAGTTAACTCTCAACTATTGTAATTAGAATGTAACTTTAGTCAGTATGCAGAACCAAGACTGGAACAGTGCAACCCCTTTACATCTGATCAGACTGATTGGAATCTCCTGTAGCAAACATTTATCTACAGCACATACAAGTACATTTTGAAACATTGTACATAATATTTCAAACCTTTTACATATCGATGGCTTCATGCAAAACGGTTGTAACTACATCTTGTAACAAGATGTAGTTACAACCGTTTTGCATGAAGCCCACGATATGTAGGTAGCCAACTTGGTATGGTTTGTGAAATATCATAATGATAATTGATGATATTTATCATAAGCAACAATTTTAGTTTTTATTTGCCATTGCTTATGTTTAGCAACAGTTGTTAACTGTTTTGAAGAATACTTCAGTCTTGAATATTACAGCTGCAGTAAAAATATGTGTTTCTGTAAACCATTTGAAATCATGTCCACTTTGTACCAGGTCAAGACAAAACATTAGTAATTAAAAATTGAGTACTGTCCAACTTGGTCAAATTTTTGTTTGTCTGCTTTATAGGTTGGAATGTTTTGAGAGATGTTGACAGATATTTGAGGGGGAGACATATGTTTTTGTCAAAACAATTCTAGTTAATATTTATTTTGTCCATTTTCACTTTCTCACCTTGATATCTATAAACCTTACACTATTACAATAACTTCTAAGGTATAAGTTATTAGTTCTGAAGTGTGAGTTCCAAATGGTTTACCTAAATTTCTTAAACAGTTGTAACTCATTTCTTTATTTTCCAAATTTCTTGATCTTCTCACACAAGTTTTAACCAAAAATTCCTAAAATTCGATATATTTTAATTTCCAAAATTTATGATCTGTTCTCCGATAGCCCAAAATTCTATATTATCCTATAGTAATTGAAATCAGATCACATATTGAAAAGAGTTTTACTTTGTGAGACCACATAATTTATGTGCATGATAAACACTAACAGGTACCAGATGCAGGGCACAATAGTGTGTTATCAAGACTTATTTCATAACATACAATATTTTCATGAAATTAATCAAAAATGCAACATGTTTTACAACAACCAATCATATTATTGAATAATTCCTTTTCCCACACTTATACAAATGTTGATGCATAGATGTTTTGCAGACAAATTTGGAATATATTTTAGAATTGTGGCAAAAGGATTAATTGCAGATAGAAATGAGTTGTTTGCCGAGAATTTGTTAAATCTTGGATATGAAATTATGATTATCTTTACCCTTTTTACAGAAACATGTTTATGCATCTGCAGCAGACAAATTTCAAAAACTCTATGGTAAAATGAAATATTACACATAATAAGCAATTTATACTTTTGCCAAAGTGTTTATAAACTCTTTTAACCCTTTCCCTCATACGACAATTCTGCAGCAGACGACTTTGAACGTATTTTGTCAAAACATAGAAAATCTCCTTAAGTAAATGGATAACCTATGACAAAAAGTGGAAAACATTGTGGCAAAAGGAGAAATTGAACGTTTTGTCCAATTTCTTCTTTTGTTACTATGTTTTCAAAAAAGCTGTCTGCTGCAGAGGCGTCAGAAAGCGTCTATATGAGGGAAAGAGTTAAAGAATTATAATATTATTCAATGAAAGGTTTTTTTAACATTCTTTGCATAAATTCAAAGACCTGATGTACTGTATATTTGGTTAAACCTTTCCTACATAAAGACGCTTTCTGATGCCTCTGCAGCAGACGACTTTTGAAAACAATTTTCAGTAAATATACCCTCATTTATAGGGATTATCTTTATTTTTGTTGATAAGTTTTCAAAGTCGTATACTGTAGATGTATTGTATGTAGGAAAGGGTCAATTTGATATAATATTATATATCCCCAATTATTTACATTTCCTTTCAGGTCCTCCAGTTAGTAAACCTTCAGTGACACATTATGCCCCACAAGTAGCCCCTAGGCTCAGTGCCGAGGAAGATTATCAGAGAGTTCTAAAATTACTGTTTGATATCAGAAATGCAAATTCCAGCTCAGTAATGCCACCAGTTGTAAATATAGTGGACTTGAACAAATTCAGGACTAATCCAATCCCTGTAGTGCATTCAGTAACAAGCCTGCCAGATCATTGTCTAGAGTTTGATATACCATTTGCTCATCATTGTGATGTTTCATCATACCCACTGCCACTCACAAAAATGCCATTTCAAACATTTGGTTCCATTTATGAAAGGGGCTTTAAAGAAGAAAGCCAAAGATTTATTTCATCTCTTTCATATAGTGACCGTGACATTAAGATTATTGAAGAAATTACAAGAGATCAAGCACTATCAGATGAATGGTTTGAGCAACGAAAAGGCTGCATATCAGGAAGTAAAGTTGCAAGAATTCTGTCTTATATGAAGAATGGACGTGCTAACGCAGATTTAATAGTTAAAGAAATAATGCAATATAACACTAATAGAGAGTTATCGTCGAAAGTGCCAGCTCTTGCCTGGGGTACAAAGTATGAATCAAAGGCCCTCAGCATGTACGTTAAGGATATGTCCAAATGTCATAAAGGTGTGGAGTTAATTCGTCCTGGCCTTCTAGTCCACCCAGATGCGCCATATATTAGGGTTAGTCCAGACGCAGTTATTTCATGTGAATGCCATGGTAGATTTTTAGTAGAAGTTAAATGTCCTATTTCTCACAAAAATAACAATATTCAAGAAGAAGCTACCAAAGGAGAACTGGGTTATATTCAAACAGTGGATAATACATTTAGTGTTAAGAAGGGGGAAAGCAGGGGGTATTATGAACAGATAACACTGCAACAGGCAATATCTGGTGAAAAAAAAGCTGTTTTGCTTGTTTGGTCTAAGAAAAGCTATTTAGCCGTCAGTATGGACTTTGACATTAAATATTGGGAAGAAACAATGTATCCAAGTGTGACATCTTTTTTTAAGGATCATATTGTCCCAGAAATTCTGACTAGTAGAATTTTCAGCGGACTGGAGCCAACCAAATCATTGTCATGTTTTGGTCAATCAGACACAACATCAGACCATTCATGTGAAATTAAGCCAACATCTGACACTGATGACCAGCTTGTAGATTTAGATGGTCAGCTTGAGTTTATCTCAAATGGAACTGAAGAAAGCCCAAAAGATCAGACATCTCTTGAACAGTTAAATAATGTTTCTGCTTGTAAGTTAAATTCATTGCCACCACTTGGCTGTTTAAGCTACTGTAAAGAGAGTCATGCTCCAAATTTTTCAAAGGTGAAAGGCCAGATTTTAATTTGTGATGCAAATTTGCTTTGTGCACCTAACACTGGATACCACTACTTTTGTGAAGGTTTTCGTAGACTACCAAAAGAAAAAGATTCTCTTCCATGCTACGCTTGTAAGAAATGTATGACTGTGCATCCGCAAAAGAAAGATATTTGTGTTAACAATGGATTTTATCAATAAGCTTAGCCGCCTTTCATCAAGTCTGACTTAAATTGTGTTGAGAGTGCAATACAAAAGTTAAGAACTGCATATTGTGTATGCAGAAAACAAGGTATATGATGATAAATTGTGATCATTATCCATTAGGGTTCTAATAAAAAAAAGTTTTATGATAATTTAGGTGATGCTAGGGAGAATTCACAATGTTTATGTATATTTCAAAATGAAAACCTGAAAATAGAGCAACAATTCCTTTTGCAGAATGTTTTCAACTTGTTAAAAATATCATATTTTAATTTATAAAGCTTTTCCATATTTTGCATAGATATAAACCCTTTTCAAACTTGAAGATAGATTTGGACGCATCTGCAGCAGACGGTTTTTGAAAACATTGTGACAAAAGGAGAAATAACTCTATTTCTCCTTTTGCCACAAAGTTTTCATTTTTTAGCTCATCTGATCTTTTGAAGTTTTGTGTTAAGATCACTTACATGGAAACTATCAAACCTATTGTATGATACAGATGCTGAGCGGGCCTGTTTTTTGTGGTAAAAAACATAAATTTTGATGTATTTTGGTTGAATTTGAGAATTGGACACAGTTGGTTAAGTTTTATGTTTAGGTCACTAAATACTTAAATACCTAATACTTTGAAACTTGGAAAACTTGTTCATCGTAAACCCTTCTTCACATTGTATGCCACATATTGTATGATAAAGATGCTGAGTGGGCCTGGTTTTTTTGGGTAAAAAACATAAATTTTAATTAATTTTTGTTGATTTTGAGAATTGTACATAGTTGATTAAATTTAGCGTATTGGACACTTAAATGGAAACTATCAAACCTATTTTATGATTTTAAGATGCTGAGTGGGCCTGTTTTTTGGGCTAAAAAACAAATTTTGATGAATTTTGGTTTAATTTGATAATTGGACATAGTTGGTTTTACGTTTAGGTCATTTACATGAAAACTATCAAATCTAATACTTTGAAACTTGGAAAACTTGTTCAACTATTACCTTTCTTCACATTGTATGCTAAAGATACTGAGTGTGGTTTTGTGTTAATGTCACTTACATGGAAACTATCAAACCTATTGTATGATAAAGATGCTGAGTGGGCCTGTTGTTTTGGGTAAAAAACATAAATTTTAATTTATTTTGGTTGATTTTGAGAATTGGACATAGTTGGTTAAATTTTGAGTTTTGGTATCTTACATGGAAAACTTGTGTATCTTATAACCTTCTCCATATTGAATGATACAGATGCTGAGCGGGCCTCTTTTTGGGGTTAAAAAACTTCAATTTTGAAGTATTTTGGTTGTTTATGAGAATTGGACATAGTTGCTTCATTTTTTTGTTACATTGATTTCAAATTTTTCCCAAACAATAAAAACATAATGTACTTCAACATATTATGAATATCTTCAATCGGATTGTGTTTTAGGGGTCAAGGTTACTGTTACTAAAATTAGGCAAACAGTTAATTCAATAGCTTTTAATGACTTAATGGACCAATATCATTTGCCAGTGTCCATTGCATACACAAGACTCAGCTCATGATCTTGAATAATTGTGACAGTCATCCAACATGAAGATCTTCCTCATCATGTTTAAAGTAATTATCCCTACAATTATAGAGATTTTTCATATTTTTCAGTTTAAAAGTCGTCTGCTGCAGATTTGTTGTATGTGGGAAAGGGTTAACAAAGTCATCACAATGTACATGAATATTTCAAAATGAAAATAGTAAGCAACTTCTCCTTTTGCAGAACGTTTTCCACTTATTAAAAAGATCATATTTTCATTTATAAAGCTTTCATGCTTGCCTAGATGTAAACAAACTCATCTGCTGCAGGTTTGTCAAATGAGAGAAAGGGTAAAAGTATGGTTAATCTCTTTTGACTGATCAAATATGCAACAGAAGAATTTGAAATCATTAAGTAATCAGAATGTAACATTTATATGAATGAAAGAACAATTTATTATTGATACAAATTGAAAAAATTGTGACAAAGGGAGGAATTGAGCGTTACTTTTCATTTGCCGCAATGTTTTCCAGTGGCAGTATGTGGTAAAAGGTTAATTCTGACGAATATTTGTTTTCAATTAAAAAAACAAACATATTTGAAGACAAATGATTATCAGCAGAACAGTAAGTTACAATGGCAAATATTATGAAATTTTCTTTTCAGCTTTAAACCCTTTCCCAAATACAATAAATCTTCTGCAGATCAATTTGAAAACATGTATACAGGTAAAAATAATGAAAATCTCTACATTAAGGTATAATTATTAAATAGAGTTGAAAACAATTTGGAAAAAGGAGAAATTGCTCGTAACATACTTGTTATGAGCAATTTCTTCTTTAGCCAAAATGTTTTCAAACGTCCTCTGATGTAGATGCTTAAAAATGCGTCTGCAAGTGGGAAAGAGTTAACTTAGCATATCATATTTCATATATTCTGGCATTTCTACACGTTTTTAGCTCACCAGAGCACGGTGAGTTATTGTGATCTTATTCACACTTTGGAAGCTGCATATTAAAACAGAATATTTGTCTTCATGATGTCTAGGCTGTGTTCGAATATGGGTCAGGTCAGGTCAAAAACTAGGTCACTAGAACAATCTTGGTCGCATTTTTTACTTGAGCAGCTTGAAATTTTGTCAGAAGTTTGTTTGATGATATTGCAATTGGCGCTGAAAGAGTTATGTCTTAAATAGCCCATTCTCAGGTGGGCGAACCAGGGCTTCATGGCCCTCTTGTTTTAAAAATGTTTCTAATTTTTCCTGAGATAAAGATTAAACAAATTATATGACATTACATTTTTATCTATTTTATTTCAATCAGTAAGTTTATTCTCATTTTCATGCAATGTCTTCAACCAATCAATATTGGTGCCAAGATGTTGCTTTTTCCTCTGATTTTTTTTGCAGCATACAACCTTGAACACATCTAGGTAAAAATATGGATAAGCTCAATAAATGAAAGTATATTTATTAAATATAGTTGAAATTTGGCAGAAGGAGCAATTGCTCATTACATACAACCATACATGTATGAGCAATTTCATCTTTTGCTACAGTATTTTCAAAAGTTCTGACACAGATGACTTGTAAAGCTTTATGCAACAAACAGGAAAAGGGTAGTCTGTCCTCTGAGCAGTGCTGAGTCAGCTGACCGCCTTAACCCTTTCCCACATGCAACAAATCTGCAGCAGATGACTGCATACATCTTCGTAATTATATGGAAATTGAATAGAATTGAAAACATTGTGACAAATGGAGAAATTGCTCTTTCAGATCAATCATTCCTTTTGTCACAATGTATTAAAGAGAATAAACTGATGCAGAGGCGTAATAAAACGCTTGCATGAGGGAAAGGATTTAAAGTTTTTAATCTTATTCAAATTAGTTTTGCACTATAGGTGTTTGGAAGTTAACCAAATAGGCGCACACAGTGAACACTTGTTCTGCAATTTCTTTCATGGATAACTTCAGTTCACCATCCAAAATGTGAAAGGTCTTTATCCTTTGAATCGCACGTTCAATGTGAATCCGTACACTTGAAATATTTTCTGACACAAATCCTTCCTTAGCACTAAGCTGAGGCCTGTCAGCACCTTTAAATGCAGGCATGTGTAACTTTACACCCATGTCATTCAGTATTCCTTGGACTAAAAATCCTCTATCGGCCATGACGCTGCCTTTTCCTATTTCAAGATTAAGTAATAAATCAGCACTGTCAGAAGTTATAAATTTGTCCGAAGCTCTGCCACCATACATTCTGCTTACATAAGTAACCCCCATCTGTGGGCTTATCCCAATCAAAAACTTATATAATATGTGATGTGGTGTTTGTAATTTGAATACAACTGCTTTCTAGCATCAAGTTTACTTGGGTTCTGCACAAACAATTCAGTGCAGTCAAGAATTACTTGCACATCTTTATACTGTCCCATAGCTTTTGACTGGTTTTTACTTGTAACTTCATTTGGTGGCAGTTCACAAATTAGTTTTAGGTCTGTGTACATCAGATTCACCCAAGAAGTGACTACAGAAGATACAGTTCCAACACTTACATTAAATCTTTTAGCCAAGTCTTCTGTTAAAAGGCCAACTTTCAGTCTTATGAGGGTTAAAAAGAACTCGTCAATAAGTGACAGTTTCCTTTCCGGTCCTGGTTTGTTAAAAAAAATCTTGGAAAAATGTTCAGAGTTTGAAGTATTACTTCCTCTCCAATATTTCATATTCTTTGCTCTAGGCTCAAGAAATTCAAACAAAGAGTACAATGTTCCGTAATTTGGAAATCCCGTCCAAAACTGTATTTGCTTTGAGTTATTTTGCATTTCTTTCAAATTCAAGATTTGCTTTTTGTATATTTTACACAATTCCTCCTTTTCCTCAAGTTCCTTAATTTTTTCAGCTATTTCTGGTAAATATTTGTTTATTTCCTGACAGTCTAACTCCTTTGTAAAGATGTAGTCATGTACGTCTGGATTTGGTGTATAAACATTAGAAAGTGAGTCAGAGAAATTTAGATGTCTTCTAGTTCCAGGCTGCTTTTTTTCTGATTCTGTGTGTTTCTTCTGAGATGCTTTCCTGGAATGTGTGTTGTTCAATGGTGACATTATTGAGGTTTTGCTTGTTTTCGTCTGTCTTGAGCGTTTTTTCTGCCATGGAAATTGGGTGGGAACATAACCTGGATGAGATGGCTGATGCCCCCTTTTCCCTGAAAAGCAGCATTTTTTTATAAGTTTTGGGTATATATTTATCTATAAATCCAAATATCAGTCGTATTTTCTTTTTGAAAAGGCAGATATAATAGAGTTAAAAGGGGTTAATTTTCATCACAAAACAAATTTTTGATTTCCTAAAATAATTTCTCATGTTAAAAGGGGTTACTTTTCATATGCATATCATTGGTTTTGATATAATGAAAAAGATGGAAGAAAAAAAATACAAGGATAAAAAGATTGCCACTCGTAGTATGCGAACCCGTAACATTTTCTACGACGAGCGTTGGACGTATCCATTAGGCTATCGTCACTTTCCTTTAAAATGGCTTTATCATAATATTTATACATTTATTGATTTTTTTTTTATGGAAAGGGAAGTAACTTTGCATGAACGGCAACTTCGTAGTTGCTATGAGTTGCTATGATATTGTAAACAAATCGCTGTCAAGATATTTACCTCCTTTGAAATGATCCGAGCAAATTCTGTTCCATTTTTTATAGGTCCACGCACTCCTCCGAATGTGATTGATCCACAACTTAAACTGTTTGCTTCCCTCCGTTGGAAATCGAAAATACGAACGTTTTTCTCCTTTAAATTTGTCTTTTTCACTGCTGTTACAACACCCAACTACACAACAATTGTTTCCCCCAATGTTTTTCTTTGGAAATGCCCGCGGCGACTTTGTAATTGACGTTTGTAGATTTGTGTTGATATCGTCACGGTTCGTCGCCATTTATGAATGAAACTCCAGTGAACCGGAACTACTCCAACGCGCAATGCATAGTGGGATACCGTGAAAAACAGTTATAACTAAGCTGATTTCGAGGTAAACCTATTGTATTTTCTTCTTTTTCACATATATATCTCTGTCATGTGAACGATCGGATCAACGATAATTATACATGTGTACATGTCTCTTTCTGTCTATACTAACGTATTTCATCATGCGACCAGGGACTTTGATACGATCTTATCTACGTCCCTGATGCGACAGTAGAATGTGCAAAATATACATCTTTCTTTTTAGGTCAAACTACGCCAAATATACCTGCGGCAATGCTGATATAGTCTCTAAAATATATTGTTTGCGTAGCAATGAGTGCATTATACGTTCACCAGAATGCAAAGTATATATGCCATTGAGTTTAAATGTATTGTAAATGTTTATAGGATGTGTAAATGTGCACTGGAAATAGTCGATTTGATCATTTTAACTATTTTGACCTTTGTTTGAAAGTTCGAAGTAGAACATATGTAAAAACCCAGATCCGACCCAGCCAGATTTCGTCAGGGTCAATTAATGTTTGCACAATATTTCTATTTATAAATACTTACATATTCATCATTAGTAAATATAAACATATTTTCACATTTTACATTCGCATGCTTTACCTATTTATGTTTTTATTCATTTGGATTTTACGCCGTTTTCAACATTATTTCAGTAACATTACAGCATGATCGGCGACAGCTCACTTATTACTGATCCCTGACTAAACCAAGTAGTAGGATAATTGTTTAACTCTTTCAGCGCCAAAGGCAATATTGAGCTTTTTGCAAACAATACAGATTCAGGTGAGTCAGCTCGTAACGAGCTGTCTCACCCGAAAGCTGCATTGTTTGGCTGTGAGTTTAAAAAATATTCCACAAATCCTATAACATGATAATAGAGTAGTCCGAGTTTGAACATGAAAGAGTCTATTTTAAACAATTCGGCGCTGAAAGAGTTAATACATTTAAATCACTATCCAAAATTGGTTGGAGATTTCTGTTCCATGTATCGTTTCAGGGACGATGAGTGCTTTCGAAGATTATAACAAGGCCAGCCGTAGTTACGATACCATACGTTATGCGGTAGGAAGTGACGTCATTGCAGGAATGATTTCGTTTTATTGCAAGAAACCTATTTCAGTAAGCATTATACTTACAATCCAGTCACGATGTTATTGCAAAATTGTGAACTTCGGTAATTTATGGCCGGAGATGATGCAGCATGTTGCCTCTTTTGACGATCACTCTGAAAGGCAAGTCTCACATAGTTAACAAATGAGCCGTTCCGCGAGAAAACCAACATTGTCGACTCTGATCAGTCTAAGCATGCCGCGCAGGCTAACCCAGACAGACACTGTTCGCCTCCTGTGGATGTTCTGTTTCAGGAATCATTACCCTATACCTCTGTCCCCCTGACACGGAATAAGTCGGTCCGGATTAGCCTGCGTGGACTACGCAGGCTGATCTTGGTCGATGCGTTACGCGGAGTCCATAATGTTGGTTTCCTCACAGAAAGGCTCAAACACTTGTTTAGTGACCAAAACAAAGATCATTGTTACTTGTAGCTAAACACACCACTAGTGCCGTGGTTATTCCCTTTCCCACGTGTTATCGCTTTCTAACGCCTCTGCAGCAGAGGAATCTTGAAAACTCATAAAGAGAAAATTGCTCCTTTAGCCACAGTGTTTTCAACTCTATTTAATAGTTAAACTCTCATTTGTGCAGAATTGTCACGTTTTTGCCAATATGTTTACAACGTCGTCTGCTGCAGATTTGTTGTATACGGTGTGTGAAAGGGATACCTGAAATAATTATGAAAATGTAAACAAACAAGTGATCAAAGATCAAACGTGACTGTCAATGTTGTCTTGACACGGTCACATCCAATCACTTCCGAGTTTTGTGTTTGTTGCTTTTTGCTGTTTTCAACAATTGTTCAAGTATATAACGTCGTTTCCTAAGTAAGATACCAGTTTATTCTTATCCATTGATCGTGATATCAGCTAGTGAGTCAAAATACTATTCCCACAGTCTTGATTGCCAAGGTGGAAAATCCATTACTACCATTTTAATATGTCTGGTATGATCCATACGGGAATTGAACCCGCGACAGCTTAAGTGACAGACTCGTCTTACCTTTGAAAATAAGGATCGATATTTAAAAAAGTGTACTTTGTGTGAGCTGATAAGATTTGGTGTATATGGACAAGGGATAATTGAAGTAAAGATGAAAATTGCAAACAAACAATTAACCAATGATCAAACGTGACTGTCAATGGTGTCTTGTCACGGTCCCATCCACTCACGTCTGAGAGTTTCTTGTTGTTTCGATTGATGTTTCATGCCGCTTTCGACAATTGTTCAAGTACATCATAAGCACTGTGTCTATCAGCTTTCAAAATGATTAATGATAAGGGAATTGTTTAGGCATGTGACAACAAAATATGGCAAAGGGACATAACATTAATGGATAACTGAAGTCGATAAACTCAAGTTGTTACCTCCCTTTAACGCGTAGGTGGACGATGGTCTTTTGCTAAATACATGAGGTGATTACTCACAGACAATTGTCTGAAACTGCTTCGACTCTAGTTCGGTAACTTTGCGTATTCAGAAACAGTTCGCTGAAATGAGGACTAACTCTCGGTAGTAACAACTTGGTTTATCAGACGACACTTCTTCCAGTACTTTCACTTACTATTGGCATCGTATGAATGTGTTTTTGTTGAAGTGTAGGTAGTGATGTATATATGTAAATTAAATATTAAACACGTGTATATATATGTATGACATAAATGTGCGTTACATATGCATGTATATAGGGCCTAATTATGATACATGAACATATGTCGGACCATGTTGTAATGTAACGGTATCGCACATATAGTTTATAAAAGATCAAAACATATTATAGAGCACATACATGTACAACTCATACCGCGCTGTTACGCAAAACGTCCAAGTATGTACAAGTTCATAGAACTCTTAAACCCAGAAAAAAATACATATTTATGTAATCTGGTGTCCTTTTGCCTCAAGGCTTTTGAGATTAGAAAACTCTCTATTTGAAAATAAAAAGCATCCTTATTAGCCGGGCATTAACAGTCCAACTTTCTTTCTTGATATAATTAATTTCATATTGAAATTAATATATATATATATATATATATATGTAAGTATGTGTATGGGTATGTGTATATATATATACAATTGCGTGTGTATATATGTGTATTGGAATCCGCTGTGGTCGAGTTGTTAGCGTCGGTGATTTCGAAACCGGGTGTCCCGGGTTCGATCCCCAGTCGCGGTACCTCGGTCATGGTGGAGTGCCCTTGGGCAAGGCACATTTTCTAGCCTAGTACTGGTTTGTTTACCCAGGGATCATGAATAAGTGAACTGTCGCCGTGATATAACTGAAATAATGTTGAAAGCGGCGTAAAACCCCAATAAATAAATAAATAAATACAAAAGTATATGTGTATTTATACATATGCATATAAACTTGATTTTAATCTTATTTAATTTAAACTCAGTTAAGTGCTATTTCTCAACTATTTCATTGTCTTAACCATTTCTGTATGTATATTTGTGAATATCAACCATGAGCTGTTTATGCTTAAGTTGAAAATAAATGTTCTGTTCTGTTGTGTTCTGTATCTAGTCCCTGACTATAACGATTGGAATGTTGCAGGAACATGTGCAGTTTTCTATGAGAAACTTGTTTCAAATCGCTAACGTTATGTATTAAGACAATTGTGATACATTATTTCGCTTACAGTCACGATGCATTCTAAATCTTTCTCCAAACACAAACAATGCGCTGATTAACCGTGTCCGGATCAAAGATTCATCTACTGATAGATACTCACTTTCATCTTTCTTTTCAGGAGTTACATTTGCTTGACGCTGGTTGCGGCACCGGGAATTACACCAAGGCTCTGTTAGATGCTGGTCTAGGTCACGTGACCATATTAGACGCATCATCAGGAATGTTAGAAAAGGCACGTGACAAACTAGCCAATGAAATCATATCTGGTCGAGTTGTTGATATCACGGAGGCTAAAATGCCTCGCTTACCCTACCCAGATTCGAGTTTCGACGTTGTTTTATTTAACCTGGTAAGTACCTTAAACCTTGCTACAAGACAGGCCTTGTTCATCCGAGACTGTTTTTGACAAAGGAAGAAACTGTGTTTAAAACGATTAACTTCCCTATTTCCCACACTGTTTTCAACTCTGTGTCAAACTTATAAATACGTCCTGTATTTTCTATGTTACATTTAAGTTCCTTCGTCCAATGCGAAGATGAACCTAAACTGTTCTTTCGGATAAACCTTATCACAATATAAATGTATTCCATGCTATCTAGTTCTTTATCTAATCGTATCTGTATATCTCTGTGTTTGATGTTCTGTTGAACTATTTTACTTACTCACTGATTCGATGTGAATATCTGTCTTAAACACGTCTTTTATGATGAGTTGAGAATAATCGCATATTTAATATAATCGTCTTGTATCCGAAAATCGTGCGCCTAACCATTCAAAGAAAAATATGAAATTAAATATTTTGCCTTACCGATTGATTTACTTCCTCCAATTCCTCGCCAACAGTTTTAAAAGTGTTAACAGATAAACAAAACATCCTCTTTACATGATGTGTTCAGAAAAACAATCGGTGGACTAAAAGTGCAAAGTACGGCAGCTCTAAAGGGACACACACATTTTTATAAATTACATACGATTTTTTTTTATCTCGTGCGCACGAGATAGTATCTCGTTCGCACGACTTAGTATCTCGTTCGCACGACATATTATCTCGTGCGCACGAGATAAAAAAAAATCGTGTGTCCTTTTAGAGCTAACGTAGCAAAGTCATGCGACGAAATGGTGAGAATAATGATGTCACGAAATTAATTCACCAAGATTGGAATATATGTACATATAAGGTGTTTGTGTTTAACCGTCCATCAAAATACAGACTTACCGTATTAAGAAAAAAAGCCCACGTAAAGGTTGTTTTGTTCGTAGATATCAAAGCGGAATGCAACCTTTCTCAAATATGCCAAACTCGCTGATGGGGCCGCCATTTTGGATTACATAATGTATGTATTTAAAATGGGTCATGCACAAGACACGGATTGAAAGTTATCGTAATAGACGGCAGTAATACGAATTCCGAATGTAAAGTGGTTATCCAAAATTCAAAAATGGGACATTGTTATCGTCTAGCCGATTATTTTTAAAATTGATTTTAAATGCGAGTGTATGTATTATAATTCTTCGCTTACAAACAATTTGCAGCTTTTTCGTAAATAGGTAACACCTATAGATTTATTAGTTTATTTTGCTAGTTTGCGATATGTATGTGTCAGAGATAGATGATACAAACCTATGTGGTGACAAGAGTCTTTGAATGCCAGACGTTCCCTTAGTTTAGTAATTACGTGTGTGTCACGCCAAACAGACATACTGAGATATACGATTTAGTAAATAGGATGTTTCTTAGAGTTGCCTTCCTTCAAAACTTATGAATATGAAGAATCCATCGGAAAGGAAGAAATGTCTATAGTTAAAAGTCTGCTCGGTTGCTGTCGGCTACAGAGGCGTCTGATTCAGGTATAGGGTTATTGCAAATATTCTTGACCAAGATCAGTCGACATGCTTCCTACAAAGCGTTTGAAGCTTCAAAGCGAAGACACTGTTTGCAAGATCTAAAAAGGTGCGATTTTTCTAATGAAAGTTCTGATATCTAATGCTTTACGATTTGTAGGTGCTGCACCATCTTCAGAGCAATCCAGACGGTGTAAACTATCCGGACATAGAAGAAGTCTTATCTGAGGCGAAGCGTGTGGTTAAAAAAGATGGAGTCATTGCCATCGGGGCGGCTTTTCCAGAAACTTACATGGCACGGGTCTGGTTTACAAAGTTTTCGGAATCAATGAATCATCGGTTCAAACTGCGTTTTCCAAATTTTGACCAATTCCGCCAGATACTGGACAAGAATCGCTTGAGGCTGTTGTCGAAATTGGACCACTATTCGCCATCTACGCCTGAAATAATCGCGGCTTTGACTGATCCACTAGGGCCAACGAAGAAGGCTTGGCGGGATGCAAACTCATATTGGGCGTGTGGTACAACAGAAGAAGTTACAGAAATAGAAAGTAAAATCTTAAAAATGCACGAGGACGGGGAGTTGGAGGCGTTTGTTAAAGAAAACAACAGCATTGACAATTTCTTCTCCATGACTTTTCTTTTTGTCACCCCGATGTAAAATTTCATGAAATGTAGATTTTGTAATAAGAGTTGCCTGTTTTGAATACATTTTAGGTAAAGATGGCGGGGTTTAGCTCATTGTCTGTCCTTTCAATTATTTCTATAAACAACTTAAAAAAAGTTCAAAAGACTTCTACTCCTAAAGAAGAATACCAATGTCAAGATAACTTCGCATTTCTTTATGTGGTATTGTTGCAAACATTGTCAAATAATGGAAGTTCATAAAAACGTAAAAGACAATTCAAATATCGTCTTGTCAAAGAATACTGTTCCGATTATTAAACAATTTTAACACAAATGTTCCTTTAGTGACCCTCTATAACGATTGTCCAAATTATTTCGATCTGTCGAAAAACATGATCTGTTTAGGTTTATTATGATAGGTGAATAACATTTCTGTTTCTTTCCTTATTAAATATCATTTATAGCGTTGAGTTATGCCGCTTTTTGTGAGACATTTTTAATCGGCAAGTATACGATTAGTAGTGATGTTGTCACTATCTTTAAAATAAATTTAAAAGTCTTTTGAATTTGCATGGTTTTCTTAAGTTTGTGACATCTTTCAAAATCACATTGCGTCAGTACTTTCTGTGCATTGATGTGTATTTGTTGGATCACTAAGCACTTATAACAAAAGAGACACCAGATAAGTTTGTAACACTCGTATTGGTTAAAATAAACAATGTGTTTCCCCGATGTTTCGACGATTAGCAATGTTCTTGTTTTTCTTCTTAGTATAACAGTTTTCTCATCAAATGTATAGAGAATAACTAACTGCATGTTTTTGATATAGAATTTATGTCACAAGGGAAAAAAGGGGTAATTTGGTTAAAATCACGAAACCGTAGGTTGAGTGATTTTACACCAAATTACCCCTTTTTTCCCCGAGTGACATAAATTCTATATAAAAAACATGCAGTTAGTTATTCTATTTATTATATATGTGGAATAAATCTCCCCTTTATTTTAAAGAAACATACAACAAAAAAATGACTTGGCCTTAGGCGTATGAATGTTACGTAACCAATGACTGCATCATTTTAAGACGTTCCATGGCTGTTCCATTAATGTTTACGCCGCACGTTTAAATCAATGTTTTATGTCATTCTTTATATTTTCTTTTGTAAGTTTCTTAAGATGTCTCTTAGGATGACATCTTAAAATATAATTGAAACACATCTTTATCTTATTTTCACTTAAGTAATGATCAAAAATCATACTATCAACATTTTAAGTAAACATAAAAAAAGTAGTTCCGGCAAAAATGATATCATCACTAGTGATGATATAACAAAACTAAAAGTGTTATCGTCCAAGTGTTAGTTATCATTTTTTTAAAAATTTATATTGATTTTATGTCACTTAAATTTCAATGCAAAATTTGGATAGTATGTAATAAATAGAAATAATATATCTATAGGTGCTACCTATTTACGAAAAAACACTTAAAATTAAACAGCATAATTTGGCAATTACAGTTGATTTTTAAAAGTATTTGACTAGACGGGGGTCGTTGGGTAATTTCTTCTTTTCAGCCCTTTTCTGATGTCACCTGGCGACTACCTTTTAAAACCGGTCTGAAAGGCTGGAACAAATATTGTAGGGGGTAACATTTCTGCTTAATTCTAACCCTAAAACAGACGATTATTCCAGCCCTTTTCTGATGCCACTTGGAGACTACACTTTTCACCCAATCAATATGTCCTGAACCATTTTGTAGAGGGTCACCCATAGAACATCTTGGAATTCGAAGAAGCGGATTCACAGCAGAACAATTTTTAAAGTTTTGCAATTTCCACCTCATTCTGAAATCGCAGCAAACCAATTTATATGTAGAATATAAATTGTATAACAATTCTTAATGAGGGTCACCAAAGTAACATTCATGTCAAGTTTGGTTAATATCGCATCAGCAGTTTCAGAGAATATTTGACCGTCTGACGTACGCCGTACAGTGAGTGATAACAATGGAACACATTGAGCCTTTGGTTTGAAATTGATCTTTAAACAAGAGGGCCATTATGGCCCTAGATCGCTCACCTGAATGATTTCTAATGCAAAACACATCAAGACAATTATTCTGACAAATATTTAAAATGCAACCTCCAGTGTTAACAAGATGTTCCTGTATTTGGCCTAGTGACCTATTTTTTGTTTTACCTGATATGACCCATATTCGAACATGGACTAGATATCATCAAGACAATCCTTTTGAAAAAGTTTCAATTTGCTCATAGTAGAAATGCGGCCTCCAGTTCCTTTTCCTTCAATTTGGCCTAGTGACCTAGTTTTTGATCAGGCATGACTCATATTCGATCTTGACCTAGATATTATTCTGAGAAACATTCTGACAAAATTTGAAGATGCTGAATCAAAATTCGGCTTCTACAGTGTTAACTCAATTTTCCTTCAATTTGTCCTAGTGACCTAGTTTTTAAAAAGACATGACCAATATTTGAAAAAGGGACTACATATCATCAAGACAATCATCTGAAAAGGTTTGAACATGCTCAAGTTAAAAATGCAGCATCCAAAGTGTTAACACGATTTCCTTTCAATTTGGCCTTGTCAAAGATCTGATAGAGATAAATGTTCTAATATACTTTCATGAAGATCTGATGCAAAACGTAGCCTGTAGAGTGTTAACAAGGCAATTGTTGACGACGGGCAGGCGCAGGACAAAATGTGATCACAATTGCTCACATTGAGCACTTCGTTGAGCTGAAAAGTGTAACATTAAAGCTCAAATCTTAACTTTAATTGTTGTAGATATTGTGAAAGAAAATATTTTACACACAAAATGGCATAAGAGAAGCATTTATTAACCCATTTGCACAAACAAGGAATTTGAAGGTGATTACTTAAAAATGATCATAGTCTTGAGTAAAGCATGATAAATCTTAATATAAGAAATTGCAATTCTGAGATTTAATTCAAATCTTAGTTGGAAAATAAAAAATATTCATCATGAGAAATTTATGTGTTCATTTCATTGGATACATCAGAAGTAGTCTGTAAGTGGTTAAGGATTAAACCTTTTCGACATGTAGATGCTTTCTGCTACCTCTGCATAAGAATATTTTTGAAAAACATTGTGACAAAAGGACACATTGTTCATGATGAACAATTTCCCCCTTTGTCACAATTTGTTTACTCTATCAAATAATTACACTTTCCTATTAATACATTTTCCAAAATAAAACCAAAATGTTTTCAAAGTGGTTTGCTGCAGATTTGTTCCAGGTTGGAAAGGGTTAAGTAAAGAGAAAGTACTATATGGTATGTATGTACATGTATAATTAACAAGAGGACCATAATGGTCCTATATTGCTCACCTGATTTAATCAAACTTAAAAAGTTTTCAGTGTTTTTTCCCCTATATAAGTCTATGAAAAACAAGTGACCCCCGGGGAGGGCTCATTTTTGACCCCAGTGCTATAATTTGAACAATCTTGGTAGAGGTGCACTAAATGATGCTACATACGGTATAACCAAATATCTTTTAGACAAGAAGATTTTTAAAGTTTTTTCCCTATCTATGTAAAACAAGTGACCAGAGGGAGGGGTCATTTTTTACCCCATGGCTATAATTTGAACAATCTTGGTAGAGGTCCACTAGATTATGCTACATACCAAATATCAAAGGCCAGGGCCCACTACTTTTAGAAAAGAAGTTTTTCCCCTAAATGAGTCTATGTAAAACAAGTGACCCCCGGAGAGAGATCATTTTTGACCCCAGGGCTATTATTTGAACAAGCTTGGTAGAGGTTCACTAGATGATGACATGAGGACTTTTTAAGTGTTTTCCCTATATATATATGAGTCTATGTAAAACAAGTGACCCCTGGGGAGGGGTAAATTTTGACCCAAGGGCTATAATTTGAACAATCTAGGTAGAGGTCCACTATATGTAATGATGCTACATACCAAATATCAAAAGCCTGGGCCTTCTAGTTTGAGACAAGAAGATTTTTAAAGTTTTTCCCCTATCTATGTCAAACAAGTGACCCCCGGGGAGGGCTAATTTTTTACCCCAGGGCTATTATTTGAACAATCGTGGTAGAGGTCTACTAGATGATGCTACATACCAAGTATCAAATACCTGGGGCCTCTACTTTTAGACAAGAAGATTTTTTAAGTTGTTTCTCTATATGAGTCTATGTAAAATAATAGACCCCTGGGCTATAATTTGAACAATCTTGATAGAGGTCCACTAGATGATGCTACATACCCAATATCAAAGGCCTGGGCCCTCTACTTTTAAACAAGAAGATTTTTTAAGTTTTTCTCCTTTATGAGTCTATACAAAACAAGTGACCCCCAGGATGGGGTCATTTTTGACCCCAGGGCTATAATTTGAATAATCTTAGTAGAGGCCAACCAGATGATGCTACATACCAAATATTAAAGGGGAAAGGGGGTCATTTTTGGCCCCTGGGTTATAATTTGAACAATCTTGGTAGAGGTTCACTAGATGATACTACATACCAAATATCAAAGGCATCGGCCTTCTACTTTCAGACAAGAATTTTTTTTAAGTTTTGGTTAATTTCCCCTTTTTTGTTGCCGTGGCAACCAAAGTTCTGCATGGAATAGAATTCTTTGAACAAGTTTGAAAGAGATCCACCCAAGGAACATTCCTGTAAAATTATTTTGAATTTGGTTAATTGGTTTAGGAGGAGAAGTCATTTGTAGGAAAACGGACGGTGAGCGATCACAAAAGCTCACCTTGCACTTCATGCATAGGTGGGCTAAAAATACTGAAAATCTCAATTAATTTAATAGAGATGAAAACATTGTGGCAAAAGGAGAAATTGCCAATTTTGAGCAATTTCTCCATTTGCAAAAATGTTTTCAAAATGTGTCTGCTGCAGAGGCGTCAGAAAGCATCTAAATGTAGAAAATGTTTAACCCTTTACCACTAACAGACTACTTCTGATGTAGCGTCTGTATGTGGGAAAGGGTAACTAAGAAAGAATCTAAAAATAATTTACATGTACACAATTTACTTAAACCCTTTCCCTCATACGACAATTCTGCAGCAGACGACTGTTTTCAAAAAGCCGTCTGCTGCAGAGGCGTCAGAAAGCGTCTATATGAGGGAAAGGGTTAAGGTAACAGGTTAAATTAAAATGCTCAAAACTTGTAATGCTTGGCTGTGGAAGAGTAGCAGACAACTTCTTGAATAATTGTAGGGAAGGAGAAATTTCTCCTATTAGAAAAATTTCTTCCATCCTTAAAGAGTTTTCTATGGACAGATATTACATGTATATTAGGAGATGCATTCCAATTTTTTCTCGAAAATTGTTAGAAAAGGAGAACATGCTGATAATGATTAATTTCTTCCTTTCCAAAAATATTTTCTTTTCAGGAATAACATCAAATTATATTTATCATTTGTCACAATATAAAATGTTTTTCCCCAAAGCTATATGTTCAAGCATGTATAAGTGTTTAACCCTGTCCCACATGCAGATGACTTACAATGATGAAGTTATAACTTTAAATAACATTATTGTAAAATCAGAAAATCCTGAAAAGTAATTTCTCTTTTTGTCATAATGTTTTCTATTGTATACAATTATTACATGGCCTTTGATAGATGTTGCACAGGTTTTTGCAGAGTTGTTTTCAAAAAGGTCTGCTGTAGTCTGATTTATGTAAGAAAACGCTAATAGATATGCTACAATTTTTTTAAGAATTTGCTTATTTTTCAGTTTATTTGCTTCATGCGTTAAATGATAACAGCTATGATTGGATTTATTTCATATGATTACGAGTCCATGAATAAAAAACGAAACACTTTCAGTGTTAATCAGAATTATCTGATCTAAAGTGTCCTCTTCAATCATTGATTCTCTGAATACTGCTGTCCTTAAAAGAATAGTATTTATTCTTTCCAATGACTATTATGCCAAGCTCTGTTTTCAGAGTTTTTTAATCACAAATTTGCCAGCACTACATGAATATGCTCCGACAGTAGCTGTCAGATCCATCAAGTTTCTATTGTCTCTGCTTATGAAAGTTGTTTCCTTCTCTTCATGAAATCTAGAATGTTAGCACAAAAATCACCGGCTATAGTAAAACCTCTCACAGCCATGATTTCATCACCCAGCAAAAACTAATTTAGAAATTTCTGAATTCTTAGTAATGTGTATATAAGTGGTCACTAAACGAGGTCCAATGTAGCCTGTGTAGGACAGGTTTGACTCAGTATCGCATTCCATGATGGGAATTAACGCCTTTATCTTTTTCTGTATCGAGCTGTACAGGGAAATTGAGTTCAATTGGCCGTCTTACAAGAGGTCTTCTTGCTGGTGTTGTCTACTATTTAAAATAACCCATATCAGGGACAGGAAATTGTTTTTTCTTGCTTGGTCGAACCCAAATTAAGTGGCCTGAATATACCTGAAATATAAATAAAAACATAGCTAGAAACAAATGTTTGTCATTTTGGCACAAGTATAACAAGTTTCCTGTGTGATTACACAATGTTGAATCATATCTTACGTGTAATAAGAAAAATATTAATATCTAACCATTGAAATACCACACTCATGTGATTACATGTGAAGTTGGGAACAATTCACAAGCCCCTTGATGGATTTTAATACATAAATAATGTGACATGAGAGAAATTGTTGATTTACCCATCATATACTCAATTGTTGAAAATAACACTAGGGTTTTGTTAACTGGATCAACCAGTTTAATAATAGCTTTTAATAGCACATGACCTAGTGTTCGGTTAGTTAGTTTAATATGAATACACTATACAGCCATGGTCTTTGTCTACAAATACTTTTCATTTGGTTTTTGTACTGCTGTAGACTCAAGCGATAGCTAATTTAGCTATTTTGAACACTTGGTTAGCTGAATCTATAGATCTTTCGGACTTGATAACTTCGAAGTCGTCTGCTGCATCTTTATTGTATGTGGGAAAGGGTAAATTATAAAGAAAATAAACAACAGGCTGGGTATGCATTGTGAGCAATGACCATATATGCATGTATCTGATTCTAAAAAATCTCAAGGCTTTAGTTTATAGGATATTTAAACCCGTACTAACCAGAATTAATTTTTCCTTTTTGTTGTTTATACAAATGGATCTAATTAAACAAAGGGACACAACTTTGGATAACTATTATAGTCTATAACAAGTCGGATTCGCTACACTGTATATTTGCCACAGTACCATTAAAATTAAAATGTATCCCACTCTCTTTCACTATATCTTATTGCATAATTCCCAACTGTAATGTAAATGTAGTGTAGTCCAGGTTGTAAAAGTAATCAGATGGTTGAAAATGAGAATGTGTTTGAATATTTGTCAGTTCGAAGAATTTGTTGTCCGACAGTCATGATTGAAGATTTTCGCGAAAACTGCCGACATCTCTACAATATAATGTTAGGCCTACTTACCAACACTTTAGACGATACATTGGAGTTGTTTCTATTTAAATATTTCACCAGATACGTCTTAAGTCGTCATTATTCGGGATACAGTAAAATTTAAGATTTCTAACGGCAATTTTTCGTTGTGTCTGTAAAGCGCTTTGCTATAAATGGCGTACGTCTAGATCACCTTGATTAGTACGGTACTAGTCGGCTATTTTGACAAACTGGAACAAAATATTTCATTCTCAGTTCCACGCATTTTTCGCTTTTTCTTAAAATTGTCTGTTCATACAAAATTACGCAGTTCTTTATTAGCTTAAACATCTATTTAGAATTAATAATGATTGACTAGACGACAATATTTTTCAAACTGTGTTTTATACGTCGGACCGGCCGCATTTTAAACATATCCAAAATGGCGGCCCCCATTGAATTTTTCCAGTTTCATTTCAGAAACCTTCATGGGTATTGAAAAAAAAAAAAAAAAAAAAAAATCTCACACCTGTTAACTAATATGAAAAAGGCAAAGCCATGTCACGAGCACAGCGCCTATAATGGGTCTATGCTGTAGGTATATGACTATCATGATTAAGGAGAATATGTTACAAGCTGTCGGAACTGGGACCGTTAGTGTACACTATCCCTACTTTATCTTTTGGTGCAAAGTCAAATCATCAAACATTTAAACATTCACTTCATCACATAAGCAATCACATATATAATACAGTAAAGTCAAACATATTAATAGTCTTAACAAGATATCCTTCAATTTGGCCTTGTGACATAGTTTCAGACAGGTTTATAGCAATGTTCAAAACAACCATCTGTCAAAGTTTCAACATGCTAACATTAAATGAAAAGCTTTCAGAGTGTTAACAACATTTTCCTTAAATATGGTATAATGACCTTATGTTTGATCCGAAATGACACATATTTGAACTTGGCCTAGCTATCCTCAGGACAAACATTCTGACAAAGTTTCAAAATACTGAAGCAAACATTGAGGTCAAGAGTGTTTACAAGATTGTTCTCAAATGTTTCCTAGTGACCTTGTTGTTTTTTTATCCAACATGATCTTTAATTGAATTTAGCCTAGATTTGACCTTAACACCAATTATGACAAAATTTCAACATGCTAAAATTAAAAATGCAGCAATCAAAATGTCTGATTGTTTACAAAATGTGCCTTCAATTTGCTCTTGTGACCTAATTTTTGACCCACCATGACCTTTTTTTTTTACTAGGCCTATGTATTGTCAAGACAAACATTCTGACAAAGTTTCAAGCTGCTGAAGTAAAAGTGTGGTTTCTAGACTGTAAACAAGATTTTCCTTCAGATTGGTGAAGTGACCTAGTTTATGACCGGATATGACCCAAAAATTGAACTTAGCCTTTCTCCAAAATGACACCAAGACCTTAATCTTACAAAATTTCAACATGCTAAAGATAAATATGCAGCCTCCAGTGTTAACAAGATTTTCCTTCAATTTAAACTTATGACCCAGTTTTTGACCTCATATGACCAAGTTAAATAAGGCCTCCATAGTGTTTACAATATATATTTTCCATCAAATTGACATTGTGATCTAAATTTTCACCTCACAGGGCCAAGATTTGTTGGAGATGAACTACTGCTAAACTTGCATTCATATTGGATGCTGTAAAATGTTGCCTGTAGAGTGTTCACAAGGCAATTGATGATGGCGTGTGAACGAAGGACATCAGACAAACTGTGATCATGAAAAACACAAACTGTGCAATCAAAGAACAAGACGTTATTTGAATTTGATATATACTTATCTGTTTATAAACATTACCTTGTATTAATCTATTAGTATTATATGTAATCAGCTGAATTTCTTCTCCAGTCATCCTCAAAACAGCTGTAATTCCATCATTGTATGCGTTGCTCTCAATCTATTCCCTTGTTTAATGTTGATGCAGGAAGTTATATTATCCCACAGTTAAAGATGCATGCAAGTTTCATTGTTTTGACAGGCACACATGACCAAAGGGTATATCACTAACTGCCTTTTATATATGAACTTCCTCTCCCATTTTCGACATAACAGCTGTGATTCCATGATTGTACAGGTTGCTCTCAATCCATTTACTGTTTTGATGTGTATGCAGGAAAGAATATTACCCCACAGTCAAAGATGCATGCATTTTTCATTGTATTGACAGGTACCAATGACCAAAGGGTATATCACTAACTGCCTATATAGATATGAATTTCCTCTCCAGTAATCGCCATAAGAACTGTTATTCCATGAGTATATGGGATGTTCTTAATCCATTCTGTGTTTTAAAATAAAACTTGATGCTAATATCAATAATCATTGACTGCTGTTTTAATACATGACAATAACTGCAAATAAGAGTGACTTTTAATAAAATAAGATGATAAATGTCTTTAAATAAAATAAGATTATAAATGTCTTTAAATAAAATAAGATTATAAATGTCTTTAAATAAAATAAGATGACAAATTAATTAAACAAGAGGGCCATGATGGCCCTGGAATCGCTCACCTGATTTTTTTTTTCACTTTAGCTATATAAGCCCCGCCATCTGGCGGACATAGTTTCCGACCAATCGACTTGGCTTGAAGGAATCTGATAGAGGGTCACCCTAGGAACATTTCTACAAAATTATTTGAAAATCGGCCTGACACTTTTGGAGGAGAAGATTTTTTTAGTTTTCACTATAGCCATAAAAGGCAAAATAGCCCCGACCCCTTGTGGCCATGTTTTTTGACCAATCAACATGGCTTTAAGGAATCTGATAGAGGGTCATCCAAGGAACATTTCTACAAAATGATTTGAAAATCGGCCTGACACTTTTGGAGAAGAAGATTTTTTAAGTTTGCACTATAGCTATATAAGGCAAAATAGCCCCGCCCCCCCTGGCGGCCATAATTTTTGACCGATCAACATGGCTTAAAGGAATCTGATAGAAGGTCATCCAAGGAACATTTCTACAAAATTATTTGAAAATCAGCCTGACACTTTTGGAGGAGAAGATTTTTTAAGTTTTCACTATAGCCGTATAAGGCAAAAAAGCCCCGCCCCCCTGGCGGCCATGTTTTTCGACCAATCAACATGGCTTCAAGGAATCTGATAGAGAGTCACCCAAGGAACATTTCTACAAAATAAGTTCAAAATCTGCCAACCAATTTGGGAGGAGAAGAATTTTGAAGTTTTTTTCGTTTCGTTGCCATGGAAACCAGAATTCTGCATGGATCCCAATAAATTGAAGGAATTCTGGTGAGGTCATTGAGAGGATGCTTTCTGTGAAGTTTCATCCCAATTGACCCACTGGTTACTGAGGAGAAGATGTTGAAGATTTTTTAAGTTTTCACTATAACCATAAAAGGCAAAATAGCCCCGCCCCCTGGCGGCCATGTTTTTCAACCAATCAACATGGCTTGAAGGAATCTGATAGAGGGTCATCCAAGGAACATTTCTACAAAATTATTTGAAAATCGGCCTGACACTTTTGGAGGAGAAGATTTTTTAAGTTTGCACTATAGCCATATACGGCAAAATAGCCCCCCCCCCCCCTGGCGGCCATGTTTTTCGACCAATCAACATGGCTTGAAGGAATCTGATAGAGGGTCACCCAAGGATCATTTCTACAAAATAATTTGAAAATCGGCCTGACACTTTCGGAGGAGAAGATTTTTTAAGAATTTTGAATTTTTTTTCATTTCGTTGCCATGGAAACCAGAATTCTGCATGGATCCCAAAAATGTTAAGGAATTCTGGTGAGGACATTGAGAGGATGCTTTCTGTGAAGTTTCATCCCAGTTGACCCACCGGTTACAGAGGAGAAAATGTTGACGGACGACGGACGACGGACGACGGACGCCGGACATAGGGCGATCACAATAACTCACCCTGAGCACTTCGTGCACAGGTGAGCTAAAAACAGATCTATGAGAATAAACATGTAGATTAGTTATGTCAGAAAGCCAAGCTTTAATTGGGCTCTGAGAATAATGTTCAAGTTTTGATTTAGATCAGGTTGTACATCTGTGCAGTCTTATCTGGATTATTCATTTAAACCAATTACTTTAAACTTATCTATTTTAGCTTAAATCTTATTTTAATCACACTCCATGTCCTTGAGATACAACCAGTTCTTACGCCTTTTGTGCAGAAAATCCCAGTCTTCACCGCTTCGAATTCAGTAAATATTTGGGGGATTTTCTATGCACCACATTTGACATTTGTTAGGCCAATATTTGGGCAGAGTTGCTTCTATGATTTTCTTTTTCAAAGGGGCCAACTCCGGACTTATGTTCGTTAAAAAGGAGCCATTAAGGCCGTTTTCAACAAGTTTTCAGTCATATCACGGCGACCAGTTCACTTACTCATGCATTTTCTGGTTTTCCCACTCCAGTACACCGCACAACAGGCTGCTTTTCCACTTAGACTGTTAAACAGACCATTGGTGAAAGACGAATGACGCAGGTCACAATGACTTTTGTCAAACGTCAGAATTAATGTTGGTCGAGCTGGGATTCAAACTCACAACCCCTGGATTGACAGCCCGCTTCGCGACCGAATCTCGGCCATTTATATATGATAAAAGGTCAAATTAGTGACAATGTGAAATGTTACTTACATGAATCATGTTTTGTCGCAGGGTGGGTTCCTTTAGAGCATCGCAGTGATCCTGACCTGCAATGTGCCTTGTTAAGATTCAATTTCGATAATTGGCACATCCTTTTTTACATGTAAAAATAATTTTTAATTTTGTTAAGAGCACACAGGAAAAGTCACGCCCATATAAATCCGTTTCGGCTCTTGAATTCACTGGGTACGTTTCATCTTGGGTTCGCTTAGTCTGAAAAGATGTTTTAACTAAATCAGCCATTACTAGATAGGCGACACCTTAAGGGTTTCGCGGGATAGAATGAGTGAAGAGGAGCAGAATTATACCGAACTACCAACTGGCCACACGCAATACTAAATATATATGTTATGAATATGTAATTTCAATTCTTACATGATTCAAAACGTAACAATTGATGACACTCAAGGTTTTTTGGCAACTCCAAAATTATTTCCGCAAGTCTAAAAGATAAACACACCATACTATTGGTTTTGGCGCCAAAGCGATAACGTTATGACGTCATACCGCTGAAGTGCTGACGTGACGTCACTTTCCAAGTATTTGGTTACGTGAAAATATTTGATTCAAGAGCCCCTATTACAAGCATTCTCCAACTATCAAAACTAAATGTATGAGAAATTTAAAAACACCGTTGTTTGTACTGGATATTGGACAAGTTTCAGTATGAATTTCAGGTCTCTAGCTGAATCCATTTTTTGCTAGTGCGAGATCTACAGAAATATGTAGTCAAAATGTCGATTTTTCGGGTTTTAACCTTAAAAATCTCTGAAACTAGATTTTTCCCAGATATAACGAAACCGCCCAGACCTAGATCGCATTGTGGTCTATCAGTGTGGCTAATTTCAGCGAAATCGTTCTCACCGATTTCTTTGTCCACAAATCGCTGAATTTTACAACACATTGTGTCCCAATAGCCGTATAGACATTTGTTCCGTAGAACAGAATAGAATAATTCTGTTCCACTACACTCATTCTATATTCAGAAATATTCCGTCCACATTGCAATGTGTTTCACCACTAAAAAAAGGGAGTGGATGTCATGCAGCAGAAACGTAAGATATTGCGTCATACTAGAAAGGCGACACCTTAAGGGTTTCGCGGGATAGAATGAGTGGAGAGGAGCAGAATTGCATCCGAACTACCAACCGACCACACACAATGCTGAATATATTATTTCGATTCTAACATGATCCAAAACGTAACAATTGATGAAACTAGTATTTTGCAACACCAAAATTATCTCCGTAAGTCTAAAAGATAAATAGAACATTATTATCGGGATTTGGCGCCAAAGTTTAGTTTAAACTTATTTATTTTACATCGATTGCGAAACAAGCTTTAAGCTTAAATTAATCACACTCGATGTCTGCTTCCTGGAGACTTAACCAGTACTCGTGCCGTTTTGTGTGGAAAAATCTCAAAAGGACCCGCTCATCACGGGACTCGAACCAGGGACCTTTGATACCAGAGGCCGACGCTCTACCTCTGCACCACTGTAACGTTATGACGTCAACCGCTGACGTGACGTCACTTTCCTAGTCACGCCCACAGATATTTTTAAAATCAAGAACCCCTATTGAAAGCTTTCTCCAAGAATCCAAACTGAATGTATGAGAAATCTAAAAACACCGTTGTTTGCACCGGATCGCGGACAAGTTTCAGTATGAATTTCAGGTCTCTAGCTGATTCCGTTTTTTGCTAGTGCGAGATCTACAGAAATATGTAGTCAAAATGTCGATTTTTCGGGTTTTAACCTTAAAAATCTCTGAAACTAGATTTTTCCCAGATATAACTAAACCGCCCAGACCTAGATCGCATTGTGGTCTATCAGTGTGGTTAATTTCAGCGAAATCGTTCTCACCGATTTCTGTGTCCCCAAATCGCTGAATTTTACAACACATTGTGTCCCAATAGCCGTATAGACATTTGTTCCATAGAACAGAATAGAATAATTCTGTTCCACTACACTCATTCTATAAAATGTGTCAACAATCTGCACTTGAGGACTTCCAAGAACACTTCTAAAAATAGATTTACTAGAAAGGCGACACCTTAAGGGTTTCGCAGGATAGAATGAGTGGAGAGGAGCAGAATTGCATCCGAACTACCAACCGACCACACACAATGCTGATAATATTATTTCGATTCTAACATGATCCAAAACGTAACAATTTATGAAACTAGTATTTTGCAACACCAACATTATCTCCGTAAGTCTAAAAGATAAATAGAACATTATTATCGGGATTTGGCGCCCAAGTTTAGTTTAAACTTACTAGAAAGGCGACACCTTAAGGGTTTCGCAGGATAGAATGAGTGGAGAGGAGCAGAATTGCATCCGAACTACCAACCGACCACACACAATGCTGATAATATTATTTCGATTCTAACATGATCCAAAACGTAACAATTGATGAAACTAGTATTTTGCAACACCAAAATTATCTCCGTAAGTCTAAAAGATAAATAGAACATTATTATCGGGATTTGGCGGCAAAGTTTAGTTTAAACTTATTTATTTTACATCGATTGCGAAACAAGCTTTAAGCTTAAATTAATCACACTCGATGTCTGCTTCCTGGAGACTTAACTAGTACTCGTGCCGTTTTGTGTTGAGAAATCTCAAAAGGACGCGCTCATCACGGGACTCGAACCAGGGACCTTTGATACGAGAGGCCGACGCTCTACCTCTGCACCACTGTAACGTTATGACGTCAACCGCTGACGTGACGTCACTTTCCTAGTCACGCCCACATATTTTTTTATAATCAAGAACCCCTATTGAAAGCTTTCTCCAAGAATCCAAACTGAATGTATGAGAAATCTAAAAACACCGTTGTTTGCACCGGATCTCGGACAAGTTTCAGTATGAATTTTAGGTCTCTAGCTGATTCCGTTTTTTGCTAGTGCGAGATCTACAGAAATATGTAGTCAAAATGTCGATTTTTCGGGTTTTAACCTTAAAAATCTCTGAAACTAGATTTTTCCCAGATATAACGAACACGCCCAGACCTAGATCGCATTGAGTTCTATAAGTGTGGCTAATTTCAGCGAAATCGTTCTCACCGATTTCTTTGTCCACAGATCGCTGAATTTTACAACACATTGTGTCCCAATAGCCGTATAGACATTTGTTCCATAGAACAGAATAGAATAATTCTGTTCCACTACACTCATTCTATACCAACCGGCCACACACAATGCTGATACTATTATTTCGATTCTAACATGATCCAAAACGTAACAATTGATGAAACTAGTATTTTGCAACAACAAAATTATCTCCGTAAGTCTAAAAGATAAATAGAACATTATTATCTCAAAATTAAATCATTAAAATCTCAAAAGGACGCGCTCATCACGGGACTCGAACCAGGGACCTTTGATACGAGAGGCCGACGCTCTACCTCTGCACCACTGTAACGTTATGACGTCAACCGTTGACGTGACGTCACTTTCCTAGTCACGCCCACAGATTTTTTTAAAATCAAGAACCCCTATTGAAAGCTTTCTCCAAGAATCCAAACTGAATGTATGAGAAATCTAAAAACACCGTTGTTTGCACCGGATCTCGGACAAGTTTCAGTATGAATTTCAGGTCTCTAGCTGATTCCGTTTTTTGCTAGTGCGAGATCTACAGAAATATGTAGTCAAAATGTCGATTTTTCGGGTTTTAACCTTAAAAATCTCTGAAACTAGATTTTTCCCAGATATAACGAAACCGCCCAGACCTAGATCGCATTGTGGTCTATCAGTGTGGCTAATTTCAGCGAAATCGTTCTCACCGATTTCTTTGTCCACAAATCGCTGAATTTTACAACACATTGTGTCCCAATAGCCGTATAGACATTTGTTCCGTAGAACAGAATAGAATAATTCTGTTCCACTACACTCATTCTATACTAGAAAGGCGACACCTTAAGGGTTTCGCGGGATAGAATGAGTGGAGAGGAGCAGAATTGCATCCGAACTACCAACCGACCACACACAATGCTGAATATATTATTTCGATTCTAACATGATCCAAAACGTAACAATTGATGAAACTAGTATTTTGCAACACCAAAATTATCTCCGTAAGTCTAAAAGATAAATAGAACATTATTATCGGGATTTGGCGCCAAAGTTTAGTTTAAACTTATTTATTTTACATCGGTTGCGAAACAAGCTTTAAGCTTAAATTAATCACACTCGATGTCTGCTTCCTGGAGACTTAACCAGTACTCGTGCCGTTTTGTGTTGAAAAATCTCAAAAGGACCCGCTCATCACGGGACTCGAACCAGGGACCTTTGATACGAGAGGCCGACGCTCTACCTCTGCACCACTGTAACGTTATGACGTCAACCGCTGACGTGACGTCACTTTCCTAGTCACGCCCACAGATTTTTTTAAAATCAAGAACCCCTATTGAAAGCTTTCTCCAAGAATCCAAACTGAATGTATGAGAAATCTAAACACACCGTTGTTTGCACCGGATCTCGGACAAGTTTCAGTATGAATTTCAGGTCTCTAGCTGATTCCGTTTTTTGCTAGTGCGAGATCTACAGAAATATGTAGTCAAAATGTCGATTTTTCGGGTTTTAACCTTAAAAATCTCTGAAACTAGATTTTTCCCAGATATAACGAACACGCCCAGACCTAGATCGCATTGAGTTCTATAAGTGTGGCTAATTTCAGCGAAATCGTTCTCACCGATTTCTTTGTCCCCAGATCGCTGAATTTTACAACACATTGTGTCCCAATAGCCGTATAGACATTTGTTCCATAGAACAGAATAGAATAATTCTGTTCCACTACACTCATTCTATACTAGAAAGGCGACACCTTAAGGGTTTCGCGGGATAGAATGAGTGGAGAGGAGCAGAATTGCATCAGAACTACCAACCGACCACACACAATGCTGAATATATTATTTCGATTCTAACATGATCCAAAACGTAACAATTGATGAAACTAGTATTTTGCAACACCAACATTATCTCCGTAAGTCTAAAAGATAAATAGAACATTATTATCGGGATTTGGCGCCAAAGTTTAGTTTAAACTTATTTATTTTACATCGATTGCGAAACAAGCTTTAAGCTTAAATTAATCACACTCGATGTCTGCTTCCTGGAGACTTAACCAGTACTCGTGCCGTTTTGTGTGGAAAAATCTCAAAAAGACCCGCTCATCACGGGACTCGAACCAGGGACCTTTGATACGAGAGGCCGACGCTCTACCTCTGCACCACTGTAACGTTATGACGTCAACCGCTGACGTGACGTCACTTTCCTAGTCACGCCAACAGATTTTTTTTAAATCAAGAACCCCTATTGAAAGCTTTCTCCAAGAATCCAAACTGAATGTATGAGAAATCTAAAAACACCGTTGTTTGCACCGGATCTCGGACAAGTTTCAGTATGAATTTCAGGTCTCTAGCTGATTCCGTTTTTTGCTAGTGCGAGATCTACAGAAATATGTAGTCAAAATGTCGATTTTTCGGGTTTTAACCTTAAAAATCTCTGAAACTAGATTTTTCCCAGATATAACGAACACGCCCAGACCTAGATCGCATTGAGTTCTATAAGTGTGGCTAATTTCAGCGAAATCGTTCTCACCGATTTCTTTGTCCCCAGATCGCTGAATTTTACAACACATTGTGTCCCAATAGCCGTATAGACATTTGTTCCATAGAACAGAATAGAATAATTCTGTTCCACTACACTCATTCTATACTAGAAAGGCGACACCTTAAGGGTTTCGCGGGATAGAATGAGTGGAGAGGAGCAGAATTGCATCCGAACTACCAACCGACCACACACAATGCTGAATATATTATTTCGATTCTAACATGATCCAAAACGTAACAATTGATGAAACTAGTATTTTGCAACACCAAAATTATCTCCGTAAGTCTAAAAGATAAATAGAACATTATTATCGGGATTTGGCGCCCAAGTTTAGTTTAAACTTATTTATTTTACATCGATTGCGAAACAAGCTTTAAGCTTAAATTAATCACACTCGATGTCTGCTTCCTGGAGACTTAACCAGTACTCGTGCCGTTTTGTGTTGAAAAATCTCAAAAGGACCCGCTCATCACGGGACTCGAACCAGGGACCTTTGATACGAGAGGCCGACGCTCTACCTCTGCACCACTGTAACGTTATGACGTCAACCGCTGACGTGACGTCACGTTCCTAGTCACGCCCACAGATTTTTTTAAAATCAAGAACCCCTATTGAAAGCTTTCTCCAAGAATCCAAACTGAATGTATGAGAAATCTAAAAACACCGTTGTTTGCACCGGATCTCGGACAAGTTTCAGTATGAATTTCAGGTCTCTAGCTGATTCCGTTTTTTGCTAGTGCGAGATCTACAGAAATATGTAGTCAAAATGTCGATTTTCGGGTTTTAACCTTAAAAATCTCTGAAACTAGATTTTTCCCAGATATAACGAACACGCCCAGACCTAGATCGCATTGAGTTCTATAAGTGTGGCTAATTTCAGCGAAATCGTTCTCACCGATTTCTTTGTCCCCAGATCGCTGAATTTTACAACACATTGTGTCCCAATAGCCGTATAGACATTTGTTCCATAGAACAGAATAGAATAATTCTGTTCCACTACACTCATTCTATACTAGAAAGGCGACACCTTAAGGGTTTCGCGGGATAGAATGAGTGGAGAGGAGCAGAATTGCATCCGAACTACCAATCGACCACACACAATGCTGATAATATTATTTCGATTCTAACATGATCCAAATCGTAACAATTGATGAAACTAGTATTTTGCAACACCAACATTATCTCCGTAAGTCTAAAAGATAAATAGAACGTACTGCTGTAGACTCAAGCGATAGCTAATTTAGCTATTTTGAACACTTGGTTAGCTGAATCTATAGATCTTACGGACTTGATAACTTCGAAGTCGTCTGCTGCATCTTTATTGTATGTGGGAAAGGGTAAATTATAAAGAAAATAAACAACAGGCTGGGTATGCATTGTGAGCAATGACCATATATGCATGTATCTGATTCTAAAAAATCTCAAGGCTTTAGTTTATAGGATATTTAAACCCGTACTAACCAGAATTAATTTTTCCTTTTTGTTGTTTATACAAATGGATCTAATTAAACAAAGGGACACAACTTTGGATAACTATTATAGTCTATAACAAGTCGGATTCGCTACACTGTATATTTGCCACAGTACCATTAAAATTAAAATGTATCCCACTCTCTTTCACTATATCTTATTGCATAATTCCCAACTGTAATGTAAATGTAGTGTAGTCCAGGTTGTAAAAGTAATCAGATGGTTGAAAATGAGAATGTGTTTGAATATTTGTCAGTTCGAAGAATTTGTTGTCCGACAGTCATGATTGAAGATTTTCGCGAAAACTGCCGACATCTCTACAATATAATGTTAGGCCTACTTACCAACACTTTAGACGATACATTGGAGTTGTTTCTATTTAAATATTTCACCAGATACGTCTTAAGTCGTCATTATTCGGGATACAGTAAAATTTAAGATTTCTAACGGCAATTTTTCGTTGTGTCTGTAAAGCGCTTTGCTATAAATGGCGTACGTCTAGATCACCTTGATTAGTACGGTACTAGTCGGCTATTTTGACAAACTGGAACAAAATATTTCATTCTCAGTTCCACGCATTTTTCGCTTTTTCTTAAAATTGTCTGTTCATACAAAATTACGCAGTTCTTTATTAGCTTAAACATCTATTTAGAATTAATAATGATTGACTAGACGACAATATTTTTCAAACTGTGTTTTATACGTCGGACCGGCCGCATTTTAAACATATCCAAAATGGCGGCCCCCATTGAATTTTTCCAGTTTCATTTCAGAAACCTTCATGGGTATTGAAAAAAAAAAAAAAAAAAAAAAATCTCACACCTGTTAACTAATATGAAAAAGGCAAAGCCATGTCACGAGCACAGCGCCTATAATGGGTCTATGCTGTAGGTATATGACTATCATGATTAAGGAGAATATGTTACAAGCTGTCGGAACTGGGACCGTTAGTGTACACTATCCCTACTTTATCTTTTGGTGCAAAGTCAAATCATCAAACATTTAAACATTCACTTCATCACATAAGCAATCACATATATAATACAGTAAAGTCAAACATATTAATAGTCTTAACAAGATATCCTTCTATTTGGCCTTGTGACATAGTTTCAGACAGGTTTATAGCAATGTTCAAAACAACCATCTGTCAAAGTTTCAACATGCTAACATTAAATGAAAAGCTTTCAGAGTGTTAACAACATTTTCCTTAAATATGGTATAATGACCTTATGTTTGATCCGAAATGACACATATTTGAACTTGGCCTAGCTATCCTCAGGACAAACATTCTGACAAAGTTTCAAAATACTGAAGCAAACATTGAGGTCAAGAGTGTTTACAAGATTGTTCTCAAATGTTTCCTAGTGACCTTGTTGTTTTTTTATCCAACATGATCTTTAATTGAATTTAGCCTAGATTTGACCTTAACACCAATTATGACAAAATTTCAACATGCTAAAATTAAAAATGCAGCAATCAAAATGTCTGATTGTTTACAAAATGTGCCTTCAATTTGCTCTTGTGACCTAATTTTTGACCCACCATGACCTTTTTTTTTTACTAGGCCTATGTATTGTCAAGACAAACATTCTGACAAAGTTTCAAGCTGCTGAAGTAAAAGTGTGGTTTCTAGACTGTAAACAAGATTTTCCTTCAGATTGGTGAAGTGACCTAGTTTATGACCGGATATGACCCAAAAATTGAACTTAGCCTTTCTCCAAAATGACACCAAGACCTTAATCTTACAAAATTTCAACATGCTAAAGATAAATATGCAGCCTCCAGTGTTAACAAGATTTTCCTTCAATTTAAACTTATGACCCAGTTTTTGACCTCATATGACCAAGTTAAATAAGGCCTCCATAGTGTTTACAATATATATTTTCCATCAAATTGACATTGTGATCTAAATTTTCACCTCACAGGGCCAAGATTTGTTGGAGATGAACTACTGCTAAACTTGCATTCATATTGGATGCTGTAAAATGTTGCCTGTAGAGTGTTCACAAGGCAATTGATGATGGCGTGTGAACGAAGGACATCAGACAAACTGTGATCATGAAAAACACAAACTGTGCAATCAAAGAACAAGACGTTATTTGAATTTGATATATACTTATCTGTTTATAAACATTACCTTGTATTAATCTATTAGTATTATATGTAATCAGCTGAATTTCTTCTCCAGTCATCCTCAAAACAGCTGTAATTCCATCATTGTATGCGTTGCTCTCAATCTATTCCCTTGTTTAATGTTGATGCAGGAAGTTATATTATCCCACAGTTAAAGATGCATGCAAGTTTCATTGTTTTGACAGGCACACATGACCAAAGGGTATATCACTAACTGCCTTTTATATATGAACTTCCTCTCCCATTTTCGACATAACAGCTGTGATTCCATGATTGTACAGGTTGCTCTCAATCCATTTACTGTTTTGATGTGTATGCAGGAAAGAATATTACCCCACAGTCAAAGATGCATGCATTTTTCATTGTATTGACAGGTACCAATGACCAAAGGGTATATCACTAACTGCCTATATAGATATGAATTTCCTCTCCAGTAATCGCCATAAGAACTGTTATTCCATGAGTATATGGGATGTTCTTAATCCATTCTGTGTTTTAAAATAAAACTTGATGCTAATATCAATAATCATTGACTGCTGTTTTAATACATGACAATAACTGCAAATAAGAGTGACTTTTAATAAAATAAGATGATAAATGTCTTTAAATAAAATAAGATTATAAATGTCTTTAAATAAAATAAGATTATAAATGTCTTTAAATAAAATAAGATGACAAATTAATTAAACAAGAGGGCCATGATGGCCCTGGAATCGCTCACCTGATTTTTTTTTTCACTTTAGCTATATAAGCCCCGCCATCTGGCGGACATAGTTTCCGACCAATCGACTTGGCTTGAAGGAATCTGATAGAGGGTCACCCTAGGAACATTTCTACAAAATTATTTGAAAATCGGCCTGACACTTTTGGAGGAGAAGATTTTTTTAGTTTTCACTATAGCCATAAAAGGCAAAATAGCCCCGACCCCTTGTGGCCATGTTTTTTGACCAATCAACATGGCTTTAAGGAATCTGATAGAGGGTCATCCAAGGAACATTTCTACAAAATGATTTGAAAATCGGCCTGACACTTTTGGAGAAGAAGATTTTTTAAGTTTGCACTATAGCTATATAAGGCAAAATAGCCCCGCCCCCCCTGGCGGCCATAATTTTTGACCGATCAACATGGCTTAAAGGAATCTGATAGAAGGTCATCCAAGGAACATTTCTACAAAATTATTTGAAAATCAGCCTGACACTTTTGGAGGAGAAGATTTTTTAAGTTTTCACTATAGCCGTATAAGGCAAAAAAGCCCCGCCCCCCTGGCGGCCATGTTTTTCGACCAATCAACATGGCTTCAAGGAATCTGATAGAGAGTCACCCAAGGAACATTTCTACAAAATAAGTTCAAAATCTGCCAACCAATTTGGGAGGAGAAGAATTTTGAAGTTTTTTTCGTTTCGTTGCCATGGAAACCAGAATTCTGCATGGATCCCAATAAATTGAAGGAATTCTGGTGAGGTCATTGAGAGGATGCTTTCTGTGAAGTTTCATCCCAATTGACCCACTGGTTACTGAGGAGAAGATGTTGAAGATTTTTTAAGTTTTCACTATAACCATAAAAGGCAAAATAGCCCCGCCCCCTGGCGGCCATGTTTTCAACCAATCAACATGGCTTGAAGGAATCTGATAGAGGGTCATCCAAGGAACATTTCTACAAAATTATTTGAAAATCGGCCTGACACTTTTGGAGGAGAAGATTTTTTAAGTTTGCACTATAGCCATATACGGCAAAATAGCCCCCCCCCCCCCTGGCGGCCATGTTTTTCGACCAATCAACATGGCTTGAAGGAATCTGATAGAGGGTCACCCAAGGATCATTTCTACAAAATAATTTGAAAATCGGCCTGACACTTTCGGAGGAGAAGATTTTTTAAGAATTTTGAATTTTTTTTCATTTCGTTGCCATGGAAACCAGAATTCTGCATGGATCCCAAAAATGTTAAGGAATTCTGGTGAGGACATTGAGAGGATGCTTTCTGTGAAGTTTCATCCCAGTTGACCCACCGGTTACAGAGGAGAAAATGTTGACGGACGACGGACGACGGACGACGGACGCCGGACATAGGGCGATCACAATAACTCACCCTGAGCACTTCGTGCACAGGTGAGCTAAAAACAGATCTATGAGAATAAACATGTAGATTAGTTATGTCAGAAAGCCAAGCTTTAATTGGGCTCTGAGAATAATGTTCAAGTTTTGATTTAGATCAGGTTGTACATCTGTGCAGTCTTATCTGGATTATTCATTTAAACCAATTACTTTAAACTTATCTATTTTAGCTTAAATCTTATTTTAATCACACTCCATGTCCTTGAGATACAACCAGTTCTTACGCCTTTTGTGCAGAAAATCCCAGTCTTCACCGCTTCGAATTCAGTAAATATTTGGGGGATTTTCTATGCACCACATTTGACATTTGTTAGGCCAATATTTGGGCAGAGTTGCTTCTATGATTTTCTTTTTCAAAGGGGCCAACTCCGGACTTATGTTCGTTAAAAAGGAGCCATTAAGGCCGTTTTCAACAAGTTTTCAGTCATATCACGGCGACCAGTTCACTTACTCATGCATTTTCTGGTTTTCCCACTCCAGTACACCGCACAACAGGCTGCTTTTCCACTTAGACTGTTAAACAGACCATTGGTGAAAGACGAATGACGCAGGTCACAATGACTTTTGTCAAACGTCAGAATTAATGTTGGTCGAGCTGGGATTCAAACTCACAACCCCTGGATTGACAGCCCGCTTCGCGACCGAATCTCGGCCATTTATATATGATAAAAGGTCAAATTAGTGACAATGTGAAATGTTACTTACATGAATCATGTTTTGTCGCAGGGTGGGTTCCTTTAGAGCATCGCAGTGATCCTGACCTGCAATGTGCCTTGTTAAGATTCAATTTCGATAATTGGCACATCCTTTTTTACATGTAAAAATAATTTTTAATTTTGTTAAGAGCACACAGGAAAAGTCACGCCCATATAAATCCGTTTCGGCTCTTGAATTCACTGGGTACGTTTCATCTTGGGTTCGCTTAGTCTGAAAAGATGTTTTAACTAAATCAGCCATTACTAGATAGGCGACACCTTAAGGGTTTCGCGGGATAGAATGAGTGAAGAGGAGCAGAATTATACCGAACTACCAACTGGCCACACGCAATACTAAATATATATGTTATGAATATGTAATTTCAATTCTTACATGATTCAAAACGTAACAATTGATGACACTCAAGGTTTTTTGGCAACTCCAAAATTATTTCCGCAAGTCTAAAAGATAAACACACCATACTATTGGTTTTGGCGCCAAAGCGATAACGTTATGACGTCATACCGCTGAAGTGCTGACGTGACGTCACTTTCCAAGTATTTGGTTACGTGAAAATATTTGATTCAAGAGCCCCTATTACAAGCATTCTCCAACTATCAAAACTAAATGTATGAGAAATTTAAAAACACCGTTGTTTGTACTGGATATTGGACAAGTTTCAGTATGAATTTCAGGTCTCTAGCTGAATCCATTTTTTGCTAGTGCGAGATCTACAGAAATATGTAGTCAAAATGTCGATTTTTCGGGTTTTAACCTTAAAAATCTCTGAAACTAGATTTTTCCCAGATATAACGAAACCGCCCAGACCTAGATCGCATTGTGGTCTATCAGTGTGGCTAATTTCAGCGAAATCGTTCTCACCGATTTCTTTGTCCACAAATCGCTGAATTTTACAACACATTGTGTCCCAATAGCCGTATAGACATTTGTTCCGTAGAACAGAATAGAATAATTCTGTTCCACTACACTCATTCTATATTCAGAAATATTCCGTCCACATTGCAATGTGTTTCACCACTAAAAAAAGGGAGTGGATGTCATGCAGCAGAAACGTAAGATATTGCGTCATACTAGAAAGGCGACACCTTAAGGGTTTCGCGGGATAGAATGAGTGGAGAGGAGCAGAATTGCATCCGAACTACCAACCGACCACACACAATGCTGAATATATTATTTCGATTCTAACATGATCCAAAACGTAACAATTGATGAAACTAGTATTTTGCAACACCAAAATTATCTCCGTAAGTCTAAAAGATAAATAGAACATTATTATCGGGATTTGGCGCCAAAGTTTAGTTTAAAGTTATTTATTTTACATCGATTGCGAAACAAGCTTTAAGCTTAAATTAATCACACTCGATGTCTGCTTCCTGGAGACTTAACTAGTACTCGTGCCGTTTTGTGTTGAGAAATCTCAAAAGGACGCGCTCATCACGGGACTCGAACCAGGGACCTTTGATACGAGAGGCCGACGCTCTACCTCTGCACCACTGTAACGTTATGACGTCAACCGCTGACGTGACGTCACTTTCCTAGTCACGCCCACAGATTTTTTTATAATCAAGAACCCCTATTGAAAGCTTTCTCCAAGAATCCAAACTGAATGTATGAGAAATCTAAAAACACCGTTGTTTGCACCGGATCGCGGACAAGTTTCAGTATGAATTTCAGGTCTCTAGCTGATTCCGTTTTTTGCTAGTGCGAGATCTACAGAAATATGTAGTCAAAATGTCGATTTTTCGGGTTTTAACCTTAAAAATCTCTGAAACTAGATTTTTCCCAGATATAACGAACACGCCCAGACCTAGATCGCATTGAGTTCTATAAGTGTGGCTAATTTCAGCGAAATCGTTCTCACCGATTTCTTTGTCCCCAGATCGCTGAATTTTACAACACATTGTGTCCCAATAGCCGTATAGACATTTGTTCCATAGAACAGAATAGAATAATTCTGTTCCACTACACTCATTCTATACTAGAAAGGCGACACCTTAAGGGTTTCGCAGGATAGAATGAGTGGAGAGGAGCAGAATTGCATCCGAACTACCAACCGACCACACACAATGCTGATAATATTAATTCGATTCTAACATGATCCAAAACGTAACAATTGATGAAACTAGTAGTTTGCAACACCAACATTATCTCCGTAAGTCTAAAAGATAAATAGAACATTATTATCGGGATTTGGCGCCCAAGTTTAGTTTAAACTTATTTATTTTACATCGATTGCGAAACAAGCTTTAAGCTTAGATTACTCACACTCGATGTCTGCTTCCTGGAGACTTAACCAGTACTCGTGCCGTTTTGTGTGGAAAAATCTCAAAAGGACCCGCTCATCACGGGACTCGAACCAGGGACCTTTGATAAGAGAGGCCGACGCTCTACCTCTGCACCACTGTAACGTTATGACGTCAACCGCTGACGTGACGTCACTTTCCTAGTCACGCTCACATATTTTTTTAAAATCAAGAACCCCTATTGAAAGCTTTCTCCAAGAATCCAAACTGAATGTATGAGAAATCTAAACACACCGTTGTTTGCACTGGATCTCGGACAAGTTTCAGTATGAATTTCAGGTCTCTAACTGATTCCGTTTTTTGCTAGTACGAGATCTACAGAAATATGTAGTCAAAATGTCGATTTTTCGGGTTTTAACCTTAAAAATCTCTGAAACTAGATTTTTCCCAGATATAACAAAACCGCCCAGACCTAGATCGCATTGTGGTCTATCAATGTGGCTAATTTCAGCGAAATCGTTCTCACCGATTTCTTTGTCCACAAATCGCTGAATTTTACAACACATTGTGTCCCAATAGCCGTATAGACATTTGTTCCATAGAACAGAATAAAATAATTCTGTTCCACTACACTCATTCTATACAATTGATGAAACTAGTATTTTGCAACACCAACATTATCTCCGTAAGTCTAAAAGATAAATAGAACATTATTATGGGGATTTGGCGCCCAAGTTTAGTTTAAACTTATTTATTTTACATCGATTGCGAAACAAGCTTTAAGCTTAGATTACTCACACTCGATGTCTGCTTCCTGGAGACTTAACCAGTACTCGTGCCGTTTTGTGTGAAAAAATCTCAAAAGGACCCGCTCATCACGGGACTCGAACCAGGGACCTTTGATACGAGAGGCCGACGCTCTACCTCTGCACCAATGTAACGTTATGACGTCAACCGCTGACGTGACGTCACTTTCCTAGTCACGCCCACAGATTTTTTTAAAATCAAGAACCCCTATTGAAAGCTTTCTTCAAGAATCCAAACTGAATGTATGAGAAATCTAAAAACACCGTTGTTTGCACCGGATCTCGGACAAGTTTCAGTATGAATTTCAGGTCTCTAGCTGATTCCGTTTTTTGCTAGTGCGAGATCTACAGAAATATGTAGTCAAAATGTCGATTTTTCGGGTTTTAACCTTAAAAATCTCTGAAACTAGATTTTTCCCAGATATAACGAACAAGCCCAGACCTAGATCGCATCGAGTTCTATTAGTGTGGCTAATTTCAGCGAAATCGTTCTCACCGATTTCTTTGTCCCCAGATCGCTGAATTTTACAACACATTGTGTCCCAATAGCCGTATAGACATTTGTTCCGTAGAACAGAATAGAATAATTCTGTTCCACTACACTCATTCTATACTAGAAAGGCGACACCTTAAGGGTTTCGCGGGATATAATGAGTGGAGAGGAGCAGAATTGCATCCGAACTACCAACCGACCACACACAATGCTGAATATATTATTTCGATTCTAACATGATCCAAAACGTAACAATTGATGAAACTAGTATTTTGCAACACCAAAATTATCTCCGTAAGTCTAAAAGATAAATAGAACATTATTATCGGGATTTGGCGCCAAAGTTTAGTTTAAACTTATTTATTTTACATCGATTGCGAAACAAGCTTTAAGCTTAAATTAATCACACTCGATGTCTGCTTCCTGGAGACTTAACCAGTACTCGTGCCGTTTTGTGTTGAAAAATCTCAAAAAGACCCGCTCATCACGGGACTCGAACCAGGGACCTTTGATACGAGAGGCCGACGCTCTACCTCTGCACCACTGTAACGTTATGACGTCATACCGCTGACGTGACGTCACTTTCCTAGTCACGCCCACAGATTTTTTTAAAATCAAGAACCCCTATTGAAAGCTTTCTCCAAGAATCCAAACTGAATGTATGAGAAATCTAAAAACACCGTTGTTTGCACCGGATCTCGGACAAGTTTCAGTATGAATTTCATGTCTCTAGCTGATTCCGTTTTTTGCTAGTGCGAGATCTACAGAAATATGTAGTCAAAATGTCGATTTTTCGGGTTTTAACCTTAAAAATCTCTGAAACTAGATTTTTCCCAGATATAACGAACACGCCCAGACCTAGATCGCATTGAGTTCTATAAGTGTGGCTAATTTCAGCGAAATCGTTCTCACCGATTTCTTTGTCCCCAGATCGCTGAATTTTACAACACATTGTGTCCCAATAGCCGTATAGACATTTGTTCCATAGAACAGAATAGAATAATTCTGTTCCACTACACTCATTCTATATTTATTTTACATCGATTGCGAAACAAGCTTTAAGCTTAAATTAATCACACTCGATGTCTGCTTCCTGGATACTTAACCAGTACTCGTGCCGTTTTGTGTTGAAAAATCTCAAAAGGACCCGCTCATCACGGGACTCGAACCAGGGACCTTTGATACGAGAGGCCGACGCTCTACCTCTGCACCACTGTAACGTTATGACGTCAACCGCTGACGTGACGTCACTTTCCTAGTCACGCCCACAGATTTTTTTAAAATCAAGAACCCCTATTGAAAGCTTTCTCCAAGAATCTAAACTGAATGTATGAGAAATCTAAAACCACCGTTGTTTGCACCGGATCTCGGACAAGTTTCAGTATGAATTTCAGGTCTCTAGCTGATTCCGTTTTTTGCTAGTGCGAGATCTACAGAAATATGTAGTCAAAATGTCGATTTTTCGGGTTTTAACCTTAAAAATCTCTGAAACTAGATTTTTCCCAGATATAACGAACACGCCCAGACCTAGATCGCATTGAGTTCTATAAGTGTGGCTAATTTCAGCGAAATCGTTCTCACCGATTTCTTTGTCCCCAGATCGCTGAATTTTACAACACATTGTGTCCCAATAGCCGTATAGACATTTGTTCCATAGAACAGAATAGAATAATTCTGTTCCACTACACTCATTCTATACTAGAAAGGCGACACCTTAAGGGTTTCGCGGGATAGAATGAGTGGAGAGGAGCAGAATTGCATCCGAACTACCAACCGACCACACACAATGCTGATAATATTATTTCGATTCTAACATGATCCAAAACGTAACAATTGATGAAACTAGTATTTTGCAACACCAACATTATCTCTAAAAGATAAATAGAACATTATTATCGGGATTTGGCGCCAAAGTTTAGTTTAAACTTATTTATTTTACATCGATTGCGAAACAAGCTTTAAGCTTAAATTAATCACACTCGATGTCTGCTTCCTGGAGACTTAACCAGTACTCGTGCCGTTTTGTGTGGAAAAATCTCAAAAGGACCCGCTCATCACGGGACTCGAACCAGGGACCTTTGATACGAGAGGCCGACGCTCTACCTCTGCACCACTGTAACGTTATGACGTCAACCGCTGACGTGACGTCACTTTCCTAGTCACGCCGACATATTTTTTTAAAATCAAGACCCCTATTGAAAGCTTTCTCCAAGAATCCAAACTGAATGTATGAGAAATCTAAAAAAAACCGTTGTTTGCACCGGATCTCGGACAAGTTTCAGTATGAATTTCAGGTCTCTAGCTGATTCCGTTTTTTGCTAGTGCGAGATCTACAGAAATATGAAGTCAAAATGTCGATTTTTCGGGTTTTAACCTTAAAAATCTCTGAAACTAGATTATTCCCAGATATAACGAACACGCCCAGACCTAGATCGCATTGAGTTCTATAAGTGTGGCTAATTTCAGCGAAATCGTTCTCACCGATTTCTTTGTCCCCAGATCGCTGAATTTTACAACACATTGTGTCCCAATAGCCGTATAGACATTTGTTCCATAGAACAGAATAGAATAATTCTGTTCCACTACACTCATTCTATACTAGAAAGGCGACACCTTAAGGGTTTCGCAGGATAGAATGAGTGGAGAGGAGCAGAATTGCACCCGAACTACCAACCGACCACACACAATGCTGATACTATTATTTCGATTCTAACATGATCCAAAACGTAACAATTGATGAAACTAGTATTTTGCAACACCAACATTATCTCCGTAAGTCTAAAAGATAAATTGAACATTATTATCGGGATTTGACGCCCAAGTTTAGTTTAAACTTATTTATTTTACATCGATTGCGAAACAAGCTTTAAGCTCAGATTACACACACTCGATGTCTGCTTCCTGGAGACTTAACCAGTACTCGTGCCGTTTTGTGTGAACAAAATCTCAAAAGGACCCGCTCATCAAGGGACTCGAACCAGGGACCTTTGATACGAGAGGCCGACGCTCTACCTCTGCACCACTGTAACGTTATGACGTCAACCGCTGACGTGACGTCACTTTCCTAGTCACGCCAACAGATTTTTTTTAAATCAAGAACCCCTATTGAAAGCTTTCTCCAAGAATCCAAACTGAATGTATGAGAAATCTAAACACACCGTTGTTTGCACTGGATCTCGGACAAGTTTCAGTATGAATTTCAGGTCTCTAACTGATTCCGTTTTTTGCTAGTACGAGATCTACAGAAATATGTAATCAAAATGTCGATTTTTCGGGTTTTAACCTTAAAAATCTCTGAAACTAGATTTTTCCCAGATATAACGAAACCGCCCAGACCTAGATCGCATTGTGGTCTATCAGTGTGGCTAATTTCAGCGAAATCGTTCTCACCGATTTCTTTGTCCACAAATCGCTGAATTTTACAACACATTGTGTCCCAATAGCCGTATAGACATTTGTTCCATAGAACAGAATAGAATAATTCTGTTCCACTACACTCATTCTATATTTCGATTCTAACATGATCCAAAACGTAACAATTGATGAAACTAGTATTTTGCAACACCAAAATTATCTCCGTAAGTCTAAAAGATAAATAGAACATTATTATCGGGATTTGGCGCCAAAGTTTAGTTTAAACTTATTTATTTTACATCGATTGCGAAACAAGCTTTAAGCTTAAATTAATCACACTCGATGTCTGCTTCCTGGAGACTTAACCAGTACTCGTGCCGTTTTGTGTGGAAAAATCTCAAAAGGACCCGCTCATCACGGGACTCGAACCAGGGACCTTTGATACGAGAGGCCGACGCTCTACCTCTGCACCACTGTAACGTTATGACGTCATACCGCTGAAGTGCTGAACGTGACGTCACTTTCCAAGTATTTGGTCACGTGAAAATATTTGATTCAAGAGCCCCTATTAAAAGCATTCTCCAACTATCAAAACTAAATGTATGAGAAATTTAAAAACACCGTTGTTTGCACTGGATCTTTGACAAGTTTCAGTTTAAATTTCAGGTCTCTAGCTGATTCCGTTATTTGCTGGTACGAGATCTACAGAAATATGTAGTCAAAATGTCGATTTTTCGGGTTTTAACCTTAAAAATATCTAAAACTAGATTTTTCCCAGATATAACGAAACCGCCCAGACCTAGATCGCATTGTGGTCTATCAGTGTGGCTAATTTCAGCGAAATCGTTCTCACCGATTTCTTTGTCCCCAGATCGCTGAATTTTACAACACATTGTGTCCCAATAGCCGTATAGACATTTGTTCGTAGAACAGAATAGAATAATTCTGTTCCACTACACTCATTCTATACTAGAAAGGCGACACCTTAAGGGTTTCGCGGGATAAAATGAGTGGAGAGGAGCAGAATTGCATCCGAACTACCAACCGACCACACACAATGCTGAATATATTATTTCGATTCTAACATGATCCAAAACGTAACAATTGATGAAACTAGTATTTTGCAACACCAAAATTATCTCCGTAAGTCTAAAAGATATATAGAACATTATTATAGGGATTTGGCGCCAAAGTTTAGTTTAAACTTATTTATTTTACATCGATTGCGAAACAAGCTTTAAGCTTAAATTAATCACACTCGATGTCTGCTTCCTGGAGACTTAACCAGTACTCGTGCCGTTTTGTGTTGAAAAATCTCAAAAGGACCCGCTCATCACGGGACTCGAACCAGGGACCTTTGATACGAGAGGCCGACGCTCTACCTCTGCACCACTGTAACGTTATGACGTCATACCGCTGAAGTGCTGAACGTGACGTCACTTTCCAAGTATTTGGTCACGTGAAAATATTTGATTCAAGAGCCCCTATTAAAAGCATTCTCCAACTATCAAAACTAAATGTATGAGAAATTTAAAAACACCGTTGTTTGCACTGGATCTTTGACAAGTTTCAGTTTAAAGTTCAGGTCTCTAGCTGATTCCGTTATTTGCTGGTACGAGATCTACAGAAATATGTAGTCAAAATGTCGATTTTTCGGGTTTTAACCTTAAAAATATCTAAAACTAGATTTTTCCCAGATATAACGAAACCGCCCAGACCTAGATCGCATTGAGTTCTATCAGTGTGGCTAATTTCAGCGAAATCGTTCTCACCGATTTCTTTGTCCCCAAATCGCTGAATTTTACAACACATTGTGTCCCAATAGCCGTATAGACATTTGTTCCATAGAACAGAATAGAATAATTCTGTTCCACTACACTCATTCTATATTCTATACTTTTTCTTCTTATTTATAAATGTGCTGTTTTAGTGGATGCATGAATTCTGAATGGGGTATAATGGCGGTAGCGATTCCGAAATTTTAACCAGGTGCTCCTGTGTGATCAAGAACAGAATATTACCCTATGCATAAATTTAGACATACTAGAAAGGCGACACCTTAAGGGTTTCGCGGGATAGAATGAGTGGAGAGGAGCAGAATTGCATCCGAACTACCAACCGACCACACACAATGCTGAATATATTATTTCGATTCTAACATGATCCAAAACGTAACAATTGATGAAACTAGTATTTTGCAACACCAAAATTATCTCCGTAAGTCTAAAAGATAAATAGAACATTATTATCGGCATTTGGCGCCAAAGTTTAGTTTAAACTTATTTATTTTACATCGATTGCGAAACAAGCTTTAAGCTTAAATTAATCACACTCGATGTCTGCTTCCTGGAGACTTAACCAGTACTCGTGCCGTTTTGTGTGGAAAAATCTCAAAAGGACCCGCTCATCACGGGACTCGAACCAGGGACCTTTGATACGAGAGGCCGACGCTCTACCTCTGCACCACTGTAAGGTTATGACGTCAACCGCTGACGTGACGTCACTTTCCTAGTCACGACCACAGATTTTTTTAAAATCAAGAACCCCTATTGAAAGCTTTCTCCAAGAATCCAAACTGAATGTATGAGAAATCTAAAAACACCGTTGTTTGCACCGGATCTCGGACAAGTTTCAGTATGAATTTCAGGTCTCTAGCTGATTCCGTTTTTTGCTAGTGCGAGATCTACAGAAATATGAAGTCAAAATGTCGATTTTTCGGGTTTTAACCTTAAAAATCTCTGAAACTAGATTTTCCCCAGATATAACGAACACGCCCAGATCTAGATCGCATTGAGTTCTATAAGTGTGGCTAATTTCAGCGAAATCGTTCTCACCGATTTCTTTGTCCCCAGATCGCTGAATTTTACAACACATTGTGTCCCAATAGCCGTATAGACATTTGTTCCATAGAACAGAATAGAATAATTCTGTTCCACTACACTCATTCTATACAGGAGCACGTCCCTGTGATTCAACTCTGTGTTGGTGTACTTGGGTAGAGACATAAATATACATGTCTCTGATTTGGGTCACAGGGTGTTCCGTGTAACCGTGTTCAGCTAATTATTGCATTGATCTTTGACAGTCCGAAGGAGTTTTTGTCAGAAGGATATATATATACGACTTCAGCGAAGTCTGCGTAGCATTGAGGGTGAAACAAATTTACCCTTAAGAGCATCTTAGTCAGACAGTGAAACCAAAATAGTCCACACTACAGCTTGATTTTATACCATGGCCAAAATAAAATTTATGTTATTCAATGGGAAACGAGAGCGATAAAAATTCTTACCTGACGCAAAGAAACTCGCAGCCGATTACGTTATGGTTGTCAGCCTTTAATGTAAACAGCACAGTTGTTTTAGTTATCTCGGGTACCGGCTGAATATGACGTCACCGGATGTGGATAATTGTCGGTCATGGTTCCCTGCTTTGTTCTATGTAATTTTACTTGGAATTTCACGAGCAGGGCCATAGTAAAATTTTGCACCCACATTTTTTCCATACTGATTATAGGAAATTTCCTAATAATAAAGGTAATACCTAAGAACGAGCTGCGCTCGTTATAATCGAAAAAACCCATTCATGGTTTTTTTTCGTATTATCATAACATAAACGGTCGTTAAGGTCGTTAAATGTAAGTGACATTTTTCAATGTCTGTGTATTCCTACAATCATAACGTAGCTTACTTGATTGGTCTTAAATATTGCACAATACAGGTTTTCCATGCATTTGGCTGCTTTTCCACATCACATAGACCGTTATTATATTGGTGGAAGATTTTATGTAAACCGAAATATATATGTTACATATATGTAACCATAAACGTCAAGAAACTATTTACAATTTGGCTACCTGGCATGTTTCATTCGTAACTGAAAGTATTAATTATATGGGCTCAGTTCAAACTGCAAAGGATAATAATGTTTTCAATAGTCGAGACGAAGAAGCGAAAATATCAATTGTATTAATGTACAGTAAGTAAGTAAATATTTTATTATAGTGACATGTGTATACATAACTAAACAATCGTATAACAACATTTTATAATGGGAAAAACACCCGGCTCCATGGGCCTATATGTTACTGTTAAGGAAAAAAGATATTTACACAGTGAGTACATTTCACTGTTCCACCTTATAAACACATATATATATATACATAAGTACACAGCACTGAATCGCTCATGTCGTTGGCATGTTTCTTAGTACAAAGAGGGAAAAATACATACCAATTACGTGACCGAATTCGAATGTTTTTTTGTTTTTTAATAATAATCTTATTTGTGTAATAATCTAATAAGCCGATCTATATCAAAACGGTTTTCAAATGACTGTATATGTATATCTGGAAGAAAATCTTACTAAAAGCCCATCTTGGAAGTTGCTAAGGGAGGTAACTACATGTAGTTACCTTAGTAGTTGTTGTTATCTACCTCCCTTTAGCTGACAATTTGTATTTTAAGTTACCGGCTATCACAACACTAAAGATGCTAAACTTGGCATATAGATGCACCTAGGGCTGGGGGAGTGTATTGTATCAAAATAAGGTAACGATGTCCTTCATAACGATAGTTAACTCACGTGATGTGGTGACCTTGTTTATGCCCCACCCATGTGCTTTTAAACGTATCTCGCAACAAGGGGCATATGTCTACACATGTAAATCAATTCGGGAAATGATAAAAGAACGTTCAGCCAATGGTGCATTTTAAAATCACATTTAAAAGTTAAAAAATAAAGCCTAAATTGCATTTGGATTTGATATACATAAAAGGTAAATAACTCTGGAAGTACTAATGGTTTCTTAAAATAAATAAACCCTGGTTATCTGTATTTGCATGGTTAACCAAAATACACACAGTCATAATTACACAAAGTCATTACTGTATCGTTAGCTGTTCAGTTAGTATGAAATGATTCAAATAGCGTGACGCACAAGCGAAAACATGAACTGCATCACTTTATATCTCATGGAAATTCATCCTCAACTGCAATAGTTTTAAGTTGCAAAGAGAGGTTAACGTTTGTTCTTATTTTTGATATTTTAACTATTCCTCCCATCGGTTGACACTTTGTATTTTCAGCTCCGTTATCGGTAGGGATTATAAGCTTTCACTACCTACACAACATATACTAAACTTTGTATACAAATGCACATAAGGATAAGGGACTGAAGTATGTCAAACTAATAGCACAATGTCCTTCATTATGACCTTAGAGTTACGTAATGTAGAGACTTACCATATGATTGTCAATAAAACAATCATGTCTCACAAAGAGGGGCATAACTCTAACATGGAAATAGAATCGGAAAATGATAAAACAACGTTAGGCTAGTTGTTCATTACAAACCGGTATTCAAATGTTCAAGAATCAAGCCAAAATTGAATGTGGATTTATTACAAAAAGGGAAATAACTGTGAAGGTACTTAAGTTTGCGAAAAGAAAAACATATAAACGTGGTAGCTGTATTTGCATAGTGAGCACATATTAACAATGTCATGACTCTACCACCAGCTGTTCATAAGCTATGGCGCGTTTTTGTGTCTTCCTGCGTAGCATGGTAAGCACTTAGGGATAACGTTTTTTATCCGGCGTCCGTCCGTCCGCACTCACGAATGGACACTTGTTGGGTACTGTCCATATCCTAAAGCACACCCACCACCCTTATAAGACACTTTGATAAGTATTTTTTTTTATAATTTTCTAATGGGTACCTAATTAGCATATTAATGCTATTTATTCCGTAAAAGGGTGATAATTACGGAATAAACCGTACCCTTGTTGGGTACTACCCAACAAGGACACATCAAAGGAAAATACCCAACAAGTGTCCATTCGTAGGCAAGTGCGTCCCTCCGTCCGTCTGTCTGTCTGTCTGTCCGTCACACTTTTTCGTCACACTTTCAATGAGCAGGTGCAGGTAACACACGTGCTCCGCGGAGCACTCCATTCTAGTTTTGTCAATGCCTTATTACCGATATTGTTTGGCTCACATATATCAACTGAAGAATGCCCGTGACGCATATCGAGATAAGTTCAGTGAATTTCTTATCGGACAAGCTCAGGCGAAACAGAAGTTGCATGTAATTTGTTTCTTGTTTTCAATTAAGTATTCGTTGCAGCAATTATTAACCTCATGCAAGACAAGTTTTTAATTTAGTGTGTTACAATTTCCAATTTTCCAACAATGTTTCACAATGCTGTATTCATATATCGTTTCCATTTTTTAGCTCTTATTATAGCTTCCAAATATGTTTTTGTATAAGCATTCAAAGCAGACGAGTCTCGAATTAGCGTGTGTGTTTGTGTGTATATGTGTGTGTGTGTTTGTGTAAGTGTGTTTGTGTGTATGTGTGTATGTGTGTGACTAAATGACGTGCCAGATCTAGTCAAATTATATTTTTTATTTTCCAATCGTTTTTGTTATCAGTTTGACGGTTTGTTTTACTGTGGTTTAACCCCGTTTTCAACATTATTTCAGTGTTATCACGGCGATAGTTGACTAACCGTTTGACTGTAGAGGACTATTATAGATATGTCAGAAATCAAACTGAGCTCGTATATATATTTTCACAGCTGTAAGTTTAAATTAAAATATATAAAAAGTACAATTGACTTCTATACTGAATTATCTATGTTGAACTATAGCAGAGTTATCAATACTATAGTCAAAGGTGCACTTAGATTTGATAAAAATGGGAAATAACTCTTGCGGTTCTATTGTTTTCTAAAAGAAAAAAAAAGTACTGGTTAGCTGGATTTGTATGGTAAACCCCCACACAAACAATACCATGATTGTAGAACAAGCAGTTTATAAGTAATGGCATGCTTCAAAATAGCGTGATGACAAAGGAATACATCAACAGTATTACATTTCATCTCGTAGAGAAACTTCATCAATGTATTTGTTCATAATGCACTGCCTTTAATGCTTTTCCGGAGTTTGGTTATTGAATTCAGAAGACCCATTAAAACAACACTGAGATAAGTCTATAATATAACTCCTCTGTTCTTATCAATACAACATTTTTTCATATGATTTAGTTATGTACCATTTTCCGAACACAACCTTAGGTAAACGCATGTCCCCATATAGAGTAATACGTGTTGCAATCCGTCGTCGAAACTCTTATTTTCAAAATATGAATAACGAATTGCAAATTAATTACAGTTCGATACACAGTCGCAACGATCAGGGTGGAGTGCCCTTAGCCAAGACAGGTTTCCTTGCCTAGTACTGGTTCTTTTCCCAGGGATCATGAATGAATAATATAACTGAAAATAAAGTTGAAACCGGCGCTAAATACAATTTAAATACATGATCATATGGACATCAATGCGTATTGTATATTATAAAGCATTACAATCATTTACTTATAACAAAGTTATTGACTTTGTAAAGAATGAGGGAGGCTGATCTCGACCTCTTCCCATACCAATACACGTGGTTAATAACGTTAAATGATTAAAACATATGGGTAACTATTATATTGAAACGTTATCCCCCGGCTTGTATCCCCCCCCCCCCCCCTCCCACACACACACTCTTACCTACACACACAGGCAAATCATTGTCGGAGAGCTTGTCTGTCGTTCTCAAAGTGTCCAGTAGCAAGTCATAGTTTATAGGCACGGTGTATGGCAATATCATTGTTTTCAGCTTGTCCAGTAGCAAGTTGTAGTTTACAGGTATGCCAATATCATTGTTCAAAATCAGACCATTGTACATGGCGTACATGTGTGTATATTCAGAGTGTAATTATATGTCTCTGGTATATTAGATCTTAACCCTTTCCCTCATATAGACGCTTTCTGACGCGTCTGCAGCAGACGGCTTTTTGAAAACATAGTGACAAAAGAAGAAATTGCACAAAACGTGCAATTTCTCCTTTTGCCACAATGTTTTCCACTTGTTGTCATAGGTTATCCATTCAATTATAGAGATTTCCTATTTTTTGACAATATATGTTCAAAGTCGTCTGCTGCAGAATTGTCGTATGAGGGAAAGGGTTAAGTCAACGCATAGAAGGTCGTCTCAAGATGACACTATACATTGAAGCACATTGCAATCTACTCATCCCTATCTCGTTCATGTATGTATTTCTGTCAATCATATCGAACTAGGTGGGCGCGAAGAAGGCTAACGTTAATGACTGTGAAAAAAGACATTTGAATAAATGTCGAAGTACTATTGTGGGTCATAACCGAACCTCATTGTCAATAATAACCGCCAGAAAGGAAAACATATACAGTATGAAACAATTTGACAAACTTTTTACAGTATACAACAATATCATGTGACAAACTTTTTACAGTATAAAATAATACCATATGACTAACTTTACAGTATGAAACAATAATATGAATTAAGGCAAAGCCTCTGAAAGTTTCCGGAAGTGCGTTCAGTCTCAACAGATGTATTCCCTGCTTAAAAGATTGATATAAGCTGTTGAAATAACCCATTTTCTATTTGCGGCTATACTCAATTGATAATGGATAAGGTTGTCGATCCAGGGGCTGAGAGTTCAAGTTCAAACTCAGTCAAGTTACTTCAGAAAGTCAAAGACTACTTTTCCAGTGAATTTGAAAATGTCCATAGCAGTTTGAAAGAATATGGATCGGATCATGACCATGCAGTTAGAGGGAATATCCCCAAAGCCATGATAAATACATCAACGTATACAATATGTTTGTGTCTCTGGATAAATGCATCAACATTTCGAAAAGAAACATTTCTGCCAACTGATATTGAAATAAGACAAGCAGTTGCAGAGGAAAAAATGTTTTTATTTTTGTCATTTTACCACTTTTCTGATGCCACCTCGCAGCATTGTTTTGAACTAATCAATACCCCTTGAACAATTGATGTAGCTGGAGGTAAAGGAGAAAACATGTTATTTTACTCGCTTTCTGGTGCTGCCTGGCAGCATTGATCTTAAACAAATAAATAGGGCTTGAATATTCTCTGCAGAGGGCGACATACCCGGCTGTAGCTTTTCCGGGTACTCTTTACAGAAAATACAAAAATACACGGAAAATACAGGGAAACCATGGACAAACCATAGAAAATAGCAAGGAATTTAATGTTAAGATGCGGAAATGCTGGAAATGGTCCGAATACTTTGGGGTCCACGGAACCATTCCAGGGTGTCCACAGAACCGTTCCAGCGTGTCCTTGGAACCGTTCTGGGTTTTTCCATGGAATTTCCGGGGTTTTCACTTAAATGTACTGGATTTTCCATGGAAAGTGTCAGATTATCCCAAAGTATCCCTGGAAAGTTGTCCGAATACTCCTGGGACTTTCCGGGGATTTTAGTAAGACTCCCCGGAAAAGCTACAGCCGGGGAGGGAATTTCTAAGCCAAATTATCTTGAAACAAGACCAGCAATTCTGATGCTGCCTGGCAAACTTGTTTTTTAATTAATAAACATATTACCCTATGGTGACATAGGGTATATTAATGCCACAGTGTTTTTCTCGTGCCACCTGAGGATAATATTGTTCAACCAATCAATATGGTTTGAACATTTTTGAGAAACTTTCCTGCCAAATTATCTATGCCAGTCAGAGAATATCTTTAACCCTTTCGCTCATATAGACGCTTTCTGACGCCTCTGCAGCAGACGGCTTTTTGAAAACACAGTGACAAAAGAAGAAATTGCACAAAACGTGCAATTTCTCCTTTTGCCACAATGTTTTCCACTTTTTGTCATAGGTTATCCATTCAATTATGGAGATTTTCTATGTTTTGACAAAATACGTTCAAAGTCATCTGCTGCAGAATTGTCGTATGAGGGAAATGGTTAAAGTTTTGTCACTTTACTTCGTTGCCGATTTTGGCAGCTGCTATAACTCGTCAAGGAGAACCACAACAAAAATATTCACGTGCAGTTTAGTTGGTCAAGTAGTTAAACGCAGTTGTTGTTTAAAGAAATGGTTGCTGACGGATGATGCAGGCTTGACGGAAGAGTATTACAAAAGCTAACATTGAGCATGTTGTGCTCAGATAGGCTAAAAACAAATATAAATTTCATTTAATTGATTAAATCTTATGTATTTAGCTACTTTGTCATTTTGTCCCCACTGAGATTTGAACTCAGAACTCCTGGTTAGACCAGGTGTTTTACCAGTTAAAACTATAAGGTCTCAAAATGTAACTAAACACATTTCATTTACAATCAAGATTGGCCTCAAAGAAATTCACAAATTCCCAAATTTCTCTCTACCTAAAAAGGTGAATTTCTTATAAATCAGAGTTTGTGATTATTTAATTGTAGTCTAAAGGGCCCAACAAATGATATTTTTCTGTACATTGCATTCATTTTCCAACAATATATGTATTATTCAGATTTCATTTAATGTGTTTATTTTTTAGACATATGCAATTTCGTCTTTAATATCATTTCACCTATTTCCTGTGTAAAACATGAGCAAAAGAAGTTATTTTTTTATAGTACAATTCAAAGGAAGAATTAGAATTAATTAGCGTCCTTCCCTCTGGCAGACACGTTTTTTCAAGGATAGGAATAATTTTATCAATATTTGAAAAGGATCACCAAAGGTTATTTGGCCAAATTATTTTCAAATCAGCCCAGTATGTTTGGATAAGTTTTGTCTTTCCTTTGTAAAGAGGACAACCAAAAGAACTTTCTTATGACGTTTGATTGTAATTGACCGAATGGTTTAGGTGACATGTTTTAACCCTTTCCCACTTGTAGAATACTTGTTTAATCCCTGTAGCAAATTGAGGTAATGTTCAAAGTGAAAATTTTTCTCCTTTTGCCATAATGTTATATATAAACTCAATTCCAAAGCTAAACTTTAATCTTAAGTGATTTTACTTAATTTTGTCAAGCTGTTTGCAATGTGTTGTATGTGGTAAAGGGATAAATATATTATAGATGAAGAACGTCACATGAGGCAAACTGACAATACAGAGGAAATTGGGTGTTCACAATAGCTCACCTTGAGCAAATTGTGCTCAGGTGAACTAAATACACATGAAAGGCCCTATTGAAAGAATATACAGAACAAGACAAACTTACAATTAATAGACCGTATTTACTTAAACATGTACATTATTAACTGAGCCATCACCAAAGTTGCTTGATCTTGATGACACATAGCATAGCGGTTAATCAACAGTAGCCCTTTCACTGAAACAAACTAGTCTATGGCCTTGCGAGGAGCCCAATTTACCTTGTTGGAAGAGGTCGATAAGATAAGAATGAGTGTCCTTTGTTGGTGGTAATTACTGTTAGAGGACATAGAAAACTACATGTGCTTGTTGACATGACACTGTGTAAAGCCAACCTACATATGGTATACTTGGATATCTGTTTAGTGTATAGATGCTTGTTTTATAATTTTATCCTCCCTCTGTTGCTGGAGATTGGCAAACACAGAGCATTAGATATGTGGACTGACCCAGTCAAATGATATAGGCCAGCATTCACATAAAACAGACTGTGCTTGCAAGTTGTCTTGGGTTTTAGCGTTCAGTGTAAGCAGACAAATAATAATTGTAAACGTCGTATTCTCACTTAACTTCGTAGTCAACTGAAACTTAATAAACTCAAATAGAGTAAACATGTCGTCTATAACCCTACCTAACATACAACAACTCTCAAGCAGACGACTAGAAGGCAAAACCATTGAAAACCTCTGTGAATTGATATATATTAATTGAATAGAATTGATAACATTGTGGAAAAAAGAGAAATTGCTCATGATAAACAATTTCTCCTTTAGTCACAATGTTTCCAAAAGTCGCCCATGGCAAAGGCATCAATTTGTATGTGAATGAGGGAAACCTAAAGCGTATTTAGAATAAAGAAACTAACAAATGATACAAATACAAGTTTTTGTTGTTGATTTGGGTTTAACACTGTTTTCAACAATGTTTCTGTCGTATCACGTCGGCCAATTCACATACTCGTGTATTTGCCTGGCTATCTTACACCAGTTATCCTTACGACAGTATTTCCGAGCAACTGGCTGCTTTTCCGCATAGAGACAAACGGTCAGATGTCTTCCGCAGCGTAACGCTGTTCGTACCTGCCCTACCGCGGATTTAGTAACGACCTCATAGCAAGTGCAGTATTAGTAAATATTACAACCTCCCGACTGATGTTGATGAGTGTTCATCTTACAACCTCACGACTGATGTTGATAAGTCTTCACCTTACAACCTCCCGACTGATGTTGATAAGTCTTCATCTTACAACCTCCCGACTGATGTTGATAAGTCTTCATCTTACAACCTCCCGACTGATGTTGATAAGTCTTCACCTTACAACCTCACGACTGATGTTGATAAGTCTTCATCTTTCAACCTCCCGACTGATGTTGATAAGTCTTCATCTTACAACCTCCCGACTGTTGTTGATGAGTCTTCATCTTACAACCTCCCGACTGATGTTGATGAGTCTTCATATTACAACCTCCCGCCTGATGATGATGAATCTTCATCTTACAACCTCCCGACTGATGTTGATGAATCTTCATCTTACAACCTCCCGACTGATGGTGATGAGTCTTCATCTTACAACCTCCCGACTGATGGTGATGAGTCTTCATCTTACAACCTCCAGACTGATGTTGATAAGTCTTCAACTTACAACCTCCCGACTGATGTTGATAAATCTACATCTTACAACCTCCAGACTGATGTTGATGAGTCTTCATCTTACAACCTCCCGACTGATGTTGATAAGTCTTCATCTTACAACCTCCCGACTGATGTTGATAAGTCTTCATCTTACAACCTCCCGACTGATGTTGATAAGTCTTCATCTTACAACCTCCCGACTGATGTTGATAAGTCTTCATCTTACAACCTCCCGACTGATGTTGATAAGTGTTCATACTATATCCTAATCGTACCGAGACGAGACGTCTTTCTCGTGAGACATAAATATCATTGTTCGTATATTGCATCTGACGACATCGCATACAATGGCGTCTTTAATTGACTGCATACACTTAATTACCTATGAGGACGTGTTTGGTTATTTTTGGTCCAATGAAAGCGCACGCTACAATCACCTGTCGGTTTTATACAATCGGAACAGTCCACAATCACCACTTCTCTATCTTGTTTATTTATATTGGTTATCTTTCTAAATTATTCTGGCTCTGATTCCTCGTGGAAGGTCATAATTTGACGCTACACGTTAAAGAGCATTGACCTCAGTGCTGTTTGGAGTTTAGTTTCAGTGGTATGTTGTTTCCGTGGTTCAGCAGTTTCAGTGGTAAGTAGTTTCAGTGGTATGTAGTTTTAGTGGTAAGAGGTTTCAGTGGTATGTAGTTTCAGTGGTAAGAGGGTTCAGTGGTATGTAGTTTCAGTGGTATGTAGTTTCAGCGGTTCAGTAGTTTTAGTGGTAAGTAGCTTCAGTGGTAAGTAGCTTCAGTGGTAAGTAGTTGCAGTGGTATGTAGTTTCAGTGGTTAAGTAGCAGTAGCAAGTAGTTTCAGTGGTGTGTAGTTTCAGTGGTATGTAGTGTCAGTGGTATAGTTTCAGTGGTAAAGTAGCAGTAGCAAGTAGTTTCAGAAGTAAGTAGTTTCAGTGGTACGTAGTGTCAGTTGTACGTAGTGTCAGTGGTATGTAGTTTCAAGGGTAATTAGTTTCAGTGGTAAGTAGTTTCAGTGATATGTAGCTTCAGTGGCATGTAGTTTCAGTGGTAAGTAGTTTCAATGGTATGTAATTCAGTGGTAAAGTAGCAGTAGCAAGTAGTTTCAGTGGTGTGTAGTTTCAGTGGTAAGTTGTTTCAGTAGCATGTAGTTTCAGTGGTAAGCAATTTCAGTGTTATGTAGTTTCAATGGTAAAGTAGCAGCAGCAAGTAGTTTCAGTGGTATGTAGTTTCAATGGTATCTAGTTTCAGTGGTATGTAGTTTCAATGGTATCTAGTTTCAGTTGTATGTAGTTTCAATTGTATGTAGTTTCAGTTGTATGTAGTTTCAATGGTAAGTAGTTTCAGTAATAAGTAGTTTAAGTTGTATGTAGCTTCAGTGGTATGTAGTGTCAGTGGATGTAGTTTCAGTGGTATGTAGTTTCAGTGGCATGTAATTTCAATGGTAAAGTAGCAGCAGCAAGTAGTTTCAGTGGTATGTAGTTTCAATGGTATCTAGTTTCAGTGGTATGTAGTTTCAGTTGTATGTAGTTTCAGTTGTATGTAGTTTCAATGGTAAGTTGTTTCAGTGGTAAGTAGTTTCAGTGGTATGTATTTTCAGTGCTATGTAGTGTCAGTCGATGTAGTTTCAGTGGCATGTAGTTTCAGTGGTATGTAGTATTATTGGTAAATAGTTTCTAGTGGTAAGTAGTTTTGGTGGTAAGTAGTTTCAGTGGTATGAAGTCTCAGTTGTACGTAGTTTCAATGGTGAGTAGTTTCAGTGGTAAGTAGTTTCAGTGGTAAGTAGTTTCAGTGGTATGTAGTTTCAGTGGTTAAATAGCAGTAGCAAGTAGTTTCAGTGGTGTGTAGTTTCAGTGGTATGTAGTGTCAGTGGTATGTAGTTTCAGTGGTAAAGTAGCAGTAGCAAGTAGTTTCAGTAGTAAGTAGTTTCAGTGGTACTTAGTGTCAGTTGTACGTAGTGTCAGTGGTGTGTAGTTTCAAGGGTAATTAGTTTCAGTGGTAAGTAGTTTCAGTGATATGTAGTTTCAGTGGCATGTAGTTTCAGTGGTAAGTAGTTTCAATGGTATGTAATTCAGTGGTAAAGTAGCAGTAGCAAGTAGTTTCAGTGGTGTGTAGTTTCAGTGGTAAGTTGTTTCAATAGCATGTAGTTTCAGTGGTAAGCAATTTCAGTGGTATGTAGTTTCAATGGTAAAGTAGCAGCAGCAAGTAGTTTCAGTGGTATGTAGTTTCAATGGTATCTAGTTTCAGTGGTATGTAGTTTCAATGGTATCTAGTTTCAGTGGTATGTAGTTTCAATGGTATCTAGTTTCAGTGGTATGTAGTTTCAGTTGTATGTAGTTTCAATTGTATGTAGTTTCAGTTGTATGTAGTTTCAATGGTAAGTAGTTTCAGTAGTAAGTAGTTTAAGTTGTATGTAGCTTCAGTGGTATGTAGTGTCAGTGGATGTAGTTTCAGTGGTATATAGTTTCAGTGGCATGTAGTTTCAATGGTAAAGTAGCAGCAGCTAGTAGTTTCAGTGGTATGTAGTTTCAATGGTATCTAGTTTCAGTGGTATGTAGTTTCAGTGGTATGTAGTTTTCAGTTGTATGTAGTTTCAGTTGTATGTAGTTTCAATGGTAAGTTGTTTCAGTGGTAAGTAGTTTCAGTGGTATGTAGTTTCAGTGGTATGTAGTGTCAGTGGTATGTAGTGTCAGTCGATGTAGTTTCAGTGGCATGTAGTTTCAGTGGTATGTAGTATTATTGGTAAATAGTTTCTAGTGGTAAGTAGTTTTGGTGGTAAGTAGTTTCAGTGGTATGTAGTCTCAATTGTACGTAGTTTCAATGGTGAGTAGTTTCAGTGGTAAGTAGTTTCAGTGGTATGTAGTTTCAGTTGTATGTAGTGTCAGTGGATGTAGTTTCAGTGGATGTAGTTTCAGTGGCAAGTAGTTTCAGTGGTATGTAGTATTATTGGTAAACAGTTTCTAGTTGTAAGTGCTTTCAGTGGTAAGAAGTTTTGGTGATAAGTAGTTTCAGTGGTTTGTAGTTTCAGTGGTATGTAGTTTCAGTGGTATGTAGTTTCAGTGATTCAGTGGCTCAGTAGTTTCAGTGGTAAGTAGTTTCCAGTGATAAGTAGTTTTAGTGGTAAGTAGTTTATGTGGTAATCAGTTTCAGTGGTATGTAGTTCCAGTGGTATGTAGTTTCAGTGGTAAGTAGTTTAAGTGGTTCAGAGGTAAGTAGTTTAAGTGGTATGTAGTTTAGTGGTATATAGTTTCAGTGGTATGTAGTTTCAGTGGTAAGTAGTTTCAGTGGTAAGTAAATGCCAGTGGTAAGTAGTTTCAGTGGTATTTAGTCTCGCTGTGGTTAGTGATATCACGTGTTAGTGTCTCTCACCAGAGGTCAAGTACTGATCTCTTCCAACAAACATGACCTCGCGTGTATCGCTGCTACATACTGAATTAACAGAGCGAAAGAACCAATGAGTATTTTCCGAAAGAGCTAGGGTATCGCAAGCAACGGGATTCACTTGTATCTAACTCGGTCTCTTGAATGTAATTGCACCTGGCAGATGCTTGTACGAATAAGCCCCAGTGTTGGCTCTATACACTATATGAAGGAGAGAAGCTAACAGATTATCTCTCAAATTGCTAAATGAAATGAAAGTCAGGGGCGTAGATCCCTTTAGGCACTGTAGGCACATGCCTACACATTTTTTCTAAAAATGCCCCAAAATGCAGCTTCGGCGATACACATCTGCGTAATGAATCGACCAGATCAACCTGCGCTGTCCGAGCAGACTGATCCGGCCGACACATTCCGTCTTAGGGGGATATATATAGAGAGTAGGTATTCCAGAAACAGAAAATCCACAGGAGGCGAAAAGTGAATATCCGAGATCCGGGTCGATACTTTACGCAGAGTCCACAATGTTGATTTTTCTCACGAGAACGCCTACACATTGATTATTGCCAAGCTACGCCCCTGACAGTATGTTGTTTTACGTTGTATTTTTAGAATGTTTAAGGCCGAGATTGTGACGCTTCTAGTTGTGCCACCGTTGTTACTGAGTGGTTACAGTCGGTCGTCCGACAAGTTCGAGACTGTATTTAACTGTGGTGTGACAGTCGCAGAAAGGTCTGAGACACTTGACCACTTAACATACTTTATAGGCAGCTGTCAACCTACCATAAAACTATGTTTTTATATTTGAAAAATAATATTGTGGTTTCAATTAACTCTTAAACAGCAGTTCCTAAAATCGACTCTTCCATGTTGAACATTGGACCACTTCATTCTTTCGTCCAACTACAAATTTTGAAACATTTAAGGTCAAAGCGGCAAACAATGCATATTTCAGGAGAGACAGCTCGTTATGAGTAGTCTCACCTGAATCTGGATCGTTTGCAAAAGCCAGTAATTGCCCTTTTCAGCGAAAAGGATTAAGACAGTGTCCTCGTACATGTGGTTTTCATTTCGATAAATGGATTTCATAAGCATGTCTTGTTAATATACTTTAAATGTTGATATATTCTAATTCTTGAGTGTTTCTTGTTTTGAAAGACAAGCGGTCGAAACAACGATGGCCCTTACGGAACACCTAGGGTCGAAAGTACGAAAACGCGATGCGATAGTACGAAAACACGATGCGATAGTACGAAAACGCGATGCGATAGTACGATACCCTAGGTCGAAACCACGATAACGCGAACGCGATAGGCCCTAACGGAACACTGTACATTTGGGCATACGCGCAGCTGCAGAGAGAAAATAATTGATTTAGTGCCGATGTCATGGAACTGTTCTGAAGCCCGCAATTGTCGATACACACACTCTTTTATTGTCGAGGTTGTTCCAATCAAAAGTAGTATTTGGGAAGAAAGAGTTTTCACACAGTATTACATGTATTGACTTTAAAACATTCTGAGTGCGTACATGCTGATCTTGTTGCTATGTTAGTTGTCTCACAGTTTTCAAAATTTTAAAATATCTAAATGTTTAAATAAAATGTCCTAAAATCATCATGGTGTGGTTTTAAAACCCACTCCAGCCGCTTCATTTAACATCAAATGAGCCGCTACGCGAGAAAACCAACATTGATGATCCTGCGTAAAACATCGACCCGGATCAGCCTTAGCATGCCGCGCAGGCTAACCTGGTTAGACACTTTTCGCCTCTTGTGGATTTTCTGTTTCAGGACTCGTTACTCTTTACCTCTATCCCCCCTGAAATGGAATGTGTCGGCCCAGATAAGCCTGTACAGACTGCACTGATTGATCTGGGTCGATACATTACGAAGAGTTGGTTTTCTCCTGGAATGATAACAATTGTATTGCCGACAACCACCTATATGTTCTTCATTTTTTACTTGAAGGTGTAATATAATATTTGATCGGGTTAAAATTTATTTTCCGTTATATATTTGAAACAGTTTATTACAAATTCCGAAAGCTATCGAAATCCAACACTTTTCATTTCACCGATTGTGTTTACCTCTAAATACAGGAACTGAATTTAAGAACTAGTGGCCAGAGATATGTATCAACATTCATGAAACTTTTTACGCACGGACCAACCCATCGCTTGTCACGTTTAAAACCAATGTAGTGTCTTTTCTTCATTCTTACTATATATTGTTTCTTGTTCCGATATATTTCTTCGTTTTATATATTAAATATCGTTAAAAAGTGAAAAGTCGCAAATACGTATATTTAAACGGAGAGCATTAAGTCAGGGAATAGTCTTCTTTCTCAAAAACAGATTATGTATTTAAATTGGTAATACGTATGTACTATGTGTGCATATTTACTTTCCCGTAGATCCTTATAAACGGGAAACCGGTTGATTGGTTGATTGATTGATTAGGGTTTAATGCCATTTCAACAATTTTTCAGTCATAACACGGCGGCCTTTTTACCTACTCATATGTTTCCTGGATTTCTTACATCCGTAATCCACACAACATTCTTTCCAAGCAACTGGTTGCTTTTCCACATAGACTGTGAGCCCATCTATTTGGAAGACGAATGACTCTTATCACAGTGACTTTTGTCACCAGTCGGAAAGAATATTTGCCGAGCTGGGGTTTGAAACCACCGGTTGAACGTTAGTTACTCTATACGAGCATATTGTTTTTACTTGCACTGTAAATTGATAGACAAATATACATATTTTATTGGAGAAAAACACATATCGCCGGTGTATGTTTCTCTCAGTATGTATGCACGTACTTGTGACTCTTGTATAACTTATTATATATACATACATTGTAATTTACTTAAAGAAAAAAATGGTAAAAGAAGAAGAAATAACAATAAAAAGATTAAAATAATTCGAATGTTTTGACTCAAGCCAGAGACATATAAATAAAATGTATTAATATGTCTCTGTTCACCATGTCTCTGTGCCACCATGTAGATGTATGAATTTACTTTTCGAAAGAAATGTCGAACCAGGCGACCCTCTTGACCACAGTCACTAGTCACAGTCAATGATGCAAGTCACATTTTCAATATTATATTTTTATTTCACGCCGAATCAGTTATATAAACCAAGGGTGACGCGTTATTATATGGGTTATGCGTCGTCGCATTAAAGACCATTAGTTTGTTCGGTGAGAGAGGTCACAGTGAACTTATACGATCTATTGAATGCATATAAAGTAAAGACTGACTGTGGCTTTATAATGGCGTAAAAGGTTTTGTGTCAAATACTAGATGTGTATTCCGATTGTCCTAACACAACGGGACTATTGCTAGTCAATAAATACAAACGTGTACTTAAATTTGTTGATTCGTCCAGGGGCGTAGATTAGAGGGATAAGCAACTCCACCTGCACCCTGTTATCTGGTTAAAATATCACATGGAGATATAAAATTGTCCTAATATTCACATTTTGTAGCGAATAAAACTTTTAAGTCTTATGTAGCACATACAAAATATACATATTCTGAAAGCTTAAAATTTCAACTTAAGTTACATTAAACAACTGAAATTTCTTTGTTTTTTGAATAATGACTGGTTTAAAAAGACACAGCTATTGTGAAATATTATTAACTCATGTAGCATATTAAAATAGTTGTATCTATTGCAATAGAAGAATGTTTAAACTTTTAGAAAATAACTTTGTTTTTTTATTTTCTTCAATAGTTTTTGAGTTTTATTTTCTACAAATGTTGGGACGCGTGATATTTTAGTATACAACTTAGTTACTTATCCCTCTTATCTACGTCCCTGATTCGTCTTACTGCATAAACTGTAACCCTTTTCCTTCATACATACGTTTTCCAACGCCTCTGCATCATACGACTTTAGAAAACATTGTGAAAAATGGAGAAATTGTTCATTATTTATGTAGATTTTCGATATTTGTTTTCAAAGTCGTCTGCTGCATGTTTGATGTATGCGGGAAAAAGTAAATTCAAGTTTGTTTGGAGGCCATGTTTAGTCTTCCCTTCCATATCAATGAAAGACAGTGGTGCAGAGGTAGAGCGTCGGCCTCTCGTATCAACGGTCCCAGGTTCGAGTCCCGCGATGAGCGGGTCCTGACTTTGGGATTTATTCACACAAACGGCGCGAGTACTGGTTAAGTCTCCAGGAAGCAGACATCAAGCGTGATTAATCTATGCCAAAGGCTTATTTTGCAATCGATGTAAAATAAATAAGTTTAAACTAATGAAAGTAAACCATTGGGTCAGAATTCTCACGATACCTGGAAAGCTACATATATTTATGTCATCTACAAAACGTATTTAATAAACCTAATGTATTTAATAAACCTAATGTATTTAATAAACCTAATGTATTCAATAAACTTAACGTATTTAATAAACCTAATGTATTTAATAAACCTAATGTAGTTAATAAACTTAACGTATTTAATAAACCTAATCTATTTAATAAACCTAATGTATTTAATAAACTTAACGTATTTAATAAACTTAATGTATTTAATAAACCTAATGTATTTAATAAACCTAATGTATGTTGAAATGATCTGTAATGGTTAATCTTAGGAACGCATTAAATTGAGTTTCTTTCACATAGTTGGCGTTCGGTTTTTGACATAGTCGTTTTGATTTAGAGTGATCTATAAACGAAACTCGACCAGGGCTATAAGGTTAAGATGTAAGAGTATTGTTTAGTCTTAATTGTTTGCACCAGGTGAATCAAGAGCTTTCTTATATAAGGATAACTTTTGTGGCAATGTTTATAAAAAATCTTAAAAACATTTTCTCGTCTAATTGAGATTGGACAGCAAGTAAAGAATTCAAGGCATTTGCAAAATATATCAACCCCTTTCTCGCCTACAACCGATATCTGAATCAGATGACTATGAAATCATGAAATTATAATTATTGAAAACAGTGTGACAAAAGGGGAAATTGCTCAGTTGTTTTCTCTTTTGTCAAAATATTTTCAAAAGTATTCTGCTGCAAAGGCTTCGGAAAGCGTGTGAATGAGGGAAACCGTAGAGGTTTTAAAATATGCTAGGTCACTGTTTAGCCTGTAATTACTGCAGCAGGTGAAGAAAGAGTTTTCTTTCATTAAGATAACTTTTGTGGCAATATTTATAGAATAAATAAAATGATTTCTCGTCTAGTTGAGTTTGGTCCGCAAGTAAAGCCACATCGTTAAACATTTCCAACATATAAACGCATATTTGACGCATCTGCAGCAGACGACTTATGAAAACATCGTGACAAAAGGAGAAATTGCTCAAAACGAGCAATTTCACCTTTTGCCACAATGTTTTTCAACTTTTTTTCAGTAATTATACCTACAACTATAGAGATTTTTCCAAAGTCGTCTGCTGCAGATTTGCTGTATGTGGGAAAGGGTTAATATATGTTAAATGGAGATGCCTCGCGTTCTCGGGACTTTAAGCAAGTAAAGCCACATCATCCGCATGCATTCATATGCAGTATATGTTTTCAGCAAATTAATATCAAGATCCTATAGTTTATTTAAGTCTTAAATAATAAATCACCGAATCGGCTTCAAACCCATGACCTTGTGGTAGACAGTGGTGCAGAGGTAGAGCGTCGGCCTCTCGTACCAAAGGTCCCGGGTTCGAGTCCCGTGATAAGCGTGTTCTTACTTCGGGATTTTCCACAGAAACAGCGCGAGGACTGGTTTATTTAGTCTCCAGGAAGCAGACATCAAGCGTGATTAATATAAGCTGAAAGCTTGTTTTGCAATCGATGTAAAATAAATCTGTTTAAACCCGTGACCACTTAATTCACTTCTCGTGTCGTTACCGACTTATATACATGTATATCGCAAATCAATGGTTAAAAAAGCGATTGTAATTGCTAAACATGATATATGTATATATTAGACTAATACTGTATGATTTTTATTGCAGCTTTTCAGTCCTACAAAATGAAAATCAACCATTAAAAAAATTAAAATGAATCGAATTATTTTTATTTTATTTACCTTAAGCAATAGATCTAATTAATGGAAATCGATTTGAATTAAAACATTATAGATTTAATGTTGTATCCAATATGTGTACCCTTTATAGTATGTACATTTTAATTAAGTTATTTGTCAACTCGTCTAAATCTTTAACAGGATGCCGCTGTGCGTGAATTAAAATCCGGGCGTCGCTAATTTTATTGCACTCTCGACGATTATGGTGGTTTGCCTCTGTGTGCAAGGTATATTAACAAGCCTAGTTATATGGTACATGCACACGTATACTGCCGTCATGATATATCTAAAACGTGTTGAACTTTGAGTACTATCTTGTAAGCTCAAATAAAACCAGTATTATTATATGTTGAAGAAAGCCGACCGATCATGTTCATAATCTTATTTAGAGACGGCTGTTTTCTATGCCCTCCAGGAATCGTGGCTTATAGGGCCAAAACTGTTAGTCTTTGCCAAAACCTTTTACATTGGTAGTAGCTGTCGACTCGTCGGAAACAGTGTTTCCATTTACATGTGCTTTCATTGTGTTGTCATAGTAAAGGCTTTTACAAAAACGACAACGCTCGTCTCTATTTTTTCTAAGTAGAAGAAGAGGCATTTTTGAATAAATAGGAAAATACAGAGTTATGTGTCTTTTTATATACATGCGTAATCTTCCTAGGAAAATATGTACCAAGTTTCATTTGAAAATGTTGAACGGTTTTGGAGTTATGAGGTAAGGTAAAAGTTAACTGACGACGTCGTAGACGACGACGACGACGACGCCGACAAAGACGATGCCAAGGGTATCACAATACCCCGACTTTTCATTTGCGAAAAACAGACGAGCTAAAAATGGTAGTATGTATTTTCCTCCTTGGCGCTCTCAGTTTTGTTGGATGAGCATTACGACTGACTCGCTGGCTGATGTAAGGATAAATGGACCAGTAGTACTGGTAACTAACCCAGGCAACGCCGGAAAATAACTGAAAAATGGTTTAAAAGTGGCGTTCTGACAAAAGCATTCCTGTGATACAAGCATTATTGATCTTGTGATCTTGACTTTGACCTTTAATCTTTTTGAAAAATGTCGAAATATATTCCAAATAATTGGCGAGTAATATCAAATTAGGAGAGCTACAGTTTGAAACAAAAAAACACAAAAACATTGCACCTGGCTAATTCACTTTTTGACCTAATTTCATTGTGCCCAAACCAATCTCTATTTAAAACGAAAAATTGGCAAAATGAGACGTAATCAACCAAATAGTGGTGTGTAGTCTTATTTATGTATATATACACATGTCCTTTACAGCCCTGTAAAGCGAGTTCGGCGGTAATTATTTCATCCACACAGACGACATTCGACGCCTCTGAAGCGCATGGGTTTTGCAAACAGTTTGACAAAAGGAGAAATGTCTAACCATAAATAGTATACTTTCATTTAAAGATTAATGACCGTATTTTTTCAAGGTCGTCTGTTGCAGATGTAATGTAGATGTGTGAAAGGGTTGAGTAAATGAATGGCACAGGCTGATACACCGCAAATATAAGTTTTAGATCCATTTATTCACACAAAGAGTTCTATTCGATTATAAATACAGATCTTTCAAATATTACTATTATGCTTTGTACTAATCCTTGATAATAGATTAAACAAAGCTTTTGCCATTGAAGTATTCTGCGTGGTCGTAAAATATCCTAAACCTTTCCCACATGTAGACTCATTTTTGACGCATCTGCAGCAGACGACTTATGAAAACATCGTGACAAAAGGAGAAATTGCTCAAAACGAGCAATTTCACCTTTTGCCACAATGTTTTTCAATTTTTTCAGTAATTATACCTACAACTATAGAGATTTTTCCAAAGTCGTCTGCTGCAGATTTGCTGTATGTGGGAAAGGGTTAATATATCTTAAATGGAGATGCCTCGCGTTCACGGGACTTTCACAGCCACGTTGCCGTGATTAATTGTAATGGACTTAATGTCGTTTTCAATAATTGTTCAGTCATATCACGGTGGCTAGTCCATGCGTTTCCTCATTGTGTTTCCTCATTGTGTTTCCTCATTGTGTCTCATTGTGTTTCCTAGCCTACTCACACAAGTAGTCCACACAACATACTTTCCAAGAAACTGATTTACATTGGTTAAAGACGAATGACGCTTGTCACAGTGACTTTTGTGTCAATACTTTCCAAGCAACTGGCTGATTTACATTGGTTAAAGACGAATGACGCGTGTCACAGTGACTTTTGTGTCAATACTTTCCAAGCAACTGGCTGATTTATATTGGTTAAAGACGAATGACGCTTGTCACAGTGACTTTTGTGTCAATACTTTCCAAGCAACTGGCTGATTTACATTGGTTAAAGACGAATGACGCTTGTCACAGTGACTTTTGTGTCAATACTTTCCAAGCAACTGGCTGATTTACATTGGTTAAAGACGAATGACGCTTGTCACAGTAACTTTTGTGTCAATACTTTCCAAGCAACTGGCTGATTTACATTGGTTAAAGACGAATGACGCTTGTCACAGTGACTTTTGTGTCAATACTTTCCAAGCAACTGGCTGATTTACATTGGTTAAAGACGAATGACGCTTGTCACAGTAACTTTTGTGTCAATACTTTCCAAGCAACTGGCTGATTTACATTGGTTAAAGACGAATGACGCTTGTCACATTGACTTTTGTGTCAATACTTTCCAAGCGACTGGCTGATTTACATTGGTTAAAGACGAATGACGCTTGTCACAGTGACTTTTGTGTCAATACTTTCCAAGCAACTGGCTGATTTACATTGGTTAAAGACGAATGACGCGTGCTACAGACTCAGATCACAACATTCAGGAAGTATGATAATGCAATCTTGTTGTAGAAGCTTTGAAAAGGAAAACCAAAACCTACATAGTTCTATACAAACAAGAAAATACAATGGTAGTAATGGCTAAATTAACGGCGTAAATCAGTTCACCATTCAAATAAACCACCAACAAATAATACAAATACAAATTTATACTGATGATATAACCGTGTTTCCTTTGTCAAATTGTTTTTTAGAAAAACTATGTAAAAATAGGTATAAAACTTCAAATTCTTACAGAAATCTAAGTTAGTGTTTGCTCCATTCTAATTTAATCATTGCCCTGTGCAGGAGCGACAAAAGTCGCAAATATAAGGGAAAGTGTGAACAAACAACACTTTATCAATATGATATAATCAAATATATGTGAACTCGCATATATATATCAGGGTCTTTTTATTTTTTTTTTAGAAAAGATGAAACAGTTAGATATTATTCAAAAGCTACATTTGAATACGGAGTTGAAAACATTGTGGTTTAACTCTTTCAGCGCCAAAGGCAATATTGAGCTTTTTGCAAACAAAACAAATTCAGGTGAGGCAGCTCGTAACGAGCTGTCTCACCTGAAATCTGCATTGTTTGGCTGTAAGTCATAAAGATATTCCAAAAATCCTATAACATGAAAATAGTTTCGTCCGAGTTTGAACATGGAAGAGTCTATTTTAAACAATTCGGCGCTGAAAGGGTTAAAGAAGAAAATACTCGTTTTAAGCATTTTTTTCCAATAACATTTTAAAATGAAGGCATCAAATGTCGTCTGTATCTGCACACGGCATCCCTCGTTGTACAGAACGCCATGAACGGATTATTCCATCTCTTTCTTGTTTATTTATCTTTACTATGGATATTTGCTAATACATTTAACCCTTTCCCGAAACACGCGCATCATATTTGCTGTGAACAACTTTTAAAACATCTAGGCTTTAACATGGACAATATTTCTAATTGAAATTAAATTATTGAATAATGAATAATTACGGCAACAAGAATAATTGCTCCGTATGAGTAATTTCTCCTTTAACCACAAATACTCCAAAAAGTTTTCTGCTGCAAAGTCATTAGAAAGCGTCTGTTTGTGAGAAAAGATTAAAATAACCAAGAGATTTTCTATTATCCTCGCTAATTACCGATATATAAAAACCGATGACCCTCTCTTGATCCCCTACCATTTTTTTTTAAATAAAACTAAAATCCTTATTTTACATACAAGCGCGTGCTTAATAAAAAAAAGAACAAACCATATTTTTTGTTTAGATAAACAGAGAAATGACAATTTGTTTGATTTCCCCTTTTATTTAATCTTTACAGTATTTCGTGTTTACGCCTGTTTTGGTTAATCAATCTTATACAATAGTTATTATGATAGAAGTAATACCGCCCGCTACTAACACGGCTTCTGAAAGGTGGCAAAGTGACCCTTCACTCCTTCACGGATTCGCACAAACTAAATAAAGCTTTTAAAAACTCATCCACGTTTAAAGCATCTCAAAATAGCAATGGACAATCATGATAAATTAAAATATGACTAAGTGACAGTATAAAAAAAAACGTGGTGATTTACTTTTTTCAGAAATGTGTAATTTGTTGTTTATATCATCTTTTCAAATAGAGGAGTCGCGAATATTCCGTATCGGGGAATATCATTTGTACTGTACGCAAGCCATAGCATGAACGATTGGTTCTATATTTAGAAAAATGTACACGTTTTTCTGTTAATACAACAGAACTAATTTGATTTGAAGTTGAGGTTGGGTGTTATTGAACATCGTGTACATTAAATCGGAGTTGTTTTTGCATAAACTTCAATTTATTATTTTCAAAATGTTTAAATCGCGCTAACGTATAACGTGTGGACCTGATGTGTTATCGTTTTGTGTTATTCTAATGGTTGTTACACTTAAACATTCAACATGAGATGGAATAAGAGGGTGTGTCTTTATTGTTGTCTTTCGTTGTTCCTAGTGATTACGCTGAAAGTGGTTTTAAATCAAACGGACGTGATGGTGTATAGCGATATCGTTCTGGAACTGAATGGCGGTCGCCAACATTTCGCCGGTAAAGATTGTGTGGACAATTTAAAGGGGACCATTCCGAAAATAATCCACCAGACATGGAATACGGAGATAGTACCTACGGAATTCGTGGAAAACATCCAAAGTTTAGTTCGCGATAACCCGTACCCTGAATGGCAGTATTTCTGGTGGACGAAGGACACGATGATTCAACTTGTCCACGATAAATATCCACACCTACTGCCGCATGTCAACTCCACAGGTGAGTCAAGATAGTCCATGATATACACTGTCTAGCTAGTAGAACTCGAGATGAGAGGGGAGTTAGTCCTGTTCTAAAATCCATTTGTTTTTAATACTGGGAGTTTACGCATTTCAACATTTTATCAGGTATATCACTACCACAGTTCATTTATTCCTGATCCCTGGGTAAACGCACCAGGCTATGGCTTGGAAATCTGCATTGACCATGGGTACTCCACCATGAGTGCCACGCCGCGAATGTAGATCGAACCAGGGACGTCCCGTTTTAAATCCCCTACGCTAACCAGTCGGCCAAGGCGGATTGCTCTAAAAGCAATACTCGACCTCAACAACCTATAGTAAGAGCTCTCAAAAGAAATGACTCGGTGAGGCGATTCATTGTTGTACACACAACATAGGTTAAATTTAATGAGTGCTAATATATGTGTTAATGAAGTAAGACCTGTTTACTATTTCTTACTAGTCCAGCAGAACGAAGGGGGCGTTTTATATATTCTAAAATCCATACCCCAAATTCTATAGTTAGGGTACTCAAAAGATATGTCGCAGTGAGACGATTCTTTTGAGCAAACACAACAATACGTTTTGATAAGTGCTAACAGACATATCAAGGGCACAATATCTGTTTACTATTCCTTATTTAGTTCAGCAGAACTCTAGATAAAGGGGTCGTGTTTCATGTTCTAAAACCCATACTTGACCACAGTACCCAACCCATACTTGACCTCCGTACCCAACCCATACTTGTCCTCAGTACCCAACCCGCCTTCGTACCCAACCCATACTTGACCTCAGTACCCAACCCGCCTCCGTACCCAATCCATACTTGACCTCAGTACTCAATCCATTCTTGACCTCAGTACCCAACCCATACTTGACCTAAGTACACAACCTATACTTGACCTCAGTACCCAACCCATACTTGACCTCAGTACCAAACTCATACTTGACCTCAGTACCCAACCCATACTTGACCTCAGAACCCAACCCATACTTGACCTCCGTACCAAACCCATACTTGACCTCAGTACCCAACCCATAGTTGACCTGAGTAACCAACCCATACTTGACCTGAGTACCCAACTCATACTTGACCTCAGTACCCAACCCATACTTGACCTCAGTACCCAACCCATACTTGATCTCAGTACCCAACTCATTCTTCATCTCTGTAACCAACCCATACTTGACCTCAGTACCCAACCCATACTTGACCTCCGTACACAACCCATACTTGACCTCAGTACACAACCCATACTTGACCTGAGTACCAAACCCATACTTGACCTGAGTACCAAACCCATACTTGACCTGAGTACCAAACCCATACTTGACCTGAGTACACAACCTATACTTGACCTCAGTACCCAACCCATACTTGACCTCAGTACCAAACTCATACTTGACCTCAGTACCCAACCCATACTTGATCTCAGAACCCAACCCATACTTGACCTCCGTACCCAACCCATACTTGACCTCAGTACCCAACCCATACTTGACCTGAGTAACCAACCCATACTTGACCTGAGTACCAAACCCATACTTGACCTGAGTACACAACCTATACTTGACATCAGTACCCAACCTATACTTGACCTCAGTACCCAACTCATACTTGACCTCAGTACCCAACCCATACTTGACCTCAGAACCCAACCCATACTTGACCTCCGTACCCAACCCATACTTGACCTCAGTACCCAACCCATACTTGACCTGAGTAACCAACCCATACTTGACCTCAGTACTAAACTCATACTTGACTTCAGTACCCAACCCATACTTGACCTCCGTACCCAACCCATACTTTACCTCAGTACCCAACCCATACCTGACCTCCGTACCCAACCCATACTTGACCTCAGTACCCAACCCATACTTGACCTGAATACACAACCCATACTTGACCTGAATACCCAACCCATACTTGACCTCAGTACCCAGCTCATACTTGACCTCAGTATCCAACCCATACTTGACCTGAGTACACAACCCATACTTGACCTTAGTACCCAACCCATACTTGACTTCAGTACCGGACTCATACTTGACCTCCGTACCCAACCCATACTTGACCTCAGTAACCAACCAATACTTGACCTCCGTACCCAACCCATTCTTGACCTCTGTACCCAACCCATACTTGACCTCAGTACCCAACCCATACTTGACCTCAGTACCAACCCATACTTGAATTGAGTACCCAACCAATACTTGACCTCAGTACACAACCCATACTTGACCTCAGTACATAACCCATACTTGACCTCCGTACGCAACCCATACTTGACCTCAGTTCCTAACCCATACTTGACATCAGTACCCAAACCATACTTGACATCAGTACCCAACCCATACATGACCTCAGTACACAACCCATACTTGACCTCAGTACCCAACCCATACTTGACCTCAGTACCAAACCCATACTTGACCTCAGTACCCAACCCATACTTGACCTCAGTAATCACCCCATACCTGACCTCAGTACCAAACCCATACTTGACATCAGTACCCAACCCATACTTGACCTCAGTACCCAACCCATACTTGACCTCAGTACCCAACCCATACTTGACCTCAGTACCAAACCCATACTTGACCTCAGTACCCAACCCATACTTGACCTCAGTAATCACCCCATACCTGACCTCAGTACCAAACCCATACTTGACCTCCGTACCCAACCCATACTTGACCTCAGTACCCAACCCATACTTGACCTCAGTACCCAACCCATACTTGACCATAGTACCCAACAGATATGTCGCAATCAGACGATTCTTTTGAGTACACACAACATAGGTTTTTAATGAATGCTAACAGCTATATCAAGGAAATAAGACTTGTTTACTATTTCCTTATTTCGTCCTTTGGGTCAGGGATAAACATGGTCCAGGGTTTAATCTCGAATGCAATTACAGGGTCGTTTGCTGTTATAAAAAATGTTGTTGTGCTCTTTTACGCCGATTTCAACATTTTACAGATGAACCAAGGCGTTCTCTGGGTAACGGTTACATATATTACTGGTCCATATAATAATAATAATAATAATAATAATAATAATAATAATAATAATAATAATAATATCTTTACTTTTTTAAGTTAACATCTAAAACACATACAGACAATTTAACAATGGCTATACATATCTAATTTTCATATGGCCTTCAATAATATTATAACACACACAAACTTAGCATATTTAGCAACATGCAAATTTGAATGAAAAATTATGGCATGAAATACAAATAGAATTAATTTTCAATCATGTCAAGACAAGACACTCCAACTACTTTAAACACACTTCTTAAAATAATAACGGCGAGTAATCAAGATAGTGTTAGTATGGAACCTTTCCCAGAAGGTATTTCTTATAATTCCGTTTGAATGATATATTCAATATATATATATTCATATATCTGTTACCAACGAGTCGGTCTTAATGCTAACCTCACAATACGGAACGCCCAGATAGGGCATTACTTTTAATGTATTTAGAATGACCGGGTCGGAGATCGAACCGACGACTTACTGAAACCCGAAGCGGACGTTATACCACTACACCACCGAGGCAGTCCTGCTCTGGTTTCATGAACAATTAATCAATAATTGTAAGATTGAAATGATCAGTTTGGTAATGTAATGTTTAATTAATTAAACAAATAATGCTGGAGATAGAGTCAAATTGCTCGTTTTAATCCTTTCTTCAGGTGAGCTGTCTCCCTTAATTAACCCTTTCCCTCTATTAGACGCTTTCTGACGCCTCTGCAGCAGACGGCTATTTGAAAACATAGTGACAAAAGAAGAAATTGCACAAAACGTGCAATTTCTCCTTTTGACACAATGTTTTTCACCTTTAGTCATAGGTTATCCATTCAGTTATTGAGATATTCCATTTTTTGTCCAAATATGTTCAAAGTCGTCTGCTGCAGAATTGCCGTATGAGGGAAAGGGTTAACATCTGCATAATTTCCACTTACACATTCGATTTTATCAAATGATCTGTTGGACGAAAAATGGACTGGTCCAATTGTCAGCATGGAAGAATCGATTTTGTGAAATCGGCCGTGAAAGAGTCAAGTAATCTAACCCTTTCCCTCATACGACAATTCTGCAGCAGACGACTTTGAACACATTTTGTCAAAAAATGGAAAATCTCCATAATTGAATGGATAACCTATGACAAAAAGTGGAAAACATTGTGGCAAAAGGAGAAATTGCACGTTTTGTGCAATTTCTTCTTTTGTCACCATGTTTTCAAAAAGCCGTCTGCTGCAGAGGCGTCAGTTATGTTTTAGAAAATCGCCGAGGACATTTTCATTTGGTAGAAACACATGATATTCACATATTTTAAACAACAATGGAGCAGTTTTTAACGAAAGTTATCCTCCTTAACATTTGTCCTCACACAACAAATCTGCAGCAGACGACATTGAAATAATTCAGGCTAAAACATGAAAACTTTATAAATGAAGGTATAACTACGGACAAAAAGATGAAAACATTGTGGCAAAAGGAGAAATTTGCTCTCTTTGGGCAATTTCTCATTTTGTCACAATGTTTTCAAAAATTGTGTCTACTAAAGTGGCGACAGAAGGCGTCTAAATGTGGGAGATGCTTACAATTAAGAGATATGTTGGTCTTTTATGTAAGATAATGACAAAAATGATTACAGTGATATATCTGAATGTTACATCCCACCCAGTCATCCCTCCCCCCCCCACCCCCCCACCCCATCCCCCCACAGCGTTGCTTGGATAACAATATCAACGTATGTACATGTACGAAAAGTAATCGCAGTGGTATTGTTTAATTACAAATTAAGCATCGAGAAATGACTGATGTACTTATGCCAGAAATATAACAACATATGTACTGGTAAATCACACATGAGATACTGTGATATAACTGAAATAGCAATGAAAACTGCATATAATTAGTATACATGTAGAACAAACGTTATTTATATAGAAAAGAAACGGTACACAACTTTTAAATTACATATTAAACAGCTTGATTTAACTGATGTACATGTATATAAGCGAGAACTTAATCACCAGTGGTACTGTTAAGTGAAACATTAAACATCCCGATATAACTGCTGTATCTATGCTAGAACTTAATTACCAGTGGTACTGTTAAGTCAAACATTTAACCTCCCGATATAACTGCTGTATCTATGCTAGAACTTAATAACCAGTGGTACTATTAAATCACACATTAAACATCGTGATATAACTGCTGTATCTATGCGAGAACTTAATAACCAGTGGTACTATTAAAATACACATTAAACCTCCCGATATAACTGCTGTATCTATGCGATAACTTATTAACCAGTGGTACTGTTTAATCGAACATTAAACATCGCGATATAACTGCTATATCTATGCTAGAACTTAATTACCAGTGGTACTGTTAAGTCAAAAATTAAACCTCCCGATATAACTGCTGTATCTTTGCTAGAACTTCATTACCAGTGGTACTGTTAAGTCGAACATTAAACATCGCGATATAACTGCTGTATCTATGCGATAACTTAATAACCAGTGGTACTATTAAATCACACATTAAACCTCGTGATATAACTGCTATATCTATGCTAGAACTTAATTACCAGTGGAACTGTTAAGTCAAACATTAAACCTCGTGATATAACTGCTGTATCTATGCGAGAACTTAATAACCAGTGGTACTATTAAAACACACATTACATCTCGTGATATAACTGCTGTATCTATGCTAGAACTTAATAACCAGTGGTACTATTAAATCACACATTAAACATCGTGATATAACTGCTGTATCTATGCGAGAACTTAATAACCAGTGGTACTATTAAAATACACATTAAACCTCCCGATATAACTGCTGTATCTATGCGATAACTTATTAACCAGTGGTACTGTTAAATCACACATTAAACCTCGTGATATAACTGCTATATCTATGCTAGAACTTAATTACCAGTGGTACTGTTAAGTCAAAAATTAAACCTCCCGATATAACTGCTGTATCTTTGCTAGAACTTCATTACCAGTGGTACTGTTAAGTCGAACATTAAACATCGCGATATAACTGCTGTATCTATGCGATAACTTAATAACCAGTGGTACTATTAAATCACACATTAAACCTCGTGATATAACTGCTATATCTATGCTAGAACTTAATTACCAGTGGAACTGTTAAGTCAAACATTAAACCTCGTGATATAACTGCTGTATCTATGCGAGAACTTAATAACCAGTGGTACTATTAAAACACACATTACATCTCGTGATAGAACCGCTGTATCTATGCGATAACTTATTAACCAGTGGTACAGTTTAATCACACATTAAACCTCGCGATATAAATGATGTATCTATGCGATAACTTAATAACCAGTGGTACTATTAAATCACACATTAAACCTCGTGATATAACTGCTATATCTATGCTAGAACTTAATTACCAGTGGAACTGTTAAGTCAAACATTAAACCTTGTGATATAACTGCTGTATCTATGCGAGAACTTAATAACCAGTGGTACTATTAAAATACACATTACATCTCGTGATATAACCGCTGTATCTATGCGATAACTTATTAACCAGTGGTACTGTTTAATCACACATTAAACCTCCCGATATAACTGCTGTATCTATGCTAGAACTTAATAACCAGTGGTACTATTAAGATACGCATTAAACCTCGCAATATAACTGCTGTATCTATGCTAGAACTTAATAACCAGTGGTACTTTAAAAATACACATTACATCTTGTGATATAACTGCTGTATCTATGCTAGAACTTCATTACCAGTGGTACTGTTAAGTCAAACATTAAACCTCCCGATATAACTGCTGTATCTATGCTAGAACTTCATTACCAGTGGTACTGTTAAGTCAAATATTAAACATCCCGATATAACTGCTGTATCTATACTAGAACTTAATTACCAGTGGTACTGTTAAGTCAAACATTAAACATCGCGATATAACTGCTGTATCTATGCTAGAACTTAATAACCAGTGGTACTATTAAATCACACATTAAACCTCGTGATATAACTGCTGTATCTATGCTAGAACTTAATTACCAGTTTTACTGTTAAGTCAAACATTAAACCTCGTGATATAACTGCTGTATCTATGCGAGAACTTAATAACCAGTGGTACTATAAAAATACGCATTACATCTTGTGATATAACTGCTGTATCTATGCTAGAACTTAATTACCAGTGGTACTTTTAAGATACACATTAAAACTCGTGAATGACAATGTCAGTTCAAAATTTGTCTTAGCTTTAAGATCTATGTATACAACTGTAAAATCAACTGTTCGATACCAAAATGTTAAATCTGAATCTTTTAATTCATATATCGGTGTAAAACAAGGCGATCCGTGTAGTAGTTTGTTATGTTTATTTTTTCTGAATGAAATTTTGCAACACATCAAAAGTGATATTGATGGTATTTTAACAGTTGATGACATGCAATTATTTTTGTTATTATTTGCAGACGATGCAGTGGTATTTACACATGATCCAAAATAATTACAGTAAATTTTAAACGACATTGAAAATAATTGCAATAAGTACAAACTTAAGATTAACGTCAACAAGACTAAGATCATGATATGCGAAAATGGACGTCACACTTCTTACGACTTTTATCTATATAAAACAAAGATTGAACTTGTTAAATCATTTAAATACTTAGGAGTACACTTATTTAAAAATGGCAAGTAGACACAGACTCAAAAACGCACAGCCCAACATGCTTCATTCGCGCTACATAACTTATTTACGATATTTAATCAAATAGAACTGCCTATTACAGAACGACTTAAGTTATTCGATGCACTTGTTTCTACAACTCTGAACTACGGGGCCCAGATTTGGGGAATGCATAAATCACCTGATGTAGAAACTATGCATTCCAAACTTTGTAGAAAGATGTTATGTGTTAAAAAATCAACCAACCTCGAAGCTCTATACGGAGAACTAGGAACTATACCAATGTACATTCAAAGAAAAATAATAATGATAACATATTGGATAAAAATATTATCTCTAAATGAAAATAGTATTCTATTTAAAACGTACAAAATGCTAAAAACAGATGCCGAAAATGGACATACATATAACAATAATAACTGGGCTTATAGCATTAAGCAAATTTTAGATGAATCAGGGTTAATATTATTATGGGAAAATCAATCAAATATAAAAATTGAATTGCAGCCAATCAAGTATTATATTATAAAAACATATTATGCGAAATGGTATAGAACTATAAATAACTCACCAAGGTTAGAGTCATATTGCCTATTCAAGCATTCGGTAGCTCTTGAAAAATACTTACAAGTGATTAAAGTACCAACATATAGAACAGCATTAGCAAGATTTAGAACGTCATCGCATACTTTAGCTATAGAACAAGGAAGATTTACGAATAACCCTCGTAGCACTCGAATCTGTAAAAATTGTCATTTTAATCAAATAGAATCAGAATATCATTTCTTTCTTATATGTCCAAAATACACAGACTTAAGAGTGAAAAATTTGAAAAGGTATTATTTCACATGGCCAACGACACACAAATTTATAAATCTCATGTCTGAAACATGTAAAACAACTATAAGCGGATTAAGTAGATTTATTTATGAGGCAATGTTAATCAGAACTTAAAATTTATCCACCTACAATCACCACTACTTTGCTCTTCCGAAAATTGTATGTTTTCCTTTACGAAATTCATGTCTTTGTGTTAAACTGTATTTGCTTTAAACATGTATGTAAGTTTTATGCAATAAAGCTTAATAATAATATGCGATAACTTAATCACCAGTGGTACTATTAAAATACATATTACACCTCGTGGTATAATTGATTTATCTATGCGAGAACCAAATCACCAGTGATACTGTGATATAATTGATGTATCTAGCGAGAGTTTAATCACCAGTACTATTTAATACATTAAACATCGTGATATAGCTCCTGTATATATGCTAGAACTTAATAACCAGTGGCACAATTAAATCACACATTAAACCTCGTGATATAAATGATGTATCTATGCGAGAACTTAATAACTAGTGGTACTATTAAAATACACATTACATCTCGTGATATAACTGATGTATCTATGCGAGAACCTAATCACCAGTGGTACTATTAAATCAGACATTACAACTCGTGATATAATTGATGTATCTATGCGAGAACTTATCAACCAGTGGTACTGTTAAGTCAAAAATTAAACCTCGTGATATAACTGATGTATCTATGCGATAACTTAATCACCAGTGGTACTATTAAAATACATATTACACCTCGTGGTATAATTGATTTATCTATGCGAGAACCAAATCACCAGTGATACTGTGATATAATTGATGTATCTAGCGAGATATTAATCACCAGTACTATTTAATCACACATTAAACATCGCGATATAACTTATGTAATTATGCCATACATTTAACTGTTGAATCATACCACGAATGACGTGATATAACTGAACAATCTATAAAAAACTGATTATATATATATATAGTATCTTGTAGATCGAGCGTTATTCATATATAAAGAAAACGGTAGTTCAATACAGAAGACTAATAGGTTATTTCAATATTTGATTTGACAATGTTTACTCTGACGAATCAGATATCGCTCTTATCGACTAATTCATCTAAACTCTATAGATTTAAATAGTACCATTATCGTATAGACCCAGCTACCCAAGTAACCTATTACCAATCCTTTTTCGCATATATACGCTTTCCGACGCCGTTGCACATGACTTTTGAAAAAACATTGTGACAAAAGGAGAAATTAATCAGAACGAGCAATTTCTCTTTTTGTCATAATGTTTTCAACGTAAGCGAGTGTTTGCTAAAGCCGTCTGCTGCAGATGTGTTGTATGTGGGAAAGGGTTCAGTCGAGTGAAGGGGCATCGACCGACCTGATTTTTGTTTCGATTGAGAGAATAGATTACTAAGTCTTATTCGAATCTCATTAAGATCAGACCAAACTACATGTACTTAGCTGTCCGTATACTGGACCTCACTACAATGCATGAAAGGTCGTTTCGAATTGACCTTACAAACAATTAGGCTTCCGGCTCACAATAAATAGACCATATATAATATTACATTCAACTCACAATGTAGTAATGTGTATACTAATATTTCTTCAAAAAACATTGAGACATAACTGTCTTTTTAAAAAAAATAACTACTGGATATGCATGTTGAAGGAAACAATAAAAGTTATGTATCCTTGGTAAAGCATTGAACCACGTATTTAGATACAACTCTATTATATTCTTAAACTTTTCACATATATAAACTGAATGGCATGGAATTCATCCTCGATCACCGTGCCATCTTTTTGCATGAAGCAATACACTCAAAGTCTATGTCAATATTGAAATGTCGACCGAGTTCAACGTCAATGTTGTGGCAACCAATAAACACTCGTGACTTAACCGTGTCTGCTTGTTGTCGAATGAACTAGATAAAGGAATCCACCGTGGTCCAATGGTAAGTGTCGGGGATTTGGAAACGGGCGTCCCGGGTTCGATCCCTAGTTACGGCACGGCGGTCATGGTGGAATGCCCGTGGTCTAGGCGCATTAGTCTAGCCTAGTACAGGCTAGTTCTTGATAGATGTATATTTTATTTGTTCAACTTAAGCATTAACAGGTCATGGTTGATATTCACAAATATACATACATATTAGGTTAATACCATAAAAAATTGAAAAATAGTTATTTTTTAAATTGAAGTTTAATTCAGATGTATATTTATATATTTATAGAAACACCGATATAAAACTCTCAAATGTATTATACATGATGAAGTGATCTGTCGCCGTGATATTAGTGAAATAATGGTGAAAACGGCGTGAAACCCTTATAAAACATACATATACATTGTCAAAACATGGAGATTAACAGGGAACCAATCAAAACATTTCGAGGAGGAAGAGGTGTAGTTTTAAGATAAGTTGTGTAAAGTTGAAATGGATAAGCATCATCATATACTCATAGACAGTAATTTATGCAATCAGAATGTTAATACTTGTTTTCTAATGTCAATTGCTCTAATGATATTTTTAGAAAGTTTCAGCGTGGACCATGCAATATAACTAACGTATTTTGTGTGTTAAATGCCATACTTAGGGCAACATAATATACAATTAAATTCTGATTCAATTTCGATTGATTACGGTTTAACGCCGTTTTCAACAATTTTTCAGTTAAACATGGCGGCCAGTTCACCTACTCATGTGTTTCCTGGATTTCTCACACCAGTACTCCATACAACACAAATCTGATTCAACAACTTGCATGTAACATATTTTAAAAAGACGATTCTCTTTTTATCTATACCGTTTCTCCTAACCAGTTTTAATTTCGTGCAAATGGGAGGTCAATCTAATATTGCATACCCGTCTTCTCAGATTATCAGTTTGAATCTTTCGAAGATACTATTCAAAACAAACCTCGCTTTTGAATTTACAATAGGTATGATGAATTAGAAGCGTTATTAATATAACTAGACGAATCGTGTATAAACTGATCTCTCAATTGTCTGTTTAAAGCATTGTTGGCTTAAGCGTTATTCTCAAAGAGCCGTAACATAGATGTTAAATAAAAAATATCATTTTACTAGACCATCGATTCCCATGATAAATCAATTGTTTAACTCTTTCAGCTTACCCTTTCCCTCATAGGACAATTCTGAGGCGTCAGAAAGCGTCTATATGAGGGAAAGGGTAACGCAGACCCTTCCATGTTCAAAATCGGGTGTGTCCATTTCTCAATTTTTGAAAGTTTTGGACTATTTTGGTAACTAAAAGGCAAACAATGCCGAATCTGCATTGTTTGCAAAAACCTCAATATTGCCTGTGGCGCTGAAAGAGTTAACAGTCATGTGCGTAAGTCCGGTTTTACTCAGTGGTTTATGACGTAGGTTCAAAACAAAGGCGGTTTATCTTCGCTACATCAGTGAACTAGTCCGATATTAAACCCTTTCTTATACAACAAATGGGCAGCAGACGACGTTTAAAACATACAGTCACAAATATGTAAACTCACCATAAATTAAAAATCAATTATTGAATAAAGTTAAAAAAAGAAAATGTATCAAAAGAAGAAATTGCTCATCATGAGCAATTTCTTCTTTTCCTACAATGTTTTTAAAAAGATGTCTCCTGCATAGGATTTAGATAACGTCTATATGTGCGGAGGGGAGTTAATGGATCTAGTTACTATGTTGAGTATCCATTACGTGTTGTGAACCACATGTTCACCTCATTAACCTAATTCCGAAATATATGAATTCACGCAGATGTTCACCTTGTTATTTACCTTGTACCACACTTATTCAAAGGGTCATGTGGAAGAATTATTCCACCGGCAATTGCTATCGGGGATAATTTACCATATGGAAACAAAGAGTAGCTGTAACTTTAACGCGCTATAACTCTTTAATTAATTAAGTTATCGCTTAGGTGCAAACGGCTCCATAAAATATAATTATCTATCTTTAATATGTATATTTTATTTTTCGAGAAAAATATGATTTAAATGGTCTTTTTTAAGGTTAAATAAACGTTGTCAATATCATATAGACAAAGAACAAAATAAAAGTACCCTTCACTTATAATCGATGTATATCAAATATTATTATATATATTTCTTAGGTGCAAACGCTCTCGGATGCGGCACTTCTTCATCTACAATGCAATTTTGATTTCATCAAAATAAATTTAGATTTAGATGGTCTTTTTTGAAGATATATTTGTAACTTCATGATTTCGGATTTGTTCGTGAAAGTCCGGCAATGCTCCCGATTTTACCCGAAGTTTTATGACCCTCATAAAGTCAATTTGTTATCACCAGGGGGTCTGAAGCTAGTCGCGTATCCTTATTACATAATCATTAATAATATATACATGATCTATACGATAATCTTCAATGTAAAATGATGTATCTTTAACAACTGCGAATAGGGGTAATCGGACAAAAAAAACAGGATAATAAGCAATTTTCATTTCAGGTTTAATTATTTTTGCCTTTAATCAGAGACATATAAACACATGTCTCTGCTTTAATTGAATACATTTGTAACATGTAATAGACACATTTCAATAAATGTATTTAGAATTTATGTTTTGTTTATGCGAAAGTTTAACTTTATTTATCTGAAATTACAATGATTTTTTCCACTTTACGCCACAATGTTTCTTTCTACCCCTTTCGAATATCTGACAGAAATTATAATTGCGTGCACAGGAAAAATTGCTCATTATAATAAATTTCTCCTTTTCTTATAATGTTTTCTTCAACCTTTTTTTAACATCTGACAGAAGACTAGCAAAAGTTCTAATATTTGTTTTAATTGTTGACAGAATATATAATTGCGTGAAAGGGAGAAATTGCTAATTATGAATAATGTCTCTTCTCCCACAATGTTTTCCTTACGCTATTTCAAACATCTTCACACAGATATGCATAATACGTAAAATAGCATTGCAAAGTGAAACAAATATTAGCACTTCAAATTGAGTTACATATATTATTGTAGATTTGTAAATAGTTTAATCAGACTCAATTTTTTTGATCAATTTTAAACACACAAAAATGTATCAAAATTAAAGAAAATCATTACAATATCAAGAAGATACATTAATCCTCTGCTAGTTTGTATCTTTTTCATATTTGTAGACTATGACAAATATGAAATACGCATTTTGACGCATCAAAAACAGTGTATAAATTGGAGACAGTAATCATTAATCATTAATTATTTAATGATTTCCACTCTATTCAATTGTTATTTAATTTAGTTCAACATCCTTGATTTAGCCATGGAGATTTTGCATAATTTTGCATACTTATATGTGTATCATTAGTCTATTTGTTATGTTTCATCATGTAGATGCTTATGTATATACTGGCTAACATGAAACGTGTGTAAATAAATACTATTAATTTACAGATGTTTTGGTTTTATCCATATTAAGCTATAAATCAGTTTATTTGGCTAAATGTCCGATACGACTATCCCCGAGGCGTTAATTGTTTTATTACCCCGTTCACAGCGTGTGATCAATTATCGGTAAATAACGGAACCTAACGGAGATTAACGAATGAATTGTTTCAGACCGCGGATAGACTTATCGATATTTGATATTTATCTGATGATCAAAATTCTTCGGTATGTCTACTCGGTTGCGAAGCAGCCGTGGCTAAAACTAGGATACCCTTTTATTGGCAACCCCTCCTAAAACGTAGGCCCCGATTTCAAAAACATTTTGTCGACATGCACTTTGAAACAGCAAGCTGTTCTAAATATAATTATTTCTTTAGGGATCTGGAATCCGCTGTGGTCGAGTGGTTAGCGTCGGGGATTTCGAAACTGGGTGTCCCGGGTTCGATCCCCAGTCGCGGCACTACGGTCATGGTGGAGTGCCCTTGGACAAGGCACATTTTCTAGCCTAGTACTGGTTTGTTTACCCAGGGATCATGAATAAGTGAACTGTCGCCGTGATGTAACTGAAATATTGTTGAAAGCGGCGTAAAACCCCAATAAATAAATAAATTATTTAGGGATCTGTAAATCTTCAACGTCATATCACACAGATGTTTAACCCTTTCCCATATATAGACGCTTTCTGACGCCTCTGCAGCAGACGGCTTTTTGAAAACATAGTGACAAAAGAAGAAATTGCACAGAACGTGCAATTTCTCCTTTTGACACAATGTTTTCCACTTTTTGTCATAGGTTATCCATTCAATTATGGAGATTTTCTATGTTTTGACAAAATGCGTTCAAAGTCGTCTGCTGCAGAATTGTCGTATGAGGGAAAGGGTTAATATATTTGTAGACCTCATCATTTTGTAGAATTTATTTTTGTTTTACTTCACTAGTCATATGGTTATTGCGATACTCTTTTTACGTTTCGAAAACAAAAAGATATGTCAAAGTTTTTAAATATTCAATCAAAGTTACAAATTCAGACAACATTTGAATACAAAAGATGTTCCACATTAAAAACGGGACATCAAAAGCCTAACTGTAGAGTCGGGTGCAAATAAATGGGTTTTAATGCCATACACCTCACACGGATTAAAAATAAATTAGGACAAATTTTGCAGATTTTCTTAACAAGTGTAATGCTTTTTATAAGTACCAGGGTCATCTAAATTTCAAAGGCTTCACGCAAAACAGTAGTAACGACATATTTTTCAAGATTTAGTTACACCCGTATTGCACGAAACCATCGATTTCCTTTCATATTTCTTATATATTTGGGTAACACTGTCGTCAATCAAATTGTTATCTAATACCTTAGTTAAACAGATTCCGTGTGGTCTGTAAGCATTGTGTGAATCGTTATTTATAGCGTTTTCACTGAAAAGAATTGCTGAAGCGAATAATGAATAATATTCTGTTAGTACTTGTATTCAAAACCAGCCAACGGTACAATGTGTTATTTAGTTTGCCTGCGGAAACAGCTTAACCCTCTCCCACATACAGCACACTTGAAGCAGACGACTTTGAAAACATCGCGAAAAAATAAGTTTACAAAGGGATTTCTAGTGAAATAACACGTCCACTCTCCCAAACAATTTATTTATTTATTGGGGTTTTACGCCGCTTTCAACATTATTTCAGTTATATCACGGCGACAGTTCACTTATTCATGATCCCTGGATAAAGAAACCAGTACTAGGCTAGAAAATGTGCCTTGTCCAAGGGCACTCCACCATGACCGTAGTGCCGCGACTGGGGATCGAACCCGGGACATCCGGTTTCGAAATCCCCAACGCTAACCACTCGACCACAGCGGATTTCTAAACATGAACTATGAGCTGGATTGACATATGGACGTGATATAACTTAAATACCGGTTAAAGCGCCGGCTGTAAATAACCGAACTGTCAATTTCATTTCTTGTTGGTATGCCCTATGTACAGAGATCTGAGAATAGAGTGTCTTCCTAGGTATTATTACAACTGGCCAAATATAAATCAATTTCAAATGTTAATGACATCAGAGCAAAGATTTATTTCATGCAAACTGTCCAAATATATTTACTTAGCGAATCTAAAAAGAGATGGTGAAACTTAATTTTGTCTTCCTTTTCTCTTATGTAAAGCCGAGCCCCGGTAGCGACGCGGGCTGTCAATCCTGGGGTTGTGAGTTCGAATCCCGGCTCGGCCAACTTTCTTTCCGACGATTGACAAATGTCAATGCGACATGCGTCATTCGTCTTCCGCCAATGGGCTAAGTCTATGTGGAAAAGAAGCCAGTTGCTTGGGAAGATTGTTGTGTGGAGTACTGGTGTGAGAAAACCAGGAAATGCATGAGTAGGTGAACTGGCCGCCGTGATATAACTGAGAAATTGTTAAAAACGGCGTTAAACCCCAATCAATCAACTCTTATGTCAAATTGTAATCAATATGCATTGTACAATAAACCGCAAAAGGTTTTGTAAATTTTGGCGACAACATGTATTTGTTATATGCCAATAAAATATATTTAATTTGAATTGTCAAGTTAATGATTAAAACAATTGTGATAGTGATGTAGATGTATATATTGATGGTGATGGTGATGGTAATGGTGATGATAATAATTTTGATGATTATACTGATGATGATGATGATGATGTTGATGATGCTGATGATGAGGTTGATGATGATGATGATGATGATGATGATTGTAATGATGATGATGATGCTGCTGATGATGATGATGATGATAATAATGCTGGTGATGAAAATGATAATGATTGAAAATGATAATGATTGAAAATGATAATGATTGAACATGATGATGATGATTGATGATGATGATGAAGATTATGATGATCATGTTGATGATGATAACAATGATAACAATGATACATTTATTTTCTTCTATTATGACGATTTAATCTAATCGGAGGTGTTTTTTTCTGTTTTCAGATACGCCAGCAATATTGCGATCAGACATCATGCGATACGTGCTAATGCACGAGTTCGGCGGGGCTTATTTTGACTTGGATACGATCAGCGTGCGTCCACTGAACCCTTTCGTCGAATCACACGAGTGTTCCTTGGCCGTGGAACCAGGTGAACATTATTTCGTGCATCGAACAGATTTTCTGATCACCAACTCAGTGATGCTATGCGAGGCGCGGCATTCATTCTTCAAGCAAATGCTCGAACTTGTCCGGTTGAATCCGGGATGTAAAGAGGCGTTTATTTGCACGGGACCCCCCGTTATAACGAAAGCTTATTTAGCTATGAAAGACCGATCGTGCCAGACGTGTAAAATGCCGGACGTCCAGCCAGCCGAAGTGTTCCAAGATTGGTACGATGATAAGTACCAGACTGGTTTCATGGAGGCTAATTGTCAAAATTACGGGAGACTAAGACGGTATCAAATAAACATTTGTGAAATGTGGAAGAAGCGTGGTAAACAATACCGGACGATAAGTGAAAAGGCGTACACATATCACACGTGGTACCATATAGGCGGCCGAAATATAACTCTTGATGATAAAAACCATATACTGAATGTGATACCCACCGCTAAAATATACGGGAAGCATTTCTTATCCTCATCAACCAATCAGACCTATTCTTTAATATGAGATTAACACTTTTCCCTCATACGACGATTCTGCAGCAGACGACTTTGAACATAGTTTTTTCAAACATTGGTAAATCTCTAAAATTGAATGGATAACCTATGACTAAAAGTGGGAAACATTGTGGCAAAAAGGAGAAATTGCTCGTTTTGAGCAATTTCTTCTTTTGTCAGTATGTTTTCAAAAGGCCGTCTTCTACAGATGCGTCAAAAAGCGTCTATATGAGGGGAAAGGGTTAATATTGAATACAACGCTGTTAAAGCATGCATTGCATTTATAGTTTATATTAAAATAATTTGGTTCAAAATACGTCCTTAAATCGAACTTTCTAATTAACATTAGGGTATGAAACTAGCTTGATACTGCCTATATTAATGGGAATTCAAACTTAGCAATATTAATTGCAAGACAGATTCTCTCAAAACCTCTGAACTTCTGCCCCTTTAATTTGTGAAATTAAACAACCATATAGTTTCAATACAATGTGACTCTCCATGTCACAAATAAATACTTTTAGTAAAATATTAACTCTTTACAACATACAGCAACTCTGTAGCTGACAACTTTGACCACATCTAAGCAAAAATGTGAAATATGTCTTTATAAGAAATGTTGATTATTGAAAAGATTTAAACAAATATTAAGGCAACAAGAACAAAATGCTCTGAATGAACTATTTCTTCCTTTGCCACAATGTTTTCAAAAGTCGTCTGACGCAGAGGTGTCAGACAGCGTTTGTCTGAGGTTAAGGGTAAACGGCCCTAGTTATAGCAACCACCCTTGTTTGAATGGCGTGTATTGCCGGTGAACAGAATAAGAGCCATCTCGCGAGAAAACCAACATTGTGGACTCTGCGTAAAGTATCGAACCGGATCAGCCTAAGCATGCCGCACTGGCTTACCCGGATGGACAATTTTCGCCTCCCTGTGGATTTTCTGTTTCAGGAATCATTAATCTTTACCTCTATCCCCCTGATACGGAATGTGTCGGCCTGCGTAGGCTGATCTGGGTCGATATATTAAGCAGAATAATGTTGGTTTTCTCACGGGACGGCTCATTTCATTTCAATTATATACCTGAACATTTTCCGGCGCAAAAACATGCAGATGGTCATGCGCAGTTCAAACACGACGGATCAAAATTGTACCAAATATGGTAATGAAATACCATACCTCAATGAAATATGATGTGACGTTATAGAAGTATGATATGATGTCATCCTTGAAAATGCAGTATCGATATTTGTCTTTGTATTGTCTATTAGGGGCGTGGTTAATTTGACATCACTCTCGAGCTTCAGTTTCGATTGAGATGTCAGTTTCCCACGCCCCTCGAAGAACAATACCAAACACAACATACAGCAGCTTCTGCAAAATAACATTCCCCATATATTGTTCAACTTAGGCAGAAAACGTTAGAAAAAAAAAACATTGATGAGAAAGGATGAATCGTTCAAAATGAACACATGTTCCATTTCTCCAGAATGCTCTCAATTCGATTCTAGTATTTATAACGCCAAATTGTCTACGTATCTATTGAGGTAAAATATTACCAATTAAATTCCTACTTTATTTCCATGTCAATAAACAAGTTTCAACCCCAATTGTCAAATTGTCTTAGGACACCAAATGGGGGTCATGTATTATTATGGTGAAGATATACACTCGTTCCTAAGCAAACACATGTGTGATAGCAGATTTCCATTTGAAGCGTTTAAAGCCGCCGACATCACAATCATCACATCGTGGAATGGCCAAAGTCAAGGTGCTTTCAGATATCAATTTGGTTAGATGAACGATATATAGTTTAACGATCCAATCACATCCTATTAACCCTTTCCCACATACATGAAATCTGCAGCAGACGACTTTGAACATATTATGTCAAAAAATAGAAAATCTCTATAATTGAATGGATAACCTATGACTGAAAGTAGAAAACATTGTGACAAAAGGAGAAATTGCTCGTTTTGAGCAATTTCTTCTTTTGTCACTATGTTTTCAAAAAGTCGTCTGCAGCAGAGGCGTCAGAAAGTGTCTATTTGAGGGAAAGGGTTAATTTGACTAGATGTCTCCTTACACAGAAACAGTGTATTTGATTGAACTGATTGATTGTTTGGTGTTTAACTTTTAACAATAAGAGCAGTCCCGCGATAAAACCAACATTGTGGACTCTGCGTAAAGTATCAATCCGGATCAACATAAGCATGCCGTGCAGGCTTACCCGGATAGACAATTTTCGTCTGCTGTCGATTTTCTGTTTCAGAAACCATTACTCTTTCCCCCTGAATGGAATGTGTCGGCCCGGATCAGTCTACGCGGACTGCGCAGGCTGATCTGTGTCGATACATTACGCAGAGGCCATAATGTTGGGTTTCTCGCGGGACGGCTGATAATATCATGGTGTTTCGTGGGTAAGTTACCAGTAAAACTGGTCCATTTATCCAGACACCAGTCGTAATGCTCTAACACCGCATCACAGAGAGAATATTTGCGAAAATTAATCTTCGCAAATAAAAACCTGTTTTACAGTGTGTGATTTTCTGCCGAGCTTTCACATTGTTTTGCTTGCAATGGTGGCTCATTTTGTCTAGTACATGTACATATAGTGTTATTTATCCGTCCAATCTAGCTTTTCAATAAATAAATTTCAAATGTTTTGTTATACAAAAGCCTACCTCGTTTTAAATCTTTTCTTCAATTTTGTATCACATAGTTTGCTTTAACCCTTCCCCTCATACTTCCGCATTTTGAAGACTTTTGAAAAGACTGTGACAAAAGGAGAAATTGATCAGGATGAGTAATTTTTCCTTTTGCCACAATGTTTTGAACCCTATTCAATAGATATACCGTTTCATATATGTACATGTTTAATATGTTTTCCTGCTGCAACTGTAATGTATGTAGGAAAGAGTAACGTGTAATCGGTGCATTCCATTCCAATGTATAACATAAGCGTAAAACATAGCAGGTATGCACTGATCATAGTCCGGCTTCTTCGTCAACTTCCTGTGCAATACGGTCCCGGATTCGAGTCCCGTGATGAGCGGGTTCTGACTAGGACTGTAACGACGCATTCGAATATTCGATATAATCGAATACAGGCCTGTCCGTGTTGTATCCGTTATTCGCTTCACCCATATTCGAATATTCACGAATATAATCCAAACCTGTATAATTTAAACTAAAATCAATTTAATTAAACTGCAAACATAACCAACCTTTTGTCAGATTGCAAACCTATTCAATTTCACCGCGCCTTCGGCGCTATATTTATATAGTACCCCTGCCACAACAGCTGACCACTGATTAAACGACATACTTTGTATTTTTTTTTTCAAAATATATTTGATGATGTGTTCGCTACGATGTATTTGACATACATTTTAGTGTGTTTACAATCGGTTTTTAATTAAATCTGAATTATAATATTCGATTGAAAAGGTCGGAGAATTTCCAACAAACGAAAACCAGAACGCGTCAACAAAAAATGGCGAACCACAAGGAACTCGAGATTACTATTGAACCTCCGGCCAAATTAAGTACCCCACCCACAACAGATGACCACTAATTTTGCGACATATTTCTTATTCATTTTCTCTCAAAATACATAGTAGCGAACTGTTGTGTTCGCTACTATGTATTTTGAAATACGTTTGTGTGTGTTTAAAATGTGTTTTTAATTAATTGTGAATTGTGACAATTCGCAGTTAATGACAACACCACAAATGGCGAACCCCGTGAAAATTGAAATTATTGAACCTCCGGCCAAATATGTCAGCTGTTTTGGAAATTTTCAGATTTCCGAAAGGACTCAAGGGATACTTTCCATTGCTCACTATCAAAAGTGGTAGACATGAAATCGGTTAACAATTAGTTAAACGCTACATTAAATTCAAAATTACCTCTCTTGTAATATCAAAGTACTTAAAGTAAATAAGTTTATATTATTTTGGGGACAAAAAGTCAAATACGTTATTAACTTTTATACTGTTCTAGTTGGATTTTATTTGTCAGAAGAGTAACACGACTGACTAGTAAATCATTATACTTTCTTAAATCTGAATTATGATTTCTTTTGTGTTTACATACATGACAGTATTCGTGAATAAATATTCGTATTCGTTACCCTGAATTCGTGATACGTATCGTATTCGCCACCTAGTGTATTCGTTACAGCCCTAGTTCTGACTTTGGAATTGTTGTCACACAAACGGTGCGAGTACTGGTTAAGTCTCCAGGAAGCAGACATCGAGCGTGATTAATACAAGCTGAATGCTTGTTTTGCAATCAATGTAAAATAAATAAGTTTAAACTAAACTAATTAAGTTTAAACGATATAGAGAGCATCGCTTATATATTTCAGAGAAAATTAATTTTACAGCCATAATGCGGGTACGTCAAGTTCAGTCATATTATTCACGGTTCACAAATGTAGCAATAAATGGGACGCATCACACGAATTTCGATATGTTGGACTTTGCGTTCAACGGAAGACTCATATCGGCATGTTTAAACAGATCAGCATTTAGCTCAGTTTAAACAGATCAGCATGTACCTCAGTTTAAACAGATCAGCATGTAGCTCAGTTTAAACAGATCAGCATGTACCTCAGTTTAAACAGATCAGCATGTATCTCAGTTTAAACAGATCAGCATGTACCTCAGTTTAAACAGAGCAGTATGTACCTCAGTTTAAACAGATCAGCATGTACCTAAGTTAAAACAGATCAGCATGTACCTCAGTTTAAACAGATCAGCATGTACCTCAGTTTAAACAGATCAGCATGTACCTCAGTTTAAACAGATCAGCATGTACCTCAGTTTAAACAGATCAGTATGTACCTCAGTTTAAACAGATCAGCATGTACCTCAGTTTAAACAGATCAGCATGTAACTCAGTTTAAACAGATCAGCATGTACCTCAGTTTAAACAGATCAGCATGTACCTCAGTGTAAACAGATCAGCATGTACCTCAGTTTAAACAGATCAGCATTTAGCTCAGTTTAAACAGATCAGCATGTACCTCAGTTTAAACAGATCAGCATGTAGCTCAGTTTAAACAGATCAGCATGTACCTCAGTTTAAACAGATCAGCATGTACCTCAGTTTAAACAGATCAGCATGTACCTCAGTTTAAACAGATCAGTATGTACCTCAGTTTAAACAGATCAGCATGTACCTCTGTTTAATCAGATCAGCATGTACCTCAGTTTAAACAGATCAGCATGTACCTCAGTTTAAACAGATCAGCATGTACCTCAGTTTAAACAGATCAGCATGTACCTCAGTTTAAACAGATCAGCATGTACCTCAGTTTAAACCGATCAGCATGTACCTCAGTTTAAACAGATCAGCATGTACCTCAGTTTAAACAGAGCAGCATGTACCTCAGTTTAAACAGATCAGCATGTACCTCAGTTTAAACAGAGCAGCATGTACTTCAGTTTAAACAGATCAGCATGTACCTCAGTTTAAACAGATCAGTATGTACCTCAGTTTAAACAGATCAGCATGTACCTCAGTGTAAACAGATCAGCATGTACCTCAGTTTAAACAGATCAGCATGTAGCTCAGTTTAAACAGATCAGCATGTAGCTCAGTGTAAACAGATCAGCATGTAGCTCAGTTTAAACAGATCAGCATGTAACTCAGTTTAAACAGATCAGCATGTACCTCAGTGTAAACAGATCAGCATGTACCTCAGTTTAAACAGATAAGCATTTAGCTCAGTTTAAACAGATCAGCATGTACCTCAGTGTAAACAGATCAGCATGTACCCCAGTTTAAACAGATCAGCATGTATCTCAGTTTAAACAGATCAGCATGTACCTCAGTTTAAACAGATCAGCATGTACCTCAGTTTAAACAGATCAGCATGTACCTCAGTTTAAACAGATCAGCATGTACCTCAGTTTAAACAGATCAGCATGTAGCTCAGTGTAAACAGATCAGCATGTACCTCAGTTTAAACAGATCAGCATGTACCGCAGTTTAAACAGAGCGCATGTACCTCAGTGTAAACAGATCAGCATGTACCTCAGTTTAAACAGATCAGCATGTACCCCAGTTTAAACAGATCAGCATGTACCTCAGTGTAAACAGATCAGCATGTACCTCAGTTTAAACAGATCAGCATGTACCTCAGTGTAAACAAATCAGCATGTACCTCAGTTTAAACAGAGCAGCATGTACCTCAGTTTAAACAGATCAGCAAGTACCTCAGTGAAAAACAGATCAGTATGTACCTCAGTGTAAACAGATCAGCATGTACCTCTGTTTAAACATATCAGCATGTACCTCAGTTTAAACAGATCAAGCATGTACCTCAGTTTAAACAGATCAACATGTACCTCAGTTTAAACAGATCAGCATGTACCTCAGTTTAAACAGATCAGCATGTACCTCAGTTTAAACAGATCAGCATGTACCTCAGTTTAAACAGATCAGCATGTACCTCAGTTTAAACAGATCAGCATGTAGCTCAGTTTAAACAGATCAGCATGTACCTCAGTTTAAACAGATCAGCATGTACCTCAGTTTAAACAGAGCAGCATGTACCTCAGATCTGCATGTACCTCAGTTTAAACAGATCAGCATGTAGCTCAGTGTAAACAGATCAGCATGTCCCTCAGTTTAAACAGATCAGCATGTACCTCAGTGTAAACAGATCAGCATGTACTTCAGTGTAAACAGATCAGCATGTAGCTCAGTGTAAACAGATCAGATGTATCATATCCGCAATCTAGCTTTACGAACATCTTGCGAGCTTGTAAAGAACGAGTATGGCAAAAGCTAAGATCCACATTAGTGTAATTTTATCGTAATTGACATTCGTCAGTTATTAGCGTCGAGCGCATGCACCAATGATATTATCTTCTCGTCGTCAATGAGATATCCCGAGAGTTGGTCCAGGATCGGGGAAAACCCATTAATAGTAGCCCGTGTATCGTCCAGTCTTCTAGTTTTTCAATGACCACGTTTAACGATTCTGTCATCGAAGAGATGACGATGTGTTGAATGTAACACGAGTTGGTATTAACTTTAACCCTATTGCACATACAGATGCTTGGTGACGCCTCTGCTTTTAATTATTTTGAAATCATTTTCAAAATGATTTTAATTCTTTTTTAAAACTAAACTTTTATATAAAGATATAAAAGTCGACTGCTGCATTTCTGTTGGTATTCACACGACTTGACTAAGTTATGCCCTCGGGGTAAAAGTCGAGTAAATTCACATGCTGCGATACAACTGAAATCGGGTTGAAAGATGCATAACACAACATAGAAACATACTAAACTTTCACAAGAAGACCCATTTTCGCTTGGCGTAGTTCTTAAAAGTATTTTATCGTTATAAACTTTATCCAAATATCAGCTCATGTGTCGTAATGTGATCTCAGAAACCTTGCACACCAAACAATTTCCTTCTCGCCGCCACAAATTTGCGAAAGCGAGACTAAGATGGGTTTTTTTTCTGGCAACGTCGACTGCGACGGCGGCAGCCCCTACGGCGACACCGGTGCCAGGCAGTTGCGTTTAACTCAACCTTAAAGTTTACCTTTTTGGCTTGTTCTCAATTTCTACACGTGCTAAGCTTTCAAACTTGGATCTTCGTCTCTTACGTTGTGTTCACGCGTGTCTACACTGTCACCTGGTCACACCAGTATAGCACTCCGTCTTCGTCAGTTTCTCAATCTTAACCTTTAACTAGTAAACTTAAACTAGTAAACTTAAACTAGTAAACTTAAACTAGTTCAACTGAAATTAGTAAACTTAAACCAGTAAACTTAAACTAGTAAACTTAAACTAGTAAACTTAAACTAGTAAACTTAAACTAGTAAACTTAAACTAGTAAACTTAAACCAGTAAACCAGTAAACTTAAACTAGTAAACTTAAACTAGTAAACTTAAAGCAGTAAACTTAAACTAGTAAACTTAAACTAGTAAACTTAAACCAGTAAACTTAAACTAGTAAACTTAAACTAGTAAACTTAAACCAGTAAACTTAAAGCAGTAAACTTAAACTAGTAAAATTAAACTAGTAAACTTAAACCAGTAAACTTAAACCAGTAAACTTAAACCAGTAAACTTAAAGCAGTAAACTTAAACTAGTAAACTTAAACTAGTAAACTTAAAGCAGTAAACTTAAAGCAGTAAACTTAAACTAGTAAACTTAAACTAGTAAACTTAAACTAGTAAACTTAAACTAGTAAACTTAAACCAGTAAACTTAAACTAGTAAACTTAAACTAGTAAACTTATACCAGTAAACTTAAACTAGTAAACTTAAACTAGTAAACTTAAACCAGTAAACTTAAACTAGTAAACTGGTCATACTCCTTTGCTTTGGTGCTCTTGCAGGGGACTTCGTTATTGTACTATATGCTCTGAAGTTTCAACTGCATTGCGGTGACGGAGCTTTGAACACTAAATGCATATGTGCATTAAGCATTTCGTGTTTTTTGCCTAGTCTAAATATGGTGACTTGTCTGACTAGATGATGATCATAGGCTGGTCTACGCTTGAAAAGTGTCTTGCTCAACTTGACCATCTCCTCAAAGGCGAGGTTGTTGTTTGGCTAGTCACCTTCTGTTCGAAGTCTTGCAAGTTGGTCCGCCTACTCGCATCTAGGGATCACACCATGAGCTGAACTCCACTGGAGACATATGGCATAGCTGACCTCACCAGAGGAGCATTGTTCATGTTCTAAAATTGGTATTTTACATTCAAACCCTATGTTGTGGGTACTCAAAAAAATCGTCTTAGTGAGACGATTCATTTGAGTATCCACAACATAGGATTTAGTTGAGGAATAAGAGAAATATTGTGGGGAAAGACCTGTTTACTCCCTCTTATCTAGTCCTCTGCTTCATGTTCTGGAATGTGAAGGCACAGTCGACTTCTAAATGTGCAGCCAATTAACAGATACTACAGAAATAAGGCACGTCAACATAGATAGATAGATACATGTTATCCAAGGGGCACATATACCAAAAAATATACCACACATATATAACACATTTGTTATAACAATGTCAAATAGTGGTCTAGAAGTCCAACGTTAAATGCTTGAGCAATAATCAAGATATTTTTTGTCTCGTTTGATTGAGAAACGAATCTCACACCGGTACTCCAAACAACAATCTTCCCAAACAACTGGCTGCTTTTCCACATACATTTAGCCCATTGGTGGAAGATGAATGACGCATGTCGCATTGACTTTAGTCAATCGTCGGCAAAGAAAGTTGGCCGAGCCGGGATTCGAACTCACAACCCCTTCATTGACAACTAACGCTACCGACTGAGCTACCGGGGCTCGGCATTTCATTAGTATAAACAGGTATGCTAAGGTGATGATACATGTAGCAGGCTAATCTATGTGGGCACACTTATAGATTCAAATTGAAGGTCAAGTTATATGAAGTAGATGTGAAGTAACATGACGGAGGCGAAACTAGTTAGGCTTTTCTTACGAATTTACAGTTTAGGCTATGTTACATGACGGAGGAGATTCTAATTAGGCTTTTCTTACGAATTTACAGGTTAGGCTATGTTACATGACGGTGGCGAAACAAGTTAGGCTTTTCTTACGAATTTACAGTTTAGGCTATGTTACACGACGGTGGCGAAACAAGTTAGGCTTTTCTTACGAATTTACAGTTTAGGCTATGTTACATGAGGGAGGAGATTCTAGTTAGGCTTTTCTTACGAATTTGCAGATAAGGCTATGTTACATGACGTAGGCGAAACGAATTTACAGGTAAGGCTATCTTACATAACGGAGGCGAATCTAGTTAGGCTTTTCTTAAGAGTTTACAGGTTAGGCTACGTTACGTGACGGAAGCGAATCTAGTTAGGCTTTTCTTACGAATTTACAGTTTAGGCTATGTTACATGACGGAGGAGATTCTAGTTAGGCTTTTCTTACGAATTTACAGTTTAGGCTATGTTACATGACGGAGGCGAAACAAGTTAGGCTTTTCTTAAGAATTTACAGGTTATGCTATGTTACATGACGGTGGCGAAACAAGTTAGGCTTTTCTTACGTATTTACAGGTAAGGCTATGTTACATGACGGAAGCGAAACAAGTTAGGCTTTTCTTACGAACTTATAGTTTAGGCTAGGTTACATGACGGTGGCGAAACAAGTTAGGCTTTTCTTACGATTTTACAGGTAAGGCTATCTTACATAACGGAGGCGAATCTAGTTAGGCTTTTCTTACAAATTTACAGGTTAGGCTATGTTACATGACGGAGGCGAATCTAGTTAGGCTTTTCTTACGAATTTACGGTTTAGGCTATGTTACATGACGGAGGAGATTCTAGTTAGGCTTTTCTTACGAATTTGCAGATAAGGCTATGTTACATGACGTAGGCGAAACTAGCTTTTCTTACGAATGTACAGTTTAGGCTATGCTACATGACGGAGGCGAATCTAGCTAGGCTTTTCTTACGAATTTACAGTTTAGGCTATGTTACATGACGGTGGCGAAACAAGTTAGGCTTTTCTTACGAATTTACAGCTTAGGCTATGTTACATGACGGTGGCGAAACAAGTTAGGCTTTTCTTACGAACTTATAGTTTAGGCTAGGTTACATGACGGTGGCGAAACAAGTTAGGCTTTTCTTACGATTTTACAGGTAAGGCTATCTTACATAACGGAGGCGAATCTAGTTATGCTTTTCTTACAAATTTACAGGTTAGGCTATGTTACATGACGGAGGCGAATCTAGTTAGGCTTTTCTTACGAATTTACGGTTTAGGCTATGTTACATGACGGAGGAGATTCTAGTTAGGCTTTTCTTACGAATTTGCAGATAAGGCTATGTTACATGACGTAGGCGAAACTAGTTAGGCTTTTCTTACGAATGTACAGTTTAGGCTATGCTACATGACGGAGGCGAATCTAGCTAGGCTTTTCTTACGAATTTACAGTTTAGGCTATGTTACATGACGGTGGCGAAACAAGTTAGGCTTTTCTTACGAATTTACAGCTTAGGCTATGTTACATGACGGTGGCGAAACAAGTTAGGCTTTTCTTACGAATTTACAGGTAAGGCTATCTTACATTACGGAGGCGAATCTAGTTAGGCTTTTCTTACGAATTTACAGATAAGGCTATGTTACATAACGGAGGCGAAACAAGTTAGGCTTTTCTTACTAATTTACAGTTTAGGCTATGTTTCATGACGGAGGAGATTCTAGTTAGGCTTTTTTTACCAATTTTCAGATAAGGCTAGGTTACATGACGTAGGCGAAAATAGTTAGGCTTTTCTTACGAATGTACAGTTTAGGCGAATCTAATTAGGCTTTTCTTACGAATTTACAGATAAGGCTAGGTTACATAACGGAGGCAAAACAAGTTAGTCTTTTTTTACGAATTTACAGGTAAGGCTATCTTACATAACGGAGGCGAATCTAGTTAGGCGTTTCTTACGAATTTACAGATAAGGCTATGTTACATGACGGAGGCGAATCTAGTTAGGCTTTTCTTACGAATTTACAGTTTAGACTCTGTTACATGACGGTGGCGAAACAAGTTAGGCTTTTCTTACGAATTTACAGTTTAGGCTATGTTACATGACGGTGGCGATACAAGTTAGGCTTTTCTTACAAATTTACAGATAAGGCTATCTTACATAACGGAGACGAATCTAGTTAGGCTTTTCTTACGAATTTACAGATAAGGCTAGGTTACATAACTGAGGCGAAACAAGTTAGGCTTTTTTTACGAATTTACAGGTAAGGCTATCTTACATAACGGAGGCGAATCTAGTTAGGCTATCTTACGAATTTACAGATAAGGCTAGGTTACATAACGGAGACGAATCTAGTTAGGATTCAAATAGCCTAGTAACTAATGCATTCCGACATTTATACAGATCCAAATAGCCTAGTAGTCAATGTATTCCGACATGTATTCCGATCCAAATAGCCTAGTAATTAATGCATTCCGACATGTATACTGATCCAAATAGCGTAGTAATTAATGCATTCCGACATGTATACCTATCCAAATAGCCTAGTAGTCAATGCATTCCGACATGTATACCGATCCAAATAGCCTAGTAGTTAATGCATTCCGACTTGTATACCGATCCAAATAGCCTAGTAAATAATGCATTTCGACATGTATACCGATCCAAATGGCCTAGTAATTAATGCATTCCGACATGTATACCGATCCAAATAGCCTAGTAGTTAATGCATTCCGACTTGTATACCGATCCAAATAGCCTAGTAGTTAATGCATTCCGACATGTATACCGATCCAAATAGCCTAGTAATTAATGCATCCACTTCGGGATAGTGAGGTCGAAGGTTCGAATCCCAGTGGATACGGCGCGGTTCGTTCCGGTTGATTAGACGTCAGCTACTTAAATAATGACATCGTCTTGTCGGTGTTTGGCAAAAATATAGGACTCAAGTAAAGTGTGTGCAAGACAAAGGTGTCTCATAAAGTCAGAAACGGCAGGTACTTTCAATACGTATGCCTAATGTTAAGTTACTCGTCAAGGCGTTGATCGTGTATTGCACGACGGTCTCTTTTACAAACTGAATGAATAATACGAAACACCAATATTGATAATTAATAACAAAACGAATCACACAAAACACCAACACCTGTATCAAAATCAGTTAATACCGTAATATAAGCACTTTTCTTTTTCCTTATTCTCATTTAGCTTCTCTTTTGACGCCTCTGTAGCAGAGGACAATTGACACCATTGTTTCAAAAGACGTCTGGTCATAATGAGCAAGTTCTCCTTATGCCTCAATGTTTTCATCTTTATTTAAAAAAAAATGTTCGTTCCTCTAGACACAAGACAGTTTCCACCTTTTTAACGTCATGGTTTTTTAAGTGGTCTGCTGCAGATTAAGGTATGCTAACCGATTAATTATTTAAATGATCAGCACAAGGCAATTTGAAAATCATCTGCTTTTCAGCTCTTCTGAAAGAAGATCATTCAAAGGCCGATAACATCTGACACGTTATAGTCATCTATCTTCTTAGAACACACACCGTCTTGGTCATATCGAGGTAGAGTGTCCGCCTCGGTGTTGTCGAGGCCGAGTCTCCGCGTCGGTGGTGTCGAGGAAAAGTGTCCGCCTCGGTGGTGTCGAGGAAAAGTGTCCGCCTCGGTGGTGTGCAGGTAGAGTGTCCACCTCGGTGGTGTGCAGGTAGAGTGTCCACCTCGGTGGTGTGGAGGTAGAGTGTCCGTCTCGGTGGTGTGGAGGTAGAGTGTCCACCTCGGTGGTGTGGAGGTAGAGTGTCCGTCTCCGTGGTGTGCAGGTAGAGTGTCCGTCTCGGTGGTGTGCAGGTAGAGTGTCCGCCTCGGTGGTGTGGAGGTAGAGTGTCCGTCTCGGTGGTGTGGATGTAAGATGTCCGTCTCGGTGGTGTGGAGGTAGTGTGTCCGTCTCGGTGGTGTGGAGGTAAGATGTCCGTCTCGGTGGTGTGGAGGTAGAGTGTCCGCCTCGGTGGTATGGAGGTAAGATGTCCGTCTCGGTGGTGTGGAGGTAGTGTGTCCGCCTCGGTGGTGTGGAGGTAGAATGTCCGCCTCGGTGGTGTGGAGGTAGAATGTCCGCCTCGGTGGTGTGGAGGTAGAGTGTCCGCCTCGGTGCTGTGGAGGTAGAGTGTCCGCCTCGGTGGTGTGGTGGTAGAGTGTTCTCCTCGGTGGTGTGGATGTAGTGTGTCCGCCTCGGTGGTGTGGAGGTAGAGTGTCCGTCTCGGTGGTGTGGAGGTAGAGTGTCCGTCTCGGTGGTGTGCAGGTAGAGTGTCCGCCTCGGTGGTGTGGAGGTAGAGTGTCCGTCTCGGTGGTGTGCAGGTAGAGTGTCCGTCTCGGTGGTGTGCAGGTAGAGTGTCCGCCTCGGTGGTGTGGAGGTAGAGTGTCCGTCTCGGTGGTGTGCAGGTAGAGTGTCCGCCTCGGTGGTGTGGAGGTAGAGTGTCCGCCTCGGTGGTGTGGAGGTAGAGTGTTCGTCTCCGTGGTGTGGGGGTAGAGTGTCCGCCTCGGTGGTGTGGAGGTAGAGTGTCCGTCTCCGTGGTGTGGAGGTAGAATTTCCGACTCGGTGGTGTGGTGGTAGAGTGTACGCCTCGGTGGTGTGGAGGTAGAGTGTCCGCCTCGGTGTTGTGGAGGTAGAGTATCCGTCTCCGTGGTGTGGAGGTAGAGTGTCCGCCTCGGTGGTGTGGAGGTAGTGTGTCCGCCTCGGTGGTGTGGTGGTAGAGTGTACGCCTCGGTGGTGTGGAGGTATAGTGTACGCCTCGTTGGTGTGGAGGTAGAGTGTCCGCCTCGATGGTGTGGAGGTAGAGTGTCCGCCTCGGTGGTGCGGAGGTAGAGTGTCCGTCTCCGTGGTGTGGAGGTAGAGTGTCCGCCTCGGTGGTGTGGAGGTAGAGTGTCCGTCTCCGTGGTGTGGAGGTAGTGTGTCCGCCTCGGTGGTGTGGAGGTAGAGTGTCCGTTTCGGTGGTGTGGAGGTAGTGTGTCCGTCTCGGTGGTGTGGAGGTAAGATGTCCGTCTCGGTGGTGTGGAGGTAGAGTGTCCGCCTCGGTGGTATGGAGGTAAGATGTCCGTCTCGGTGGTGTGGAGGTAGTGTGTCCGTCTCGGTGGTGTGGAGGTAGAATGTCCGCCTCGGTGGTGTGGAGGTAGAGTGTCCGCCTCGGTGCTGTGGAGGTAGAGTGTCCGCCTCGGTGGTGTGGTGGTAGAGTGTTCTCCTCGGTGGTGTGGATGTAGTGTGTCCGCCTCGGTGGTGTGGAGGTAGAGTGTCCGTCTCGGTGGTGTGGAGGTAGAGTGTCCGTCTCGGTGGTGTGCAGGTAGAGTGTCCGCCTCGGTGGTGTGGAGGTAGAGTGTCCGTCTCGGTGGTGTGCAGGTAGAGTGTCCGTCTCGGTGGTGTGCAGGTAGAGTGTCCGCCTCGGTGGTGTGGAGGTAGAGTGTCCGTCTCGGTGGTGTGCAGGTAGAGTGTCCGCCTCGGTGGTGTGGAGGTAGAGTGTCCGCCTCGGTGGTGTGGAGGTAGAGTGTTCGTCTCCGTGGTGTGGGGGTAGAGTGTCCGCCTCGGTGGTGTGGAGGTAGAGTGTCCGTCTCCGTGGTGTGGAGGTAGAATTTCCGACTCGGTGGTGTGGTGGTAGAGTATACGCCTCGGTGGTGTGGAGGTAGAGTGTCCGCCTCGGTGTTGTGGAGGTAGAGTATCCGTCTCCGTGGTGTGGAGGTAGAGTGTCCGCCTCGGTGGTGTGGAGGTAGTGTGTCCGCCTCGGTGGTGTGGTGGTAGAGTGTACGCCTCGGTGGTGTGGAGGTATAGTGTACGCCTCGTTGGTGTGGAGGTAGAGTGTCCGCCTCGATGGTGTGGAGGTAGAGTGTCCGCCTCGGTGGTGCGGAGGTAGAGTGTCCGTCTCCGTGGTGTGGAGGTAGAGTGTCCGCCTCGGTGGTGTGGAGGTAGAGTGTCCGTCTCCGTGGTGTGGAGGTAGTGTGTCCGCCTCGGTGGTGTGGAGGTAGAGTGTCCGTCTCGGTGGTGTGGTGGTAGAGTGTACGCCTCGGTGGTGTGGAGGTAGAGTGTCCGCCTCGGTGGTGTGGAGGTAGAGTGTCCGTCTCGGTGGTGTGGAGGTAGAGTGTCCGTCTCGGTGGTGTGCAGGTAGAGTGTCCGTCTCCGTGGTGTGGAGGTAGTGTGTCCGCCTCGGTGGTGTGGAGGTAGAGTGTCCGTTTCGGTGGTGTGGAGGTAGTGTGTCCGTCTCGGTGGTGTGGAGGTAAGATGTCCGTCTCGGTGGTGTGGAGGTAGAGTGTCCGCCTCGGTGGTATGGAGGTAAGATGTCCGTCTCGGTGGTGTGGAGGTAGTGTGTCCGTCTCGGTGGTGTGGAGGTAGAATGTCCGCCTCGGTGGTGTGGAGGTAGAGTGTCCGCCTCGGTGCTGTGGAGGTAGAGTGTCCGCCTCGGTGGTGTGGTGGTAGAGTGTTCTCCTCGGTGGTGTGGATGTAGTGTGTCCGCCTCGGTGGTGTGGAGGTAGAGTGTCCGTCTCGGTGGTGTGGAGGTAGAGTGTCCGTCTCGGTGGTGTGCAGGTAGAGTGTCCGCCTCGGTGGTGTGGAGGTAGAGTGTCCGTCTCGGTGGTGTGCAGGTAGAGTGTCCGTCTCGGTGGTGTGCAGGTAGAGTGTCCGCCTCGGTGGTGTGGAGGTAGAGTGTCCGTCTCGGTGGTGTGCAGGTAGAGTGTCCGCCTCGGTGGTGTGGAGGTAGAGTGTCCGCCTCGGTGGTGTGGAGGTAGAGTGTTCGTCTCCGTGGTGTGGGGGTAGAGTGTCCGCCTCGGTGGTGTGGAGGTAGAGTGTCCGTCTCCGTGGTGTGGAGGTAGAATTTCCGACTCGGTGGTGTGGTGGTAGAGTATACGCCTCGGTGGTGTGGAGGTAGAGTGTCCGCCTCGGTGTTGTGGAGGTAGAGTATCCGTCTCCGTGGTGTGGAGGTAGAGTGTCCGCCTCGGTGGTGTGGAGGTAGTGTGTCCGCCTCGGTGGTGTGGTGGTAGAGTGTACGCCTCGGTGGTGTGGAGGTATAGTGTACGCCTCGTTGGTGTGGAGGTAGAGTGTCCGCCTCGATGGTGTGGAGGTAGAGTGTCCGCCTCGGTGGTGCGGAGGTAGAGTGTCCGTCTCCGTGGTGTGGAGGTAGAGTGTCCGCCTCGGTGGTGTGGAGGTAGAGTGTCCGTCTCCGTGGTGTGGAGGTAGTGTGTCCGCCTCGGTGGTGTGGAGGTAGAGTGTCCGTCTCGGTGGTGTGGTGGTAGAGTGTACGCCTCGGTGGTGTGGAGGTAGAGTGTCCGCCTCGGTGGTGTGGAGGTAGAGTGTCCGTCTCGGTGGTGTGGAGGTAGAGTGTCCGTCTCGGTGGTGTGCAGGTAGAGTGTCCGTCTCGGTGGTGTGGAGGTAGAGTGTCCGCCTCGGTGGTGTGGAGGTAGAGTGTCCGTCTCGATGGTGTGGAGGTAGAGTGACCGCCTCGGTGGTGTGCAGGTAGAGTGTCCGTCTCGGTGGTGTGGAGGTAGAGTGTCCGTTTCGGTGGTGTGGAGGTAGAGTGACCGCCTCGGTGGTGTGGAGGTAGAGTGTCCGTCTCGGTGGTGTGGAGGTTGTGTGTCCGTCTCGGTGGTGTGGAGGTAGAGTTTCAGCCTCGGCGGTGTGGAGGTAGAGTGTCCGTCTCGGTGGTGTGTAGGTAGAGTGTCCGTCTCGGTGGTGTGGAGGTAGCGTGTTCGCCTCGGTGGTGTGGCGGTAGACTGTCCGCCTCGGTGGTGTGGAGGTAGAGTGTCCGCCTCGGTGGTGTGGAGGTAAAGTGTCCAACTCGGTGGTGTGGAGGTAGAGTTTCCGCCTCGGTGGTGTGGAGGTAGAGTGTCCGCCTCGGTGGTGTGGAGGTAGTGTGTCCGCCTCGGTGGTATGGAGGTAGAGTTTCCGCCTCGGTGGTGTGAAGGTAGTGTGTCCGCCTCGGTGGTGTGGAGGTAGAGTTTCCGCCTCGGTGGTGTGGAGGTAGTGTGTCCGCCTCGGTGGTATGGAGGTAGAGTTTCCGCCTCGGTGGTGTGGAGGTAGTGTGTCCGCCTCGGTGGTGTGGAGGTAGTGTGTCCGCCTCGGTAGTGTGGTGGTAGAGTGTCCGCCTCGGTGGTGTTGCGGTAGAGTGTCCGCCTCGGTAGTGTGGAGGTAGTGTGTCCGCCTCGGTGGTGTGGAGGTAGAGTGTCCGCCTCGGTGGTGTGGAGGTAGAGCGTCTGCATCGATGGTGTGGAGGTAGTGTGTCCGCTTAGGTGGTATGGAGGTAGACTCACCGCCTCGGTGATGTGGAGGTAGACGGTCCGTCTCGGTGATGTGGAGGTAGAGTGTCCGACTCGGTGGTGTGGAGGTAGTGTATCCGCCTCGGTGGTGTGGAGGTAGAGTGTCCGCCTCGGTGGTGTGGAGGTAGTGTGTCCACCTCGGTGGTATGGAGGTAGACTGTCCGCCTCGGTGGTGTGAAGGTAGAGTGTCCGCCTCGGTGGTTTGGAGGTAGTGTGTCCGCCTCGGTGGTGTGGAGGTAGAGTGTCCGCCTCGGTGGTGTGGAGGTAGAGTGTCTGTCTCGGTGGTGTGGAGGTAGAGTGTCCGTCTCGGTGATGTGCAGGTAGAGTGTCCTTCTCGGTGGTGTGGAGGTAGAGTGTCCGTCTCGGTGGTGTGCAGGTAGAGTGTCCGCCTCGGTGGTGTAAAGGTAGAGTGTCCGCTTCGGTGGTGTGGAGGTTGAGTGTCCGCCTCGGTGTTGTGAAGGTAGAGTGTCCGCCTCGGTGGTGTGGAGGTAGTTTGTCCGCCTCAGTGGTGTGGAGGTAGTGTGTCCGCTTCGGTAGTGTGGAGGTAGAGTGTCCGCCTCGGTGGTGTGGAAATAGAGTGTCCGTCTCGGTGGTGTGGAGGTAGAGTGTCCGTCTCGGTGGTGTGGAAGTAGTGTGTCCGCCTCGGCGGTGTGGAGGTAGAGTGTCCGCCTCGGTGATGTGGAGGTAGAGTGTCCGTCTCGGTGGTGTGGAGGTAGAGTGTCTGCCTCGGTGGTGTGGAGGTAGAGTGTCCGCCTCGGTGGTGTGGAGGTAGAGTGTCCGCCTCGGTGGTGTGTAGGTAGAGTGTCCGCCTCGGTGGTGTGGAGGTTGAGTGTCCGCCTCGGTGGTGTGTATGTAGAGTGTCCGCCTCGGTGGTGTGGAGGTAGTGTGTCCGCCTCAGTGGTGTGGAGGTAGTGTGTCCGCCTCGGTGGTGTGGAGGTAGAGTGTCCGCCTCGGTGGTGTGAAGGTAGAGTGTCCGCCTCGGTGGTTTGGAGGTAGAGTGTCCGTCTCGGTGGTGTGGAGGTAGTGTGTCCGCCTCGGTGGTGTGGAGGTAGAGTGTCCGCCTCGGTGGTGTGGAGGTAGAGTGTCCGTCTCGGTGGTGTGGAGGTAGAGTGTCCGCCTCGGTGGTGTGTAGGTAGAGCGTCCGCCTCGGTGGTGTGCAGGTAGAATGTCCGCCTCGGTGGTGTGGAGGTAAAGTGTCCGCCTCGGTGGTGTGGAGGTAGAGTGTCCGCCTCAGTGATGTGGAGGTAGAGCGTCCGCCTCGGTGGTGTGGAGGTAGAGTGTCCGTCTCGGTGGTGTGGAGGTAGAGCGTCCGCCTCGGTGGTGTGGAGGTAGAGTGTCCGCCTTGGTGGCGTGGCAGTAGAGTGTCCGCCTCGGTGGTGTGACGGTAGAGTGTCCGCCTCAGATGCGGGAGATCTCTGGTTCGATTTCTGGTCGGTGCATACCAAATACTTTTACAATTGTAGTAATGGCAGCCGTCTTTCGCGCTCAGGGTTGCTGGGTTAGCATTACAAGTGACTGGCTGGTGTCAGGATGAATGGATCAGAAGTACTGGTAACTTACCCATGAAACGCCGTGACATAATTGAAATAATGTTTAAAGCGACGTAAAACACCAAACAATCTAAGAACGTCTTTAATTCAGCTGAACACCGAGTGATTTCCTGTCAAACACAACACAACACAACACAACATATGTATTATATAAATATTGCATGGCTTCCAGTGTGACTGTACATATTGTCAACATGAGGAAAATACTGTTACCCGAGTCGAAGCCTCTGTGACTTTTGTCAAACGTCGGAAAGAATGTTTGCCGGGCCGGTGTTCGAATTTATAACCCCCGGATTGACAACTCGCGCCGCTCCTGTCTGAGAGCTACCGTGTCGTTCACACTTATCCCAACCTTTCCACAGGACACCATAACGAATTGGTATAGCACTGTGCACTAAATGCGTACTCCTTGTATAATTTGTTTAATCAGTGTGTGTGTATCTGTTATTTAATAAGGATATGGTTTAACAATATAACCATTCATCAAAGCAGTTGTTTTTCAATCATTTGAATGTCGATTGTGACATTTTCCCTTTTGTCCCTTGTCCATTTCTTCACAGTGAAGACGGCCGGTGAAGAAAGATATTACTATATTGTGGGACAAAGACAACTCCTTTTCAGATGGTGTTCTTTATAATCCGGTCTTTCATGCAAGAGACATTCTACACATCTTGACAAATCTGTACCCGATGACTTGAAGATATGATTTGAAAAGCAATTGCTCCTTAAGATATGTCAATACCGAAGAAGGCTATTTGTTTCGGTGTAAGATCTCTATCTTGCAAACAATTGTTCTGTTTTGTAATGTTTTAACCTTTTCCCATAGACAACAATTCTGCAGCAGAGGACTTTGAAACGTTTATAATTGGGAATGCGTTAATCCTTTTCCCAACTGCAGGTAAATTTTGACACATCTGCAGAAGATGACGTTTGAAGTAATTACCAGAATGTTATCTACTCAATAATTAAACAGCCATTTATGGAAATTTTTCCAATTTTGTCCAAGATATGTGGGAGTCTGTATAAAGTCGAAGATAAACAGTGAAATGTATCACTTGATAATTTCATTGTTTTAAACATTGAGTTTGTCAATAGTCCTGTGAAAAGTATATAAATAACACATCTCTTTACCCTTTCCCACAAACAGGGGCTTTCAGACACCTCTGTAGAAGACGAATTTTGAAAACCATTGTAGCAAAAGGAGAAATTGATCATGATGAGCAATTTTCCATTTACCACAATGTTTTCAACTCTATTCAACAATTACATTGACATTAACAGATGTTTCCATAGTTTTGCCCAGATATTTTCAAAGTCGTCTGCTGCAGACTTGTGGGAAATGGTTTATGTTTTATGATAAGAGCTTCTGCCTTTTCAACTTTCAATATGGCGGAGATTGAAACTAAACTGATATTTTATTTTCGTTTGAAATTTGACTTTCTTGCTAGACCTTGTAAAATAAGGTTTACGACTGTATCACCATTCATTTTAAATGGTTATTGATTACAAAATTTAACTTTCATTGATGAAATGTAAAAAAGATAGTCATGAGTTCATAATATTCTCGATTATCATTTAAAGAATTACTCTGATCAATTTTAAACAGCATTTAGTGGATACCGCCTCAGTTTCGGGAGGTCGCAGGTTCGATCACCGGCCGGTTCATACTTAAGGCTTACAAATGATAGTAAGAGCTTTGCCTCCTTACTTTCCTAGGTGCTCACTATATTATTATGAGTAATGGTGATATCTAGCCGGTCTCCCCAAAAGTTATATTAAAAAAAAAGAAAATTTATGAAAGATTGATGAATTCATACTTTCTCTGTGTTTAGAACTGATAACCTAACAATATGGTTTATTACCACCAATGTTAGTCTGAGCATGACATAAGATGTTTTGATTTGAAAAAGATCAGATGCCACATCATAGATATATTTTTGTCTAGATATGTTTTATATTCTTCTGCTGTAGTAATCTTGTATGTTTGACAGTTTATTGGGTTATGGTTTCACTTCACAATACTGATATAATCTAAAATGTAATTTGTATGTAATAAGGAAGGAAACCAATAGTTTCTTTACTTCATTGAGCACAGCTTTGTATTTAGGTAAGCTGGTAAAAAATTATACAAAATCTTTTTTTTCCAGAAATGCAATTCCCCTCTCCCACTTGCAGAGTATTTTGAGGCATTTGCACCTGATGACTTCTGAAAACATTGTCACAAAGGGATACATTGCTCATAGTGGGCAATATGTTTGCAACAATGTTTTCAACTCTTTTCTTCTATGCTACCTTCATTTCCATAGATTTTCCATATTTTTGTCTGAATTTCTGCTGCAGGTTCGTATGTGGGAAAGGGAGTCATTGAGGATTTCGTTGACCTGTGCCCTTCTTTTCATTTTTGTTATTTAACCTATAATTTCTCCTTTTGTCGCAATGTTTTCAAAGGATGTCTGTTGCAGAGGGGTCAAAATGCGTCTCAATGAATAAGTGTATTTCAACAAAATTCATGTGAGACAGGGAGAGGAATTGAAGATATATATGCACTAGAAATTTTCCAAGTTTGTATTTTTAATTCAAAATTGTATTTTTCCTGGGCTAATTTTATGAAAAAAAAAGTGTATTTCAACAAAATTCATGTGAGACAGGGAGAGGAATTGAAGATATATATGCACTAGAAATTTTCCAAATTTGTATTTTTAATTCAAAATTGTATTTTTCCTGGGCTAATTTTATAAAAAAAAAATCATAAAGGGAGATAATTCAAAAGGAAATTTCTCTGTAATGAGCACCGCGACCTATAGTTTTTTTGGTCTCATTCAACAACCCTCATAATAAGTTGTTCATATGAAAAGTATTAACAAAATCCGACCGCTAGAATATTTTTAATTCCAGCTTTTGTATTGTACCTGTGTTCAATTTTATACAAATTTGATCACGGCGGCCATCTTGATTATTGTGTATAAAGTGTCAAAATAAAAATATTTTAAAAATTGGTCAATATTGATGAAGTTGACACATGATTGATTCCTGTAATATGAAATAAAAACATGTTGATATATAAATGTATGTGTTTGTGTTCACTGGTATGAAATAGTGTTGTTTCTCTACATTCCGTTATATTTCCTGAAAATGAGTAAATCTATTGGTTTTAAAAGAGTGCATAGCAAAAAAACTAGATCCGCGACCTATTGTTTTGACTGTTGTTTTGAGTTAGTCTTTGAGTAAGGAAGCTCTGGACAAAATTTAAGAAAATTCTGACGGTTGGAAAAATTCAGAGGATACGCCTTTAAAGCGAGAAATGGTCTGCTTCTATTAGTTTTGTATTTCCTTGTTTAATGTTGTACCTCCTCTGATGATAGAATGTGAGTACTCTTGTCATATTTTGACGCCGGTCAGTCCCCCTGTCATATTTTGACGCCGGTTAGTCCTCCTGTCATATTTTGACGCCGGTCAGTCCTCCTGTCATATTTTGACGCCGGTCAGTCCTCCTGTCATATTTTGACGCCGGTCAGTCCCTCGTTTCATGTTCAGACTTCTGTCATATCTCGTTTGATGTTAAGACTTCTGTCATATCTCGTTTCATGTTTAGACATCTGTCATATCTCGTGTCATGTTCAGACTTCTGTCATATCGCGTGTCATGTTCAGACTTCTGTCATATCGCGTGTCATGTTTATACTTCTGTCATATGTCTTGTCATGTTCAGACTTCTGTCATATCACGTGTCATGTTCAGATTTCTGTCATATCGCGTGTCATGTTCAAACTTCTGTCATATGTCGTGTCATGTTCTGGCTTCTGTCATATTGCGTGTCATGTTCAGGCTTCTGTCATATCTCGTGTCAGGTTCAGACTTCTGGCATATGTCGTGTCATGTTCAGGCTTCTTTCATATCTCTTGTCATTTTAACATTCTATCATATCTCGTATCATGTTCAGACTTTTGCCATATCTTGTGTCACGTTCAGACTTCTGGCATATGTCGTGTCATGTTCAGGCTTCTGTCATATCTCTTGTCATTTTAACATTCTATCATATCTCGTATCATGTTCAGACTTTTGCCATATCTTGTGTCACGTTCAGACTTCTGGCACATGTCGTGTCATGTTCAAGCTTCAGCCGTATGTCGTGTCATGTTCAAACTTCTGTCATATGTCGTGTCATGTTCTGGCTTCTGTCATATTGCGTGTCATGTTCAGGCTTCTGTCATATCTCGTGTCAGGTTCAGACTTCTGGCATATGTCGTGTCATGTTTAGACTTCTGGCATATGTCGTATCATGTTTAGACTTTTGGTATATGTCGTGTCATGTCTAGACTTCTGGCATATGTCGTATCATGTTTAGACTTCTGGCATATGTCGTATGATGTTTAGACTTCTGGCACATGTCGTGTCAGGTTCAGACTTCTGGCATATGTCGTGTCATGTTTAGACTTCTGGCATATGTCGTGTCATGTTTAGACTTCTGGCATATGTCGTATCATGTTCAGACTTCTAGCATATGTCGTATCATGTTTAGACTTCTGGCATATGTCGTGTCATGTTCAGACTTCTGGCATATGTCGTGTCATGTTCAGACTTCTGGCATATGTCGTGTCATGTTTAGACTTCTGGCATATGTCGTGTCATGTTTAGACTTCTGGCATATGTCGTGTCATGTTTAGACTTCTGTCATATGTCGTATCATGTTTAGACTTCTGGCATATGTCGTGTCATGTTCAGACTTCTGGCATATCATGTCAAAGCGCCCAATTGCTAATCCGCGTCAGGCGAAAACGGGACGAGCCCTGGTAGCGACGCGGGCTGTCAATCCAAGGGTTGTGAGTTCGAATCTCAGCTCGGCCAACATCCTTTCCGACGTTTGACAAAACTCACTGTGACAAGCGTCATTCGTCTTTCACCAATTGTCTTACAGTCTATGTGGAAAAGCCGACAGTTAATTGGAAAGAGTGTTGTGTTGATTTCTGGTGTGAGAAAGCAATGAAACACACAAGTAGATGAACTGGCCGCCGTGATATGACTGAAATATTGTTGAAAACGGCGTTAAACCCCAATCAATCAATCGATGAATCGGCGAAAACGGGTTTTGTTGTAATTCGTGTTGAAGTTATGTACAGGGAAACGGGCGATACCCTAGTGGGCTTACATTTCCAATATTCCATCGACAGTTTAATGTATAACTCATCTAAGAGATGGCCGACAATGCAGACAATTTTGGTGATATGCATACAGATATAACCGATGATATTACACATTCAAACTTAGGTCGCTTAACTGGATTTACAACATCCTTTGAAAAACTAAACTGGGCGATTGATATTCGTCATCTGTCAACGTGTTACCAAACCGTATTGGCGTTCGTCTTAAGACAACTTTAACCAAATCATATGGCGTTCGTCATTAGTCAAAGTGTACCTAACCATATTGGTGTTTGTCATAAGGAAACGTTAACCAAACCTTATTTGTGTTCGTCATAAGAAAACATTAACGAACCATAATAATGGTGTTCGTCAATTATCAACGTTAACGAACCACACTATTGGTGTTCGTCATTAGTCAACGTTAACGAACCATACTATTGATGTTTGTTATTAGTCAACGTTAACCAACCATTATGGTGTAAGTCATAAGTCAACATTAACGGACCATACTATTGATGTTTGTTATTAGTCATCGTTAACCAAACCATATTAGTGTTAGTCATAAGGAAACGTTAACGAACGATACTATTGATGTTCGTCATAAGAAAATGTTAACCAAACCATATTGTGTTCATAAGAAAACATTATTGAACCATACTATTGGTGTTCGTCATTGGTCAACGTTAACTAAACCATGGTGTTCGTCATTAGTCAACGTTAACCAAACCATGGTGTTCGTCATTAGTCAACGTTAACGAACCATACTATCGGTGTTCAGAAGAAAATTTTAACCAAACCATATTTGTGTTCGTCATAAGAAAACATTATCGAACAATACTACTGGTGTTCGTCATTAGTCAACAATAACGACCATGCTGGTGTTCGTCATTAGTCAACGTTAACGAACCATGCTGGTGTTCGTCATTAGTCAACGTTAACGAACCATACTATTTATGTTCGTCATTAGTCAACGTTAACCAAACCATGCTGGTGTTCGTCATAAGTCAACGTTAACGAACCATGCTGGTGTTCGTCATTAGTCAACGTTAACGAACCATACTATTTATGTTCGTCATTTGTCAATGTTAACCAAACCATGCTGGTGTTCGTCATAAGTCAACGTTAACGAACCATGCTGGTGTTCGTCATTAGTCAACGTTAACGAACCATAATATTTATGTTCGTCACAAGTCAACGTTAACCAAACCATGCTGGTGTTCGTCATCAGTCAACGTTAACGAACCATGCTGGTGTTCGTCATTAGTCAAATTTAACGAACCATACTTTTGATGTTCGTCATTAGTCAACGTTAACGAACCATGCTGGTGTTCGTCATTAGTTTAATTTAACAAACCATACTATTGGTGTTCGTCATTAGTCAACGTTAACCAAACATATGGGTGTTCGTCATCTAGTTTCAACCATTCCTTTGAAATTACGTCGTTTGTGACGTCAAAACGGACGTTTTCTTGACAATAATTGTGGGTTTACATAAATCGCCATTTCTTTCTTGTATGAAGTGGTATTCGGAAAAAAATCGGCAGCCGAATGTAAGAAAACCAATTACGTGCGTGATGATATCTGACATTTCTATATTACAAAATTCAATCCAAATAAAAAATTCGGAAGAATATTTTATCAGTCGTTAGATTATTTCTAATTTGTAAAAATTTCGCCAGTGAGATTTTTTGGTTAAAAAGACAATATTATCAACGCATATTCGTCTACATTTCACCAGAATTTAAAGAAAATCTATCTGGCCGATTTTTATTAAATCGAAAGGTCGATTGTACCGATGTCGCGCGTACCGCGCATTAAGATATTTAAAATGTAACGCAGTTAACGGAATTATTTAACAGACACCATTTTTACATAATAATCATCACAATAATTTGATTTTTACAAAATAATCATAACAATAATTTGATTTTCACATAATAATCATCACAATAATTTGATTATTACATAATAAACATCACAATAATTTGATTTTTACTTAATAATCATAACAATAATTAGATTTTTACATAATAATCATAACAATGATTTGATTTTTACATAATAAACTCACAATAATTAGATTTTTACATAATAATCATCACAATAATTATATTTTTATAAAATAATCATAACAATAATTTGATTTGTACATAATACTCATCACAATAATTAGATTTTTACATAATACTCATCACAATAATTTGATTTTTACATAATAATCATCACAATAATTAGATTTGTACATAATAAACTCACAATAATTTGATTTGTACATAATAATCATCACAATAATTAGATTTTTACATAATAATCATAACAATAATTTGACTTTTACATAATAAACTCACAATAATTTGATTTTTACATAATAATCATAACAATAATTAGATTTTTACATAATAATCATCACAATAATTTGATTATTACGTAATAATCATCACAATAATTGGATTTTTACTTAATAATCATAAAAATATAATTAGATTTTTACATAATAATCATAACAATAATTTGATTTTTACATAATAAACTCACAATAATATGATTTTTACATAATAATCATCACAATAATTAGATTTTTACATAATAATCATAACAATAATTTGATTTGTACATAATAATCATCACAATAATTAGATTTTTACATAATACTCATCAAAATAATTTAATTTTTACATAATAATCATCACAATAATTAGATTTTTACATAATAAACTCACAATAATTTGATTTGTACATAATAATCATCACAATAATTAGATTTTTACATAATATTCATAACAATAATTTGACTTTTACATAATAAACTCACAATAATTTGATTTGTACATAATAATCATCACAATAATCTGATTTTTACATAATAATCATAACAATAATTTGATTTTTACATAATGATCATAACAATAATTTGGTTTTACATAATAATCATCACAATAATTAGATTTTTGCATAATACTCATCACAATAATTTGATTTGTACATAATACTCATCACAATAATTAGATTTTTACATAATAATCATCACAATAATTTGATTTGTACAAAATAATCATCACAATAATTAGATTTTTACATAATAATCATAACAATAATTTGATTTGTACATAATACTCATCACAATAATTTGATTTGTACATAATACTCATCACAATAATTAGATTTTTACTTAATAATCATAACAATAATTAGATTTTTACATAATAATCATAACAATAATTTGATTTTTACATAATAAACTCACAATAATATGATTTTTACATAATAATCATCACAATAATTAGATTTTTACATAATAATCATAACAATAATTTGATTTGTACATAATAATCATCACAATAATTAGATTTTTACATAAAAAATAATCATAATTAGATTTTTACATAATAATCTTCAAAATAATTTAATTTTTACATAATAATCATCACAATAATTAGATTTTACATAATAAACTCACAATAATTTGATTTGTACATAATTATCATCACAATAATTAGATTTTTACATAATAATCATAACAATAATTTGACTTTTACATAATAAACTCACAATAATTTGATTTTTACATAATAATCATAACAATAATATGATGTTTACGCATTAATCATAACAATAATTAGATATTTACATACAAAATAATCATAACAATAATTTGATTTTTACATAATAAACTCACAATAATTTGATTTGTACATGATAATCATCACAATAATTAGATTTTTACATAATAAACTCACAATAATTTTATTTGTACATAATAATTATCACAATAATTTAATTTTTACATAATAATCATAACAATAATTTGATTTTTACATAATAATCATAACAATAATTAGATTTTTTACATAATAATCATAACATAATAATCATCACAATAATTTGATTTTTACATAATAAATGAATATTATAAGTAATACATCTGCATACTTAGTAAAAACGTTAACTTTTTTCACCATGCATAGATGTCAACATTATTTCAATTACTTGTTGTTAAGTTTGTTTTTGATTTTGTTTTATTATACGATAATTATTTATTATATTTATTATATATATTTCTTTTTCTATAAGATTCTCTTATAAACACCAGTTCAACTGATCAATCAACGAAATACCTAATTAAACGTCTCATTCTCCTCTTACACTTTATTAGCGAAGTTTAAATCATAGTAGTTTATCCCCCAAAACAACTGGTTTTTTTCTTCTTTTTAAATAACCATGCATGTATGTTTTTATTTGTTTGTATTACAAGATGCATGTATATATGTAAACGTAAATAAACTCTATGTATATGTCTTTTTCTATTAATATATATTTGGAAACTATCGGACGAATGCTGCAACCATTACACTAGTGTGGATGCCGCAGAGGATGCTGACCGATATGTTTGTTAACTCTTTCATGGCCAAATTGTTTAAAGTGGATTCCTCCATGTTCAAAATTGAACGACTCTATATTCATCTTTTAGGAGTTCTGCAATAGTTTGATAACTAAAAACCAAACAATGCTGATTTCAGGTAAGACAGCTCGTTACGAGCTGACTCACCTGAATCTGTATTGTTTGCAGAAAGCTCAATATTGCCATTGGCGCTGAAAGAATTAACAGTTTTTCTGCCAAAGGCATTTACAGAAGGCTTTCACAAAACGATCTAGGTGAGAAACTTAATTTTACCAAATTTTCTGTTGGATCCATTTTTCAACATTTAAGAGTCGACTTTGTGAAATTAGGCAGTGGAAAGTGTTAACTGTTCTGTAACAGTAGTACGTAAGATGACATAAGGTTGACTCGTTCTATTGTCAAACCAATCTACAATTCCTATAACAGTTAAAACTGTGTAAACATTCCGTGATGTCTCGATTATAGAAGAAGAAGAAGAATTTTATTTCAATATTGATTTGAAGTACATGACACTTAAATAACAAGTATAAGGAAAATATGGAAAATGATTGTAATAGTAAATGTGGATGCGGAAGATCAAGTATCCGCACATTTCAATTACGAATACATGCAACAGTTTGAATTTTCATGAGAATGATCCATGAGTCTTTTTTATGATTTTTAAACGATTACACGCAGTACAAGGTCAAATTATTCAAATGTTTGATACTTGAGCTGTTCAAAAGAAATAGGAATTTAAACATACTAGGATTGTTGTATAAATCGTTTTCGCTACATTGATTTCTCAGTGAGACAAAGGAGAACTTATAAAGGCAGACTAGTATGGTAACCGTGTCGTGCGAACACCTGTCAACTGGTTGCATTTTGAAATGGTATATTAACTCTTTCACAAATGCGACTATACCATGTTGAAAATTGGACACTCCATTTTTCGCTCAACAGGAAATTTGGTTAAAATTAGTGTCTAAGAGGCAAACGATGTAGATTTCAGGAGAGACTGCTCGTTACGAGCTGTTTCACCTAAATATGCATTGCTTTCAAAAGCATTTTTATTGCCTTTAACAGCGAAATGGTTCAGATGGAACTACAAACTGTTTATGAACATTTGATGGAGGCTTCCTTTTGACATTTTATATTAACTCTCTCACTGCAGAATTTCACAAAGGCGACTCTTCCATGTTTGAATTTGGACCACTCCATTGTTCGTCCAACAGTACATTTGGTAAGTGTTTGTCTAAGTGCCGAGCAATGCATATTTCAGGAGAGACAGCCCGTAACAAGCCGTCTCACCTGAATCTGCATTGTTTTCCAAAGTATGTAATTGCCTTTGTCAGCAACTGGGTTCAGATTGAACTAAAAACTGATCATGAACAGTTGACGGAGATCCGTCTTTTAAATCTATGGACTATAATTTTACTAATTGTGTAGTAATTGGGTTGTAATATTAATGCCTCTTCAGCTATCTGCAAAAACCATGTTGGACCTTTTATGCCTGGTCAGGCTGTCTTTTATTGTGTCGACACACAAACCGGAACTTCTACGACCGACAGTCTAGACAGGAACGAAGATAAGATCTACGTTCCTAGTATAGATAAAGGGTGCATATTCTTATTGGTCTGGAACATGTATACATGAACTGAGAAGGTTCGTTATTCGTGTATCAGAGCCTTTAGCCAGCCATATTATCGAATAAATAGTGGTTCATATGGCGTCAATACGCAAGTTCAATCGGGATTCAACAGATTATAATTCATCAGGATAAATATCGAACTAAACGTATGCATTGTCCTAGAGTATAACCCGTTTATATTTAATAATTTCCCACATACAACAAATCTGCAGCAGACGACTTTAAAAAACCTTAAGACAAAATTATTGAAATTACCCATAATGAAAGCTAACGTTTAATTATTGAAAAAACTTGAAAACATTGTAGAATCCGGTTAATTATATTTTTGGCTATTTTAACGATCCTAATCTATATCTCAAAAATTAAAATTGAAATAAAAATCGTGGAATATTATGTTGATCAATATCTGTCTATTCATAGATCTATATATTTATTATTGTGTTTGTAAAGAATATTACAAAGAGGGTTGTTCTATATTCTGTCATGTATATATGTCATTTTGTTTCGCTGTTTGTTATGCTAAATTGTATTTTCCTCACGTCTTTGTCCATGTACAAACTAGGAGTATTAAAGAAATTGAAAACAAATTGGCAACATGAAATTACTCATCGTGGGGCCCAGGGCAATTTCTCATTTTGTTCACAATGTTTTCAAATGCCATTCGTTGCAGAGGCGTCAGAAAGCGTCCGCATGTGGGGAAAGGGTTGACAGCTAATGCCATTGAATAAACACCTTTTTAACTAATGGTCAACAATTTCAAAGCGTCCATTGTCCTAGAGTTTAAACAGCTACTTTACAACTTTCTATTTGTTTGATCTCGGTCCAAACTAATTTAGTTTCATTCGCAATTATTTTTATTCTGGCCATGAGTGTTGATACGTCGTCATGGTAGCAAACGTCAACACGTTTCAATGACTGGCATTTTGACAATAGGTTTCAAATTTCGTTAATGACTTAAGGTTTAAAGTTTCATACTATAATGGTGTAACGGAAATTTACCAATGTTATATTTGAATAGCTCCTGGATTTCGATCGTTAATTTCGATCGTCTAGTATATATTATAACGAATCACTTAGTTGGTGAATTGTTGTTTCCACCTGTTGTTATGACAGTGATTTGCCAATACGTTTACTTAATGGTTATTTCACATCGATTGTGAAGAAAGCTGTTTACTACTACCGATGCCTGATTTGTGGATCGTACTGAAACTATTGGATGAATATCGATTAGCTCTCACGGACCACCGGATCACCAATCAAAATTTTATCTCATGGTCATTGTTTTTGTATACGTGTTCCTGTATTTGTATAACGACTACGATGAGAGCGCGTATTGTAATCGTTTTCTACTGGTCATAACCCTTTCTATAAATACATCGGCAATGTTGGGATGATTTATCTGGTGTTGGTGGCCGTTTCACTGTGGCGGTTGTTTGGCCCAGATATGAAGAAAATGTTTAATATTCCTATATTTTTTTATTATGAATGTAATAAGATATAACGCATGTCTTATGTTTATTCTAAAATGCCCAATTTCAACCTCAAACACTTGTTCCGTTGTCTCGTTGTTCCATACTAGACCGGTTACCAGCCACTTGTTAGACGATATTGAAGTGTTAAAGGTGGATAAAGGGTATATGTTCATTCGTATGGGATGGGGATAATGTTACATAGATCAGATATGGTACACTGTACACACTGGTCGACATATCTGTGTTGATCATGAATATAAAGACCTAACCATTGTCTTTCTTCCGTCTTGTACAGTCACACCATCTCGACAAATTAATTTCATATTGAAATAAATAAGTATATGTGTGTGTATGTAGAAGGTGTGTTCCCTGAACGCCTACTCGACTTAAAATGAATTAGGGGTCATTATATAGGGTAAATTATATAATTATATTGTAAATGACTATGGAAAACTTTATTATCAATTCATGATATTAAAAAAAAAAACTTTTAAACATCTTTATCATACACATATCTTAAATTAATCCGTGATTATTTTGTAATAATCAAATTGTCATTCAAACACACCGAATATTTCAATTATTTGCCATAATCCTTGTCTTTATTTAAGTTAAGGCATTTTAATAGTTATTATTGAAATTCAAACTGTCTTAATCTTCTGGTTTTAAGGGCAGTGATGAAAATCATTTCTCTGGGGCGTAGCTTTGCAATAATCAATGTGTAGGCATTTTCGTGAGAAAATCAACATTGTGTACTCTGCGTAAAGTATCGACCCGGATCAGCCTAAGCAGGCCTACCCGGATAGACACTTTTCGCCTCCTGTGGATTTTCTGTTTCAGGAATAACTACTCTATACATCTATTCCCCTACGACGGAATGTGTCGGCCGGATCAGTCTGCGCGGACAGCGCAGGCTGATCAATACATTAAGCAGATGTCTATCGCCGCAGCTGCATTTTGGGGGCATTTTGAGAACAAATGTGTAGACACGTGCCTACAGTGCCTAAAGGGAGCTACCCCCCTGTTTTTCAAGTTCAAAAATGTCCAAAATAAACTTAAATGTTAAATTCATCAGAATGGGAGGCCATAACTTGGCACTAGATGGATTCTCCTACAGAGTAAATCGTAGAGGAGAAGTCAAAGTATTCTAGAGATGTATTAAACCCGATTTCTATGCTTCTTTTTCAACATTCAACATGCTTTGGAAGACAGAACCATAACCACCAAGCAGACCTCGTGAACGTTGTCGCCAGGCAGATGGTGAATACTGTTTCTAAGAGCTGCAAATAATTAGTATGGGTCATTGACGCGCTTAATACATATAACAAAATATTATCTTTGTTAATAAACTACAATTCTGATCATGTACATTTAAGTTATCATATCACAAATCTATCACTAATAATCGTACCTTTGAAAGGCCCCCTAATTCCCCAAATGTTACCAGGTAGAGATTATATCAAGTAGGCGTTCGGGGAACAAACCATGCATATATGTGTATGCACATGTTTATAGTTATGTGTGCATATACATATAGGCGTGGAGAAGGACGTTAACGAATAAAGTCTAAATTACATATCATAAGAAAAAGAAGAAGAAGAAGAAGAAGAATATTTTATTAGACTTAAACCTACAAAGTTTCTTGTCATTACGATACAATATTTCAAGCAAATACAAACAAATCAAATCCAGGTCAGTTAGAATGAAAGGAAATATCTCCCATTTACTTACTCACATACACATATATAAATATACACTCATACACATATGTACAAATATATAACTAAACACTCATACACATATGTACACATATATGTACACATATATACACATATGTAAACCTATACATATATAAACAAACATGCCCACATACACATACATAAACTTACACACATACACCAACATACCCACACACATACACATAAAAATACTTACATACACATACAAATGTAACATTTCTATTCGTACATTCGTCATATTGAGTGCATATGCTTCGCATACTAATACGATTACTGAGTAAAGGAGGAAGAACATATACATATACACATTAAGTAACTCTGATATATGGCAGTGATGTGCGAAGATTAAACGACTCATAGATATATTTACCTAGGTTTTTCTTAACAGATACGTCTTTTGAGTTCATTAGTAATACATACTAACGTGTACATACATGGTCTATTGTAATACAATTTACTTATGCATTGTTTTCTGATATGGTTATATACGGGACACACAAAGATAAAATGGTATTCATCTTCTATATTCGAAGAATTACATAATAAACACTTTCGAAGGGATCTATCTATCTCAACCTTAACTGATGCGAAGATAATCCTAATTTTGACAATGCTATTCTGTATTTCGAAGGAAGAACATTTAAGTATGATTCAAATTCAAAATCTACCTTAACTTCTGTATACAGTAGAAGCGAAATACTCTTCGAAATGTCACTAAACCGTCATTGTTTAAACACATCTAAATCCCTTAATTTGAATTATAGATGGAATTTGTTTAAATTTATCGAACAATGATTTTCCCATACATATGAAAATCCATACTTATCTAATAAGTACTGAACATTGGAAGTCCAGTTCTTCGTACCTTTCCGACTACCAATCAAGAGTGAGTTGTACATGTTTTGAATCAAGATATTATTTGAACTCATAATATTACACCAATATGTTATTATACGTACGTAACGACTGATGTAAAGAGGGTACCGCCCCAACTCCCATACACCCCGGAATTGGAGGTAGAGGTTTTTACCTTCAACAAGGCTTTGCAAAATTGCAGGTGAATCCTTTCAATGAATTTTGATTTACCAAACCCCCATATCTCACATGCATAATTCAATGTAGAGCCAACAAATGCATCACATAGTTGGCACAATACTGAGGGTTTAAAATTAAATCGTTAAGTAGTATATAAACGAACGTTTAATACTTTTAAACCTTTTCCAACAAGTGTTTCTTGATTCATATCAAATGTACCAGAATAGTTTAAAGACTTCCTAAAAAATTGAAATTACTCACAACATCTAAGTCATTTGTTTTATATAACCATTTTTCATTGGGCAGTAGATCACCACGTTTCTGAAACACCATTACTTTAGTTGTATCTGTATTTACTTCTAAACCCCACCTTCTACAATAATTTTCCAACAGATTTAAACTATTCTGTACATCTTCAACACTCTTTCCAAGAATAACCATGTCATCTGCGAACAGCATGAGTATAAAGGTTATATCCTGAAGTGACAAACCAGATGTATGATCATCTTGTAAAAATGGCTCTAAATCTTCAATGAAAAATGGGAATAGTATTGGCGAAATTACCTCCCATTGCTTCAATCCTACTTCACAATTGAAAAACATCAGAGTAAGAGTTACGGCCCTTTATACATATCTTTACTTTATTAGACATGTCTTTTATTATTCTAAGCATTTTCCAAATCATACCTAACTTATACAGTTTGAAAAATAAACCTTTCAAGTAAATGCTATCAAAGGCTTTTTTAATATCTACAAAAGCACAGAATAGTCTCCCTTTCTCATTTAAAACTCTTTGGATAATTGCATACAAAACAAATATTGCATCTACTGTTGAACGCACTTTACGAAAGCCGAACTAAGAAATTATTTTCCACCCAAGTGTTCAGCCTTTTACTTAATATACCTGTAAATATGTTTTGGAAAAAGTACTCACAAGAGTGATACCTCTATAATTGTTTACATTTTTTGGATCATTTTTCTTAAAGATTGCCACAATTATTCCCTCCGAGCATTTATCTGGAAAAATGTCCTGAATTCAAAATGGCATTAAAAATATCAACGATGTGTGAAGGCACAATTTCAAGAGTTTCAATAAAATACTCATTCAATAACTGGTCGGCAGCAAAATCTATTATACATGTATATATAAAATCTCAATTTGACTTAATTAATTACTTTATGAATTATAGTATTGTCTTAACCACGCATGTATTATATAGTTGTGCTTATCAACTATATTAAGCTGATTATGTTTAAGTTGAAAACAAAGTTATGTTATGTTATTTTGTGTTTAGCATCATAGTTTAGTTATGCTGATAAAGGATACACTTCACACACCACGCTTTCTATTGTTTACATGGAATTATATATTACAGACATCCGATTTGAAAACGTTGGAAATACCCATCCATTACTTTTTATGATTTGAAGAATATTTCTATATAATAACGCTGAACTCTTCGGTTCACCGCCCGGGCTGATCACAATACAAGCTGATTCTGATTGAGTACGGTCTGCAGAGGAGAATCAGAATCGGTGTCCGTTATGAACACATCGAGGGATTGGTGTGAAACGGTTGTAACTAATATTTTTTTTTTTTTACCAAGGTTAACCACCTCGTCATAAAGCCTTTATAATCGTTAAATCATTTTTCTTGGTGAACAATGGAAATTTAGGTGCCATTGCTCAGAACGAGCAATGGCACCTAAATTTGCATTGTTTACAAAGGGGTCAAATTTGCCCCTAAACCAAGGTTTTCAAAATAGGTCTTTAGTTACAACCGTTTCACGCCAAGCCCTCGACGTCGTCTTAACAGATGTCCAAACCCCTAAATATAATTTATGCACATATTGTCCCGGATGAACACGGTAGGACTACGGATTAACAAGGTGACGTTACGGATCGTCCCGGATCGTCCCGGATCGTCCCGGAGCAGACATGGACGACCCAGGATGAAGACGGATCACCCCGGACCTGAGTTCGAAACCAAAAGGGACGCATTTTACGATTTAGTTTGTGTTTGACTCCACACATGTAACACATTATAATATATAGCCGAGCTGAGCCTCACGAGGGAGAAGCGACCGCAACTGATGTCGTTGCAACTGCAACTAACGCAACAACAGAACGAAAACGCCATTTTAATGGCTAGAGCCAGGAAGTTGGCTGAACAAAGAATAAGACAGATAATTGAAAAAGAAGCCAAAGCCAAGAAGATGTCGACAAGAAAACGATGAAACGTGTATATTGGACGCTGACTCACAAGAAGACCGAGCCTATGACAGTATGCCAGGCTGATGAAGGAGTGGCATAAAGAAGATGTGAAGGGCTTCAACAATTTCGCAGATTGACTTGGCTGCTTCGAAGTGGTGGTCTTCGAGGGAGTAGGGACATCTTCGATATCAGAGGCCTCCTCAGGAGAGGTTGGGCGACTTTCGGAGGACTCGTCTAGCTCTGCCTCGCATATTTCTTATAAGGCGCACGAACAGGTACATTGACCACCACAGCACGCTTCCTTCTTGGTGGCATCTTCTCTTCAGTCTTATAGCTTTAGAATGTTAACTTTTTTCTATTGTCAGGTTGCGTTCAGGAGGTCTTCACAGGAAGGTGATAGCCGAATGAATGAGAAACAAACAAAATGGTTTTGATACGGGGCGGTCAGTGTTGGGTCCGGGACATTCCGTAGCTGATCCGGGATGGTCCGCGATGGTACGGTGTCATCCGTGTTTACACCTTGTTGGGTCCGGGATGGTCCGGATCATTTCGCGACGGTCCGTGGTGCTGCCGTAATGGTACCGGGGTAATCCGTGTTGGCTCCATGCTGGCTCCTTGTTCATCCGTTGTGCTGCCGTTTTGGATCCGAGCTGGTCCCGGGTGATGATATTTTGCTGCCGTCGAGGGATCGTTGACTCAATTTCAACAAGGATCACCCGGGTCAAGATATCTCTTGATCCGGGGTGTTCCGCGTTTATCCAGGGTGCTCGGTATTGGGTCCGGGGAAACGATGTAGCTTAAAAGGGAAAATGACATTTGACATGTCGTCATGTAAGAACATGACATGTAACCTGTCGTCATGTACGAACATGACATTTAGCCTGTCTTCATGTACGAACATGACATTTAGCCTGTCTTCATGTATGAATATAACATTTAAACTGTCATCATGTACGAAAATTACAATTAGCCAGTCTTCATGTACGAAAATGACATTTGACATGTCGTCATGTACGAAAATGACATTGAATCTGTCTTCATGTACAAACAATGACATTTAGACTGTCATCATGTACGAAAATGACATTTAACCTGTCGTCATGTACGAAAAAGACATTTAACCTGTCGCCATGTACGAAAATGACATTTAACCTGTCGCATGTACGAAAATGACATTTAACCTGTCGCATGTACGAAAATGACATTTAACCTGTCTTCATGTACGAACAATGACATTTAGCCTGTCATCATGTACGAAAATGACATTTAACCTGTCGTCATGTACGAAAAAGACATTTAACCTGTCGCCATGTACGAAAATGACATTTAACCTGTCGCATGTACGAAAATGACATTTAATCTGTCGTCATGTACGAACATGACATTTAACCTGTCGTCATGTACGAAAATGACATTTAACCAGTCGGCATGTACGAACATGACATTTAACCTGTCCTCATGTACGAACATGACATTTAACCTGTCGGCACATACGAACATGTCATTTAACCGCTCGTCATGTACGAACATGACATTTAACCTGTCGTCATGTACGAACATGACATTTATAACCTGTCGTTATGTACGAACATGACATGTAACCTCTCGTCGTGTACGAAAATGACATTTAACCGGGCGTCATGTACGAAAATGACCTTTAACCTGTCGGCATGTACGAACATGACATTTTACCTGTCGTCATGTATCGTCATGTACCAAAATGACATTTAACCTGTCGTCATGTACGAACATGGCATTTAACCTGTCGTCATGTACGAACATGACATTTAACCTGTCGTCATGTACGAAAATGACATTTAATCTGTCGTCATGTACGAACATGACATTTAACCTGTCGTCATGTACGGAAGTGACATTTAATCTGTCGTCATGTACGAACATGGCATTTAGCCTGTCGTCATGTACGAAAATGACATTTAACCTGTCGGCATGTACGAGCATGACATTTAACCTGTCATCATGTACGAAAATGATATTTAACCTGTCGGCATGTACGAAAATGACATTTAACCTATCGTCATGTACGAAAAAGACATTTAACCTGTCGGCATGTACGAACATGACATTTTACCTGTCGTCATGTATCGTCATGTACCAAAGTCATGTACGAACATGATATTTATCCTGTCGTCATGTACGAACATGACATTTAACCTGTCGGCATGTACGAACATGACATTTTACCTGTCGTGATGTATCGTCATGTACGGAAGTGACATTTAACCTGTCGTCATGTACGGAAGTTACATTTAACCTGTCGTCATGTACGAACATGACATTTAACCTGTCGTCATGTACGGGAGTGACATCTAACCTGTCGTCATGTACGAATATGACATTTAACTTGTCGTCATGTACGAGTCTTTCGCCATTCGGTGAGCTTCATGTTGGATGATTGTAGTTCCAACAATACTTCTGAAACAGTGCTTACCTTGCAAATCGAATTGTCTCTAGCAGTATTCAACACATCTTTCATTCTAGGCAACTGTCTCCATGTAAATATATGGGGTATTTGTTTTACTCAATATAGTATGGCAGTTTGTTATACGCTAGTAACCATGATTTGTTCAATCGCTTGGAGGAAACGGGAATCCAAGGATAACAAATTAAAGCCATATGAAGACTCAGATGGTACACTTTGCTTATATCAGACGTGTATCAGTCTTAAAGATTAATATCAGACGTGTATCAGTCTTAAAGATTAATATCAGACGTGTATCAGTCTTAAAGATTAATATCAGACGTGTATCAGTCTTAAAGATTAATATCAGACGTGTATCAGTCTTAAAGATTAATATCAGACGTGTATCAGTCTTAAAGATTAATATCAGAAATGATGATGATAACAATGATAATAATACAACTTATTAGGATAAAAATGATTATCATAATAACGAATGATTATCATAATAATGATTTAATAATGATTGTCATAATAATGATTATCATAATCAATGATTGTCATAATAATGATTGTCATAATAATGATTGTCATAATCAATGATTATCATAATAATGATTATCATAATAATGATTGTCATAATAATGATTGATGATTGATTGTCATAATAATGAATGATTGTCTTATTAATGATTGTCATAATCAATGATTGTCGTAATCAATGATTGTCATAATAATGATTATCATAATAGTGATTATCATAATAATGATTGTCATAATGAATGATTGTCATAATAATGATTATCATAATAGTGATTATCATAATAATGATTATCATAATCAATGATTGTCATAATAATGATTGTCATAATAATGATTATCATAATAATGATTGTCATAATAATGATTGTCATAATAATGATTGTCATAATCAATGATTGTCATAATAATGATTGTCATAATCAATGATTGTCATAATAATGATTGTCATAATCAATGATTGTCATAATAATGATTATCATAATAATGATTGTCATAATCAATGATTATCATATAATGAGTGTCATAATAATGAGTGTCATAATAATGGGTGTCATAATAATGGGTGTCATAGTAATGAGTGTCATAGTAATGATTATCACAATAATAAATGAATGTCATAATGAATGATTGTCATAATAATGATTATCATGATAATGGATGTCATGATGAGTTATTTTTCCTTTAGCCACAATGTTTTCAACTTTATTTAACAATAAAGCTATCTTTTATGGAGATTTTTCAGGCTTTTGTCACTATGTTTTCAAAGTCGTCTGCTGCAGATTTGCTGTATGTGGAAAGGGCTAAGTATAAATCGCTCTGAATACCGGTTCTAGTATCGCACTACTCATCGACCATTGTCTGATACATCTATGATTATTTGACACAAACAATCACCTGAAGATTGAGTTATCTATTTATCCAAGCTGTCATGTTTTCCCCCCAAATCACGAACCCAGTGTTGTTTGGATTATAACAAAACAAAAATAAAGCAGAATGTTGCAGATCTGATCTGATCTGACGATATAGATACGAGGACATGATAAATAATATCATATCTTCATTTGTTAAATTCGATGAATTAACAGGGGGACTGGCTCGTCTGGGATGCAAGTGTGCTGCTGTTATTTGTTAAAAGTCGGGGATTTCGAAACCGGGTGTCCCGGGTTCGATCCCCAGTCGCGGCACTACAGTCATGGTGGAGTGCCCTTGGGCAAGGCACATTTTCTAGCCTAGTACTGGTTTGTTTACCCAGGGATCATGAATAAGTGAACTGTCGCCGTGATATAACTGAAATCATGTTGAAAGCCGCGGAAAACCCCTATAAATAAAATAAATAAATTGTTAAAAGTCGTTCAATAACATTTCAGTTACGACGTTTACATGTATAACAAAGGTGGAGTTCACTCGGGCAACTGAAACTTGAGCTGTTTCGTACTATTTAAACAAACCCGAGTTGAAAGAGGGGATTTCACCACGGCTAATTGAGAACAAGTTGTGCAAATAATACGGGACGACTGATATTGATCTCCGTTCTATATGTGGTAGCTATAGTCACCGAACCACACAGTTTAAGTACATCGGATGAACTTAAAATGAAACTTCGTTGAACGTTTATAATAGAAGAGGGCTTTATTCTAAATTATGTACAAGATCTGTAATAAATTTCCTTTGATATAGTGAATTTAGATTTGAATACATATATTTGTTCAGACTTCTTCCTAAGTGTGGAAGAAAGTGTTGCAACTTGCGGCATCCACAGTAGCATTATCATTATACATGTAGTTGCATAGAAATGAAATGTGTGTAGCAGTGTCGTGTCAATATACAAATGGGCGTGTTTAACCATGACTCTGGCATATTGTTCAAACGACGTCCTTTGAATTTCACGACCGTTTGATGTTGTACTAATTTACTAAATGACCTTTGCTGTCACATGTGCCATGTCAATGCTCGCCAAATGGCATTATTGCCGAGCGCATAAACAACGTCATAAATCATCATTATGTGCTATGTCAATATTTGTCATAGGAAGTAAGTCCACCATATTTAGTATAAAACAACTAGACAGATTGGAGTATATGAAAATGTAAAAATCCAAAATTCGAAAATGTGGTAACTATCATCGGGTTTCTCATGGAGTGGCACATATTATGTTTATTGATGTTTATGTACAGTTAGGTGTTCTACGGTAGAATACATTATCATGTTAATAGAAAAATATATTCCTACAAAGCTTACAAAAGAAACCAGCGCTTACTTGAGCAGTATTGCACAAATTGCACAAATTGTATGCTTGCTTATTATGCAGAATGTCTTAATTGAAAATGTATATGTGTCAAGTAATATTAGAGCTGTTATGACGATCTGCCTAACAGGGACTAATACTAAAACCATTCTCGTTTACAAGTTTGATAATCTTTACACAAATGTGTGCCTTGTAAAAGAAAGGTATACTCCTCAATTGTTTACTGCAAAAACATGGAGTATGTGGTACGACTAGCAAAGACAGGTCGCTTTCGAAAAATAGGTTATCTGCTGCAAATGCGTTGCATGTCGGACAGGGTTAACAGTGTTGGCTTACAAATAACACCAGATGTGTCAGATCGTGTGTACACCGGTACAACCTCACTTACCCCAACCCCCCCCCCCCCCCCCCCCCCCCCCCCCCTTCCCACATACAAGAAGTCTTCAGCAATCGACTTTGAACATATTTTGTCAACAAATGGGGAATCTCTATAATTGAATGGATAACCAATGACTAAAAGTGGAAAACTTTGTGGCAAAAGGAGAAATTGCTCATCATGAGCAATTTTTTCTTTTGCCACAATGTTTTTAAAAGTCGTCTGCTGCAGAGGCGTCCCGGTTAACAAGATATACATACTAACGTATATTGACTCCCACGTAAACGTTGATATAATAGAGACTGTTAACCCTTTACCTCATACTTTCTGACGCCTCTGCAGCAGATGGTTTTTTGAAAATATAGCGACAGAAGAAAAAAAATGGTTAAAACGAGCAATTTCTCCTTTTGACACAATATTTTCCACTTTTTTTTCCATAGGTTATCCATTCAATTATAGAGATGTTCTCATTTTTTGACAACATATGATCAAAGTCGTCTGCTGCAGAATTGTTGTATGAGGGAAAGGGTTAATGCTGCCAATGAAATAGGAATAAGAACAGTCTACCACGTTTCCGACAGCCAGGTAGCCCAGAGAGTTCTCTGTAAACATGGGCTGAATTCAATCCCTACGGCAGCTAACATTCTATCGGACGAATACAACGGTCATAGTCTGGAAGAGTCTTCGTTGAAGGACGGACAGTTGCATAGAAAAGAAAATGTGTGATATACTGGTTCGATGTATATCCTCCTGAGCTTGAGATATATATTTACAGTAACCTTTAAATGACATCACAACCAAATATCTTTATTTTAAAGAGATATCTAATTAACATCCAAATATCTCTATAACTTAGAAAGATATCTTTTTATATTAAATATATATATATTATATAGTAAAACAGAAACAAATACACTATATTGGTTTTAATCATAAGCGTTGCCCTGGTGAGTATAGTAAGCTAAACTGGTTGGCTCGTTTAAAACCCCGGATGTGTAGAACTAACGATTCCGGACCATATTGTGCCTTTATTATTTCTTTTCGGCGATAGCTGTTGAACCTCAGTTTTGGCCTAGATGTTAAACAAATTATCTAGGTTGTACACCAATCAAATGTTGTATTTAATGAATAAGTCGAAGAAATAAAGGAAATGAAACGTTTTGATTGGTTTATAGTTAAGTTGGCGATCCTACGAGAGGCACTAATAACATGAAGTTTTAAAATCAAATGTTCTGCATACCAACTTTTAATTGATTTCCTTAAGAAATAAATTTCAGTGAAAAAAATCAGTGAAAACGTATGAAATATAATATTTAAGAGCAAAATATTAATTATTTTTGAAACATGATAAGTTTTCAGTTATTTATGGTCAATTGAATTTTATACACCTCTTGGGAGCCTCGCGTAATCTCCAGTCATGTGGCGTATTCTCGGCCTTGATAATCTATTTATAGAAACTGGGACCGGATGGAGATGGCCGATAAGCCTTTGGTAAACACATAGAACCTTTCTGATATTCAAGTCAAATAATATGCGCATATTCCACATCTTAGTGTTTTCTCATATTGATCGCTTTTTATCTTTTTTAAAGATATTTCTTGTTATTTTTATTCTTGTCTTGTTTCGGTATATTTCTTTAATTTATATAATAGTTCCATCTCTGTCAAGAATGAAAAGTCAAACTGGCTTTCAGTAACACAAATGAGCCGTCCCGCGAGAAAACAAACCAACATTATGGCATCTGAGTAAGGTATCGATCCAGATCAGCCTGCGCAGTCCGCGCAGACCGATCCGGGCCGACACATTCCGTCTCTGGGAGATAGAGGTATAGAGTAATAATTCATGGAACAGAAACTCCATAGTACGAAAAGTGGCTTGCTTGATAAGCCTGCACGGCATACTTCGTTTTATTCGGGTCTATACTTTACGTAGAGTCCACAATGGTGATTTTCTCGCGGGACGGATCAAATGTAGTTGAATTGGCCGCCGTGATGCGACCGAAATACTAAGTAAGATAAGACAAGACGAATTTTGATGCTAAGCATCAAAGACGCCGCGCATGATTTTAAAGCATGACTTAAAGGGAAGCAGATGCATTTCAATACATTTAAATAACCTGTGCAAACGGACAGGATGTAAATATTTTGAACAAGAAGGCCAAATGTACCTTTATCTTAAACAAGAAGGCCAAGATGTTCCTTTATTGCTCACCTGGATACCATAGTCTATAATAAAATATTATCAAGAGCAAAAAGGGTCCATTTTGACGTAGGGATTATACACTTTATATGCTAGGATCTATGTGATAATCAGCATGTAAAGTTTAGTCTTCAAACCATTTGGTTTACCGTTTGCTTAACATTGACTGCAACAATAAAGTGTCATACAAGCTGAAGTTTCTTAATTTTAAATCTGCTCTTACTAGATCAATTAGATAAACATAAAACATAGATACTGAAATATTAACAGATATTAACTTAAGTGTTAATGCCTCTAGTTATAAGTCAAGTGTGACACAAGCTTTGGAAGGAGAGAGGGAAGTCTATTCTCCTTCCAGTTGAGCAGAAGTATGATAACAAAAGACGAGAGTATATAAACAAAAAATACAAATAATTCTAACGAGTTTAAAGATATTTAATATCAAAATTAAGCATTAATGAAATTAAAAGAAAAAGTTCTCTTGTATAGTCAACATATAGCAAGAATACAATGGTCTGAATGAACAACTGTATGGGGAGGAACGTTTTAAGTTTAGTAATACAACAGAAATAAATAGGAAAAAACATAACCCGAATCTTTTTCTGAGCTTTGATGAATCGAGTCGTCAGAGCAGTAAACCAAACAATTTAAAAAGCGTGGCCTAGTAAAATCCGTAAACCAACTCATAAAAAAAGCTTAGCCTAGTTAGTTGGGGAACAGTTATTAAAAACAATTTAAATGTGTCTAAAGTTTTGTAATAACGGTAAACGATGTACATATTTTGTATCTTGATTGATCTTAAATCAGTTAATACAATTTATTCAATCATAAAGGCTGTTTTTTCAAACATATAATACTGCCGTCACACCGGACTGGCGTCCTTACCGCGTCCTAAACTGTCATATTTTGGAGAACGCCGATGGTCGCATTGAGAACGCCAATGATTTTTCTAAAATAAATCCAGATTTCGAGTCAGCCGTCACACCGGAGTTCTGTGCTCTGCGAATGTACACGGCGTTCCGAACACGACCTTACCGCGTTCTTACTGCGTCCTTGGAGTTTCTATTGAGTTTACACGGCGTCACTGCGGCGTCCATACGGCGATCAGCGGCGACCCCACTGCGACCCCACTGCGTTCTTAGCGTTTCTACCACGACCTTACCGCGTGCATGGCATTCCCACGGCGACTGCAGGGCGACCCAACGGCGTCCTCGCTGCGAGTATAAAACTCCACTGTTCTTTCGGAAAGCTTCATTCATTATTTTACTTCATCATTTATTCGGCCCTGATGATGGTGAGTACGAGAAATACACTGATAAAGATAGGATGAAATATTGGGTTTTATAGCTCTTCGAGGGCGAACAGTAGGAACGCGCTAGGAACGCAGTGCAAACTCCGTAGAAACGCAATAGTCGTAGTAGGCACCCCGTAGAAACGCCATTAACGCCGCAGGGACGCATTGAGAACGTTGTAAGGTCGCGGAAAATAGCTCAAATCCCGAAATATCCGCCCTGACATCGCGGTAAGGACGCCATAGACGTGATGGGGTCGTGGGAAGAACCCCATAGACGTGGTAAGGACGCAGTAAGGTCGCCATTGGTTCCCCCGATCCTTTTCTCCGCGTTTACATGGCGACTCTACCACGTCTGTACTACGTTCCTATGGCGTTGTTCGGGTTCCTACTGCGATGCTACGGCGACCATGGCGACCTCAGGGCGATCCCACGGCGTCCTGAGCCAGGACGCGCTCAGGACGCCGAACCTCGGCGTTTACTTTGAACATGTCCAAAGTAAACGCCGTCGCTCTGCGACCTTCGGCGTCCTTGGGGTCCCCACGGCGTCTTGATGCGTTCTCACCACGACCATACGGCGTCCATGGCGTCCCTTCCACGTCCTGGGTCGCCGTAGGGACGCCGTAGGGACGCCAGTCCGGTGTGACGGCTGTATTACAGAGTTTTTCTTTACAATAATATTTGTTGGTTTCTCCCTTTTCGATTACGTCACCCCATGGTACAAAATTAAAACCTATCCCATACTGACCCCGCGCTTCCACGCGGCGTCAATAAGAATGTTTTTCGGCGATACCTGATTAACGTGGGTTTTGATGTTAAACAAATAATCTAGATTGTAGACCAATCAAATGTTGTATTTAATGAATAATGTCGAAGAAATAAAGGAAATGAAACGTTTTGATTAGTTCATAGTTAAGTTGACGATCCTACGAAAGGCACTAATAAGAGAAGTTTTAACTGAAATGTTCTGCATACTAACCTTAAATTGTTTTCATTAAGAAATGAATTTCAGTGAAAAAAATCAGTGAAAACGTATGAAATATAATATTTAAGAGCAAAATATTAATTATTTTTGAAACATGATAAGTTTTCAGTTATTTATCGTCAATTGAAATGTATACACCTTTTGGGAGCCTCGCGTAATCTCCAGGTATGTGATGAATTCTAAGCCTTGAACGGTATAACGTCATGTCATGCTAGTGTAATGGATGTTGACTTGAATTGTCAAGTGAAAGGTCAATGGTTCGCTTCCCGAGTCCCGACAGAGGCAAACTTTTTTTCTTATAAAATTAGTATAAATATGAAATAATACATTTATAAACCAAATATTACATATTTAATGTTATTGTCTTCTGTCATTCTAATAAGTAAGATAAAATATCAAATAATATGCGTATGTTCCATTTCCTAGTGTTTTCTCATATTGATCGCCGGTTATCTTTTTCAAAGATTTTTCTTGTTTTTATTAACGTGATCTTTGTGAATGTACATACATGGGGATAACACATCTTATACAAAGTAGCCACACCCGGCCCGTGGTCACCATTATATGTATACACACTATTAACTCATAACGTCACATGCAATGGGCTATTTATAAGTATACAGTAACACTTTGATTAAATACAATTTGGAAACAGTGTGTGGAATTAGACATCGCTCTCATTATATGCAAAGTCTTTTTCTCACAGTGGGTCAAACTGTAAGAACACGCCCAGTCTTGGTCTTAAATTCTGGCCTAATTTAAAGACTTTTTTGTCTTTCCATTACAATTATGATATTGTAAGAAGTATCATGTACTTATTACTTAATAAATTAATTGAATTGAATTGAATTGAAATTAACACAAAGGTAGCTAGATAGATTGTCCACCTTGATGAGAACAAAATATGCTGGGAGAACATTTGAATCCAGGTTTTGCGGGAATAAGAGATGGCAGGCTGGCAACCGGACATTATCCCCTTCGTTAAATAATGCATGTGCGTACATTATCTCCTTCGTGTTTTTCACGGGCGGACATTATCCCTTTCATCATTTATAACATGACGGACATAGACCCTTTCATATAGCGGAGATAAGCCCCTTCAACAGTTTGCCTATAAGTAAGTAATATTTAACTATAACTTACTCGATAATAATCAAATTATATTTTTTCTTAAATAAAAAATTATCCGATTTTCTTTACAAATATTTAATCCGCAATTTGTGTGTTTAACAGTTTGGCATGTGTTTATATCTACTCAAAACAAGCAATATCTCCTTTACTCACGAACTTTTCTACTTTTTTCACTAGAATAGGGACTTTCCATACTCTTGCATTGATGTAGTCAATGTCGTCTTGCTGTATGTGGGAAAGGGTCAATCCAGTCCGGTTTACAAAGATGTTCTTTATCAATATCGAAGGGGCTAATTTTTGTTCAAGGGGATATTGTCCGTGAAGGGAATAATTTCCGCGTGTGAATGGGGCTTATGTCCGCCCACGCACGTTTTTTACGAAGGGGATAATGTCCGTTTCGTTACGTTACGACATAAACAAATTGTTACTTATCGGGTAATTATATAAACAAAATCCCACACGCAACACATCTGCAGCAGGCAGTGCTGTCAAAACTAAGTTCAAAGTATAATAACTCTATATAGAAAAAGAAAAATTATTGAATAACGTTGAAAGCAATGTGACAAAAGGAAAAATGTGCATATTATGAGTAAAAGCTATGCTATGGTTTTTATGTCATATGTACATGTGTTACTGACCATGTATAGAGATTTTCCATATTTTTTTCTGGATGTTTCCAAGATTGTCTAATGCAGATTTGTTTTATTCGGGAAAGGGTTAATACACATAAGGTAAATGATGAAGGGCATGCCAAAGACAGATCATGTTAACCCTTTCCCTCATACGACAATTCTGCAGCAGACGACTTTGAACGTATTTTGTCAAAACATAGAAAATCTCCATAATTTAATGGAAAGCCTATGACAAAAAGTGGAAAACATTGGGGCAAAAGGAGAAATTGCACGTTTTGTGCAATTTCTTCTTTTGTCGCAATGTTTTCAAAAGACGTCTGCTGCGTCAGAAAGTGTTTTATATATGCGACAGTGTTCAAGTACATATGAGCCGTCCCACGAGAAAACTAACAGTATGGATCCTGCGTAATGTATCGACCCGTTTCAGCCTAAGCATGCCGTGCAGGCTAACCCGGACAGAAACTTTTCGCCTCCTTTGGATTGTCTGTTTCAGAAATCATAGCTATTTCCCACTGAGACGGAATGTGTCGGCCCGGATTAGCTTGCGATGCATGCTTAGGCTGATCCGAGTCCTCAGTGTTGGTTTCTCGCGGAACGGCTAATTGGAAGCCTTTGAAATTTAGCACATGGAGTGTTTTAGACCTGACAAGGTGATCACATGTCGGGATTTCTCTTTGTCCTTACTGAGTATATTAATTTAAGGCAAATAACTTTTAAAACTTTTTTTTACTCTCTATGTATATGTGCGAGTTTTACAAATTAAAAAAAAAAGAGAAGGGCCTATATATTAATTCAATGTATGTACATATTTAGTTTAGCGAAATGAATACTGTATCTAATCTAAACAGTAAAATAGAAAACCATTCTACCGAATTTGGTAACCTGCCTCATACGCTTTATAACTTCAATAGTACAACAGACCGGGAATCAATATAAGGCGTGCTAGATGTAGTCTGGTTACTGACAGCTTATGATATTACGCAATCTCCTTTGCAGAGCTACCGTTCCTTACACTCACTATTATGTAAATGTGTGTAAGTGGATATTACGTAGTAATAAGAGGAAGGTACTCCTCCTGCTTCATTCGCTTTTCTATGTAATGTAATTGCTTGAACCGGAAACGAAAATAGGACGTTTGTTCTTTCGACATTTTAATTAAACAATATACGAAAGAGGGTTTTGTGCAGTATACTCGTGTTGTAAATTTCAAACACCTTTACCTTTCATATTTTTATACCCATTCAATGTTGTGGGTCTTTATATCTCCAAAGGAAACTCTATCCAATATCAATTTAAGCTAACAATGAATCAGGTTATGTATGACCTGATATGTATTGCCCTAATTTTCTCTTCTTACGGTTTTAATCCTTTCCCACATATATACCCTGATTGTCCTCGGCAACAGACGACTTATATACTTGAGGCAAAAGGTGAAATTGCTCAAAATAAACTTAATTTTCGGCATTTACGGTTTTAACCATTTCCCACATACGAGCATATACCCTTTCTGAGCCTTTGCAGCAGACGACTTTTTGAAATAATTGTGGCAAAAGGTGAAATTTGCTCCATTTTCCACAATAACTCCAAAACAGATTTTATGTGTCTGCATTATTTGACAAAGAATTATCATAACAGGGCGTGTGTTCAATACAAATAGTTGATTGTTTTTAGTACAAATTGAAATTGATCATAACCTCTTGTCCATTTATCTTAAGAATTATTCTTAATCGTCAATGTTCATGATCAGTTTAACTCTAAATCATCTCATTCTCTTAAAATACAGACAGGTTGAATATCCTACAATAATACTTAAATCTTTAAATAATGATATCTGCATTACTGACTACAGATTAATTTGTTATATTGTTTGTGGATTTAAATGTTCTTTTTTCTTATATCTTCATGTGCAACGTAATATTGCGGCTTCTCTTTGATGCTTTGTGTCAAACATTCGTCTTGTATGTATTGGATTAGCAAGCTGTATGTATAATGAATAGAAACCAGTTCGTTTGACATGTTCAAACACATGCTGAATTTCATAATGGCGGCGTCTTCCCCCATTGTACCATATCTTAATTAAATAGCACTGACAGGATTCAAGTTTCAAATTGATTGACCATCAGCAATAGTTTTTGCCTTTGGCCACTTACAAAACAATTATATGGCAAAGACATACATAATACATTTATACATAAAGTTTACATACAAATACAAACAATTTAACGTTAATATACATTTAAGAAACAGCAGCATCATTAGGGATATTTTTTTCTAATTTACATGTAGTTCCCAACCTCAAACACTTGACCGACTGTGACTAATAAACTTTTTTTACTGATCCACTATCCCGCTAAAGTATCGACCCATTTCAGCCTAAGCATGCCGCGCAGGCTTTACCCGGACAGACACGTTTTGCCTCCTGTGGATTTTCTGTTTGCATAACTCTATTCCCCTGAGACGGAATGTGTCGACCCGGATTAGCCTGCGTGGACTGCTTAGGCTGATCTGGGTCGATATTGTACGCAGAGTCAACACTTTTGGGTTTCTCGCGGAACGGCTCATATTATGTTGTAGTAGCGATACAGGTGTTTAACCCTTTCCCTCATATGACAATTCTGCAGCAGACGACTTTGAACATATTTTGTCAAAACATAGAAAATCTCCATAATTGAATGGATAACCTATGACAAAAAGTGGAAAACATTGTGGCAAAAGGAGAAATTGCACGTTTTGTGCAATTTCTTCTTTTCTCACTATGTTTTCAAAAAGCCGTCTGCTGCAGAGGCGTCAGAAAGCGTCTATATGAGGGAAAGGGTTAAATTGTTCTATGAGGGGCGATACAAATTGATATCTTGCGAGACCGAAATTGTCCTCGCCCCGAGTAGAAAATACTAACACCTGTATCGACACGATGTTTCCCGTCAACAGGTAATGTGTATGAACTTTGCAAAACTCTGCTATATCGTTTTTCCAAAAATTGTGTCCAGAGTGGATTTTTCGATGCGGTCACGATTCTTCTACGTTTTGATGTGATGAAAAGAAAATATCGAAACAAACAAAACTTTTAGTGGAAATAATTAAATATGATAATACGTACTCGATAAAGGAACGAGCACAATTTATTTTATGTGTGATAATTTCCGTTTAATAACACTCGTCGTCTATTTCTAAAACGAGTTCAAATAATAACTCATAAGGGTTTTTTGACTTTTCGGAAGTTACAAATCAAAATTCCTGTAATATGACGTCATTCTATTAGCGTAACGCAAATGACGAATCAATAAACAATAGGAAAACGACAGAAAGTATAGGAAACGTACGGTGGCACTGAGGTGACATCCGCAACACTTTATTTATATTGTGGCCACAACTTAGTAACTTGTGGCCACAATTTACTAAGTTGTAGCCACAAGTTACTAAGTTGTGACCACAACTTAGTTTAGCCAATCAAAACAGCCGTTTCATCTTTGCTGCTTTATGGTAATAAACTGATGTAAGTCTATGTGTATATGTACAAGTATACTAACTGGTTTGTGTACCTGTACGAGTATACTAACTGGTATCTGCATGTTATAAATATACACACACCAGTTAGTATACTCGTACATACACACACACACCAGTTAGTATACTTGTACATATACACATAGACTTACATCAGTTAGTATACTCGTACATATACGCACAAGAGTTAGTATATTCGTACATATACGCGCAACAGTTAGTATATTCGTACATATACATATACCAATTAGTATGCTCGTACAGATACACATACCAGTAAGTATACTCGTACAGATACACACACCAGTTAATATACTAGTACATACATGTACACACACACACAAGTTTGTTTAAATATATACACACCCGTAAGAATATACTCGTGCATGTACACACACACAAGTTTGTTTAAATATATACACACCCGTAAGAATATACTCGTGCATGTACACACACACTACACCAGTTAGTATACTCGTAAATATACACATACCAGTCAGTATACTCGTACATATATACACAACAGTTAGTATACTCGTACATATATACACACCAGTAAGTATATTCATGCAGATACATACTCACACTCACTTCCACCAGTCAGTATACTCGTACATATATACATATATGACGTCATTTCCGTTTTTGTTTGAAACTATAACAACTTTAATAACAAGCGTCGGCTGGGAACGCACGTAAAATGCGCGAATTTGAGCAAAACACCAACGGAAACCATGAAAATGATAGAAGAATCCAAACATAAACCACGGGTCTGTAGATCTTTAGTTTTTAAATGGCATAAATTGTTTCGTGAAGGAAGAGAATCAGTAGAAGATGACCCTAGAATAGGACGAAATCCAACAATTAATGCAGCGTTAACGTCATCCGTTAAAGAAATTATTGATGAGGATCGGCACCTTACTGTCCGAGATATATCACAGAAGATCGGTATAAGTGTCGGGTTAGACAAACAGTGGTATAGAACGGTATATGATAAGTGGGTTAAGAGACATATAAAGTGCATTCAGAAGCATGGTGAATACCTCGAGAAATTGTGATTAGTCACTGAAACGTTATCCAAAAACGTAACGTCGGACTGCTCCTTGTAAGCATCACATGTATATTTGTTAGCGCTGTTGCTACGAAACGGAATATGATAACACCACGAAATTTGGAAATCGTATAGCGGAAAAGTTACTTGTCATAGCAATATACGTTTTATTCTTGTGCACTATTTAATAATTGAAATATTACAAAAGTCCACGTACTTTTTGAACACACCTCGTATACATACAAACCAGTTGGTATACTTGTACATATACACATAGACTTACATCAGTTTATTGCCATAAAGCAGCAAAGATGAAACGGCTGTTTTGATTGGCTAAACTAAGTTGTGGCCACAATATAAATAAAGTGTTGCGGATGTCACCTCAGTGCCACCGTAGAAACGTTAGTTTGACTTGTCACAAATGAAGTTCCGTAAATTATGGAATCGTTTTATTTGAAGTACTTTATGAAGGACAAGTTGATTATTTGTTGTACCTGTCATCAAAATTTCATGGATTTAAAATCTTGGCTATATTTTAAAGTTAAATATAAGCTTAACCTTTGCTTAGGTCGGTAGGACTCGTAATTGACGTAAATAACTGATCGTGCTGCAAGCAAGGGGGTAACTGCAGTTCGCAGGGAATAATTTACCGATCACAAAAGTAAATAAATGTTTACCCGAAATAGGTAGCCCCTATACTTATATTATTTTCCTCTCATAATATATGATTAATATCGATATAAAACGATGTTCGACACATAAACAAATTATTTACAATTATTTTCCTCTACGTTGCTATATTTGTATTTCTGACATGAAAAGTAATTTTTGAATAACGATTTATTATAGTGGTAAGTCACTGAAATATGATGTGACGTCATTGAAATATGTTGTAACGTCACTGAAATATGATGTAACGTCATTGAAATATGCTGAAACGTCAATGAAATAATGTAACGTCGATGAAATATGATGTAACGTCATTGAAATATATTGTGACGTGAAATATGTTGTAACGTCAATGAAATATGATGTTACGTCATTGAAATATGTTGTAACGTCATTGAAATATGTTGTAACTTCAATGAAATATGTTGTAACGTCATTGAAATAACGTCACTGAAATATGATGTAACGTAATTGAAATATGTTGTAACGTCAATGAAATATCCTTCATATCAATAAAAATGACGTAGCTGAGCGTGATTCCCACGCCAATAATAAATTATATTATTTCTTTATTTAGAATATATAAATTTATAGTTGTTTTCTTTATTCTGTCATAAAAATTAAACATGTTTTTTTATGTGTAGAATGTCGTTTTATATCGATTATAATCATAGTGGTATACACAAACAGGTTCACACATATCAAATAATTGAGAATATCGTTTAGGTCAGAAGAAGACAATTTCATAGAGACACGGATTCAAAGCAAAATGTATCATGTCACAACAAAATAAAACAAAAAACAAATGCACGGAAATGCATATTTGTCAATAGTTTCAAATAAAGATCAGAGATATATTTTCACCTCTAAAGCAAACACTAAGTATGCACGAATCATTGAAAGAAAGAATTCACTTAACACAAAAAACGAAAACTTTAATAACGATAATCATTTTTACTATTATAAAGCTAGTTTCTCGTTGGACTAAACAGCTTACGACTAGTTATAATACACCACATTGCGAGAAGATAGAGACAATTTGAATGTGGATCACACTGCTCGGTACTTTCAACGACGTCGAGCGAGATGGACCTCAGCGAAGAAGTGCAGAAGCAGCTGAATAAGAACCCCAGCCTTGATGAGGACACGGTTGACATTCTGAAAGCTGCAGCATATTTCATTTCTGTTGCTGTGGTCAAGAATGCCAAAGCTAAACCTCGGGAAAGTGAGAGTCAGGGGAGAAAGAACAGGGAGGAATCTGTGGGTGAGATAATGTCTCTTGGATAGACACAAGTATGGCCTGTAAGAGATGAAGCACTTCAGAGAGATGTTTGTCAAGTCATTCACGAACTTAGTCAGAATGGACCCAGAGATGTTCAACCAGATGGAAGAAGACCTGACCCCTAGGCTTCAGAAGAAAAACAACCAACATTAGAAAACATCTGACGCTTGGACTAAAGCCGGTCAACACTCTGGGGTATCTGGCCACTGGATACACTTATAAGTCAATGGCATCCTGGTGGCTCCTAACGTCATCGTCAGTTCGGTGCAGCTGCCCTTTTTTTCTCTTCTTCTTCTGGGCTGGTATAGGTAGGGAGGATGGTGTACCTCTTGACACATACCTCCAAACCTTGGTCGCCAAACCCTTACATATTTCGCGCATTTTCTGATTCACACTAAATTAAGAAAGAATCGAGACGGGTTCGAGACGCCAGCGTCGACTCTTGTTCAAAATTCCAGCGACAGCGACGCGACGCTCTGCGATTCAGGAGAGGAAATAGAGAACCCTGCGAACATTTATAAAATCTCTCGGGAATGCCGTTCGCAATAGTTCGCCAATAGTCGCAGCCCAGTGAGATAAGGGTTTTACAAGTTTGTGTTTGTTTCACTTTTTGGACACCTCTTTTGTATAATTATGAAAAGTGGGTTAACTGGATGTGTGGCTCTCCATTTTATTCGCCGATGAATATGACGTTTATAAACCAATTAAAACTCGACACGCGAAAACAAGTGACTGTAATCCAGCGACCTGCGATTCAGGCGATATTTCGCCAATAGTCACAGCCAAGTGAGATAGTGTTAGACGTTCGTGATTGTTTGAAATGTTGGACATCTCTTTTGTATATCTATGAATAGAGTATTTGACATGAGTGTTACAGTATGGCGCTCTTCCTTTTAATTTTAACGATTTATGTAGAAAATGTATCCCTTAACCCTTTCCCTCATACGACAATTCTGCAGCAGACGACTTTGAACGTATTTTGTCTAAACATAGAAGATCTCCATAATTGAATGGATGACCTATGACAACAAGTGGGAAACATTGTGGCAAAAGGAGAAATTGCACGTTTTGTGCAATTTCTTCTTTTGTCACTATGTTTTCAAAAAGCCGTCTGCTGCAGAGGCGTCAGAAAGCGTCTATATGAGGTAAAGGGTTAACCCTATTATATAAAGCAGTAAATGATGATATTTCTCGAGCTGCTCAACTGTGAAAACAGACTAACATTATGTAACGTAGCTAAGTGTATTAGGGATACCTTAACCCTTTCCCTCATATAGATGCTTTCTGACGCCTCTGCAGCAGACGGCTTGTTTGAAAACATAGTGACAAAAGAAGAAACTGCTCAAAACAAGCAATTTCTCCTTTTGACACAATATTTTCCACTTTTAGTCATAGGTTATCCATTCAATTATAGAGATTTTCTATTTGTTGACAAAATATGTCCATAGTTATCTGCTGCAGAATTGTCGTATGAGGGTAAGGGTTAACATAGAGATCTAACATAACCTTAATTGAATTGTCACCTTAGAATAGTTTTTTCATATTTTTCTCTTTAATAAGGTCATGTGATAATTGAGCCGTCCCGCGAAAAACCCGACATTATGGTCTCTGCGTAATGTTTCGACCCAGATCAGCCTACGCAGTCCGCACAGGCTAATTCGGGCCGACACATTCCGTCTAAGGGGGAAAGAGGTATAATGTTATGATTCCTGAAACCGAAAATCCACAGGAATCGAAAAGTGTCTGTCCGGGTTAGCCTGCGTGACATGCCTGTCTGATTCGGGTCGATACTTTACGCAAAGTCCATGATGTTGGTTTTCTGGCTGGACGGCTCATATGTTTGTCCTTTCGTTCGTTTCATGTTTTCATGTGATGTATTGTATATTTTGTATTGTGATGTATTGTATATTTTGTATTTGATTGTATGACGACGTATGTATTACAAGTCAAAATAAATAAACAATTTTCTGTTCTGTTTATTTGCCGTTTATAAATTAAATCAAACTCAGTGTAAACATGTGATTGATTGATTGGTGTTTTGTGCCGCTTTTAACATATGTTCAGTTATATCACGGCGCTTCCTGTAAAATATGACGTCATTTAATGAACCAATTACTATTTTCGAGCATGGCATCCTGAGCAATTGATGATTAGATTATCGGTATGTATAAGTTTACAGAATAATCTTTTATAAAGGTGTCATGTTTGATGAATTGATGTTATCCAAATTCCTCCAGATCCATGGTGCACTTGCCACACATGTGTGGTCATCAATAACCAGACTCATTCCGCCGCGCATTAGACATATTTCTAGTATGATATATAAACAATTCATGATAACTTTTCCTATAAGTTTCAATTAATGCGCTCACAATCTATTCATTTATTTATTATAGAATTAAATTACTCGAATTAAGGGTAAATAGCATTTTAAAAAATGTGGGACAATCGGAAAGACACCTTAGAAAAATCTCTTTTTTTCTTTATCAGCAAATCCAAACAAATGAATTAAGTTAAACATGCCTTTGTTTCCATTATCAAAACATGGCACAGTTTAGTAGCCTGGGTGGGATATGTCAACTTTATAATTTGAGCACTTCTCGCATTTATTGTTTGTTGTAGTATCATTCTCTTTTCCTAAAATGTTATCAAAAAATTTCAGGAATATCAGGGAAACATTCTTTTTAAAAAGATTGTTTCAAAATAGTTTATATTGTTGAATTTATCTATTTGCTACAATGATTTTATATATTTCAGCTTACATGTTGTCAAAGTCCGCTGCAACAAATATGTTGTGTGTGGGAAATGGTTAGAGACAACGTTGCAGGTTACCCACATGCAAAGGCAGCCGTGTTATAAGAGAAATACCGTTGAATATAGATATAAAACCAACTAATAATTCGTTTTCCAGCAGTGTTCAAATAGGAAGTTATTGGAAATGATGAGAAGAAATAAATTTATATTTATTTTTTATTGACAGCAAAACATATAATCTGTAGCAGAACATTGCAGTATAAAAGTATTTAATCTAAAAATGGACGTTTGTCATTCTCTTTAACCCTTTCCCTCATACGACAACTCTGCAGCAGAAGACTTTGAAAATATTTTATCAAAAAATAGAAAATCTCTATAATTGAATGGATAACCTATGACTAAAAGTGGAAAAATATCGTGGCAAAAGGAGAAATTGCTCGTTTTGAGCAATTTCTTCTTTTGTCACTATGTTTTAAAAGTTCAGAAAGCGCCTATATGAGGGAAAGGGTTAAACGTAACACCAATACTGAGGGGCAGTTTTTAAAATATCATAAATATCACCTTTCGCATATGAAAATGATTGATGAAAAATAGTGAAATTGTTTAATGTGAGCAATTTCTTATTTCCCAGCAACTTTATTCTTTTTTTCATTATTTGTCTATTAACGGAGCTTCCATCTTATGCATCGCCCAACATCACGGAGATGTTCCTCAAATAACAATTATTGATAACTCCATTAAACTGTACAATTTTGAAAAACACAAAATAAGTTGTAATTGTGTTTTATGTGTTCATCAATACCTGTAAACGACTAATGAAAGATATATTGAATTTATATAAATTGCTCTAATTGGTCTAGGATCAGTAAGGTCTAATTGTATCATCTTAATACAGAATTTAACACATTTTTGCACACACAAAAAAGAAAAATAATTGATCTAAGGCATCTATATATTATTATTCTAACACTATTGACAATTTCTCTTCTATACGCAAAGAGGGATTTGAGCGTGATGTATCACACAGTATATCACTCTAAACTTCCGGAACTATTTGTGGCTGTTGAAATTCCCCCCTCGCCTATTTTGCATACAATTTTTCTTAGTGCGCATGCGTTACTACGCTGGGCTTGACATTTTAGTCAGGAGCTTTTGTTGTAAATGCCCTTTGGAAAGTTGATTTATAACAGGACCAACATTTTAGACGTGTGCATACTATTAAACCGTTCAAACACGTTATGTAAATAGTTCAGGTGTGTATAAATTAATCACGAATGCCACTCGGCATTCGTTATTAATTACTACATACCTGAAATCCAAATCGTGATATAAGAGCCGGTATATTACTCAAAATGAGATATATTTCCTAAATATCAAACACTAAGGTGCTCTTGTCCAATTTTCACTAAGGGAGAAGGGTATTATCCAGTGGGTAAATATCCTATGGGGTTTATGTCCCGTGGGGTTTTGTCCGTACCCCCGAAACGTAAACTTCCCCACATACTCAAATCACGTCAAACATTAACGCTATCCCAACCTTGTTCAAAATCTATTATTTCATTTATAGAGAGTTTCCATATTTTTTTTAAAGTCGTCTGCTGCAGATTTGTTTTACGGGATGTTAACGTCACTATGACCGGTTTTGCCATGGAATGGCCCATATATATTAGCTAAAGATATGGCGCACACACTCCCATCAAATATATATACACTAGAAAACCAACAAAAATACAAGTTCCAATTCTCAAGTACATTTAATTCAGATTCGTAATGCGTAGAACTAACATTTGACATGCACTTAATGTAAGATACATATTACAACATGCAACTATTGTTGAAATAAAAATCAATAAGTAGCAAATCACATTTGCACATCTTAAATGTTAAACAAAGAAAATATTAGTTAATTAATATAAATAAGCAGGAGGGAATTGGTGACATATCACATTTCACATTATGTTATTTACATGTAATTTAAATTTCATCACTTTTCTGATTTGTTTAAATTGAATGTAAGTAAATATTTTGGTATATCTTAAAGATAATGTATTATCGAATCAAATAAGTTACAATTCATTGTTCACACCATAATTACATGTAAGACCTCATTCACATCAAGGATCTAGAACCGTCCCACGAGAAAACCAGCATTGTGGATTCTGCGTAAAACTTCGACCCGGATCAGCCTAAGTATGTTGCGCAGGCTCACCCGGACAGACACTTATCGCCTCCTGTGGATTTTCTGTTTTTAGGACGAATTACTCTATACCTCTATCCCCCTGAGACGGAATATGTCGGCCCGGATTAGCCTGCGCGGACTACGAAGGCTGATCTATGTCGTTACATTACATAGAATGTTGGTTTACTCGTGGAACGGCTTATCTACATTCCTGTTCATATGCACTTAAATTAACTGTAAATACTTGTCTTATTTGTTAAAATAAAACTGACTGTAAGTAAATGAATTAAAATATGTTGCTTTATTTTAACCCTTTCCCTCATACGACGATTCTGCAGCAGACGACTTTGAACATATATTGTCAAAAAAAAAGAAAGTCTCTTTAATTGAATGGATAACCTATAACTAAAAGTGGAAAACATTGTGGCAAAAGGAGAAATTGCTCGTTTTGAGCAATGTTTTCTTTTGTCACTATGTTTTTCAAAAAGCCGTCTGCTGCAGAGGCGTCAGTAAGGGTTTATATGAGGGAAAGGGTTAAATAAAAGTTATTATCGTATGGAACACTATATAATACACTCGTATACATTTAAACAATGTTATTCATCTAATCTCGATCTACGGCTTTGCAATCCGTTGCACTCTGTGATTTTACCCGGTATGATAAGTAATCACAGTTGAGACTACTATGGTAAATGGAGAAATTAGTCATTATTAGCAATTCATTCTTTTGTCACAATATTTTCCAAGTCGTCTGCTGCTTAATATTAAGCCCAGTCCTAACGTATCATAGAATAGGACAATATCGGACGGAAACTTGTAGGGAGACACTAAAAAGAACCATGGGTTAATATAGCCCTAGTAATTAAAATCCCCATTGCAAAAATACCAGGGTTTTCAAAATCCCATGGCAAAAAATACCAGGGTTTTCAAAATCCCCATGGCAAAAATACTAGGGTTTTCAAAATCCCCATAGCAAAATACTAGGGTTTTCAAAATCCCCATGGCAAAAATACTAGGGTTTTCAAAATCCCCATGGCAAAAATACTAGGGTTTTCAAAATCCCCATGCTAAACACAACAGGGTTTTCATAATCCCAATGGCCAAAATGATAGGGTATTTAAAATGCCCATGAGAGTTAGTTAAAATCCCCATGATGAATTTCTGTGTTTATTTATTTTTAAAACAAAGTTATATGACACAGCCAGTCATTTAAATGATCATGCCACTGAATAATCCTAAATTATATTGATTGATTGATTAAGGGTTTAACGCCGTTTTCAAAAAAAAATCAGTCATATCACGGCGACCAGTTCACTGTCTCATGCGTTTCCTGGTTTTCCCACACCAGTACATCATACAACATACATTCCAAGCAACTGGCTCCCTAAATTAGATTCAGCACAATTGAATATAATGCATACATATGAAATGAAATGATTGAAATTGCTCATTGCTCACTTTTATTCTGTTAGTTAACAAAGAAATTGATTTACAATTCCGGTTTTCTAATTGTACTTATTCCCCTACTCAACACCTTTGCTGTCACCTAATGTCAAAGATCAAACATATCAAAATGAGACCAACCAGTAACGGGATTTTGAATACTCTGTCATTTTTTCCATGGGGATTTAGATACCATCGTGGGGATTTTGACTACCCATCATGGGGATTTTGAATACTCTGTCATTTTGTCCATGGGGATTTTAACTACCATCATGGGGATTTTGACTACTAGGGCAATTTTGACCCATGGGGATTTTGACCATGGGTATTTTGATATACACTCGTACTTGTTTACACAATGACAATTATGTTAGCGACGTAAACTACATATAGCTTCTAGTCAAATAACAAATCATAGTAATATATACAATAAAATAAAAAATCATAAATATGAAATATACACAAAATCAAATGTTTAAAAAGGATGTTGTTTTCTTTTTTTATAAAATTTGTTTCCCCAAAACTATTGATGATTTACAGCAAAAGAAGCTCTTTAATTATAGCATTTTACCACAATACGATACTACAATACAATATATTTTGTTGCACAAAACAACAAGCAATATGTTTATAGCATAGAAACATGACAAATGGAAGAATTGATTTTCCAGAAAAATAAACAAATATTTAATCTGATTTACATATACATATTACTACAGTTTATATCAAATATAAATATTAACATGGTTGAGCAGAATTGAAAAAGATACAAAAAAAAGAATATCTCTTTGTTTCATTGTAAAATTGTAATAAATATGTATTGTACTATAAACCGCCAAAGGTATTGTAAATTTTGGCGACAACATGTATTTGTTATATGCCAATAAAATATATTGAATTGAATTGTAACAAATACGTATTTAGCTTAACATATTCATCATTTTAACAGAATTTGAATAAATATTCTAATCTTATAAAAATAATTGACAATATTTTTATTAACCGTACAGTTTCTGGTCAAGTTTAAAAATATTCACACAAACTATAATCAACACACACAATTATCTTTTTCTAAAAATCATACATAATGATACATCGAGGGCTTGGCGTGAAAACGGTTGTAAATTAAATTGGTATTTTTTTTACCAAGGTTAATCACCTCGCAATGAAGTATTTATAAACGTTAAATCGATTTTCTTTGTAAACAATGAGAATTTAGGTGCCATTGCTCATACTTTTTTCGCCTCCTGTGTATTTTCTGTTTCAGGAGTCATTACTTTATACCTCTATACCCCTAAGACGGAATGTGTCGGCCAGGATTATCCTGCGCGGACTGCGAATGTTGATATGGTTCGATATATTACGCAGAGTCAATAATGTTGGTTTTCCCGTGGAATGGCTCATATATATATTGGACGAAAACTATATACATGTTTGACGGAAACTATATACATGTTTGACGGAAACTATATACATGTTTGACGGAAACTATATACATGTTTGACGGAAACTATATACATGTTTGACAAAATGAGTCACTCAGAGTGACAACTCGAAGGCAGCCTTAAAACGTATATATTGAAAGACACAAAACAAGCATAGTCCTCTTTTTACAGAACTTTTCTAAAATATATATTTGTTATGGATGCTTCTGCGACTTGATAGCACACGAAAACGATTATGATCAGACCGCTAGGGGGCGCGTGCTGATCCCGATCTTGGCAGTTCATATAAATCCCGAATGATAATCTCCCTGATTATATAATTCAACTAAACTCAACTTTATTAGCAATCAGCGTAAATTCCCCCCCACACCCCCACCCCACAAAAAACAAAAAAATCAAAAAAGAAATGGCACTTACTTAGGAAATTATTAATGATGCATAATTACATATACAGTGTACATATGATACTTCACAATCTGTATGTTCTTGCTGTCATGTGTCGTCACATATAAGGCATGTATATATATATATATGGGTGCGTGTACATTGTATATAATAGCATCTGGTATCATGTTAGACATGGATGGATTGGTGAGTGCTTAACGACGCTTACAACAAGTTTTCAGTTATTTACTGCGTTTCCTGGGTAAGTTACCAATACATTTGGCCAATTTATCCTGACATTTTATCATCCGAAAGCATACAAATATTCATAAAAAAATCCCAGACACAAATAAATATTTCCCAAGAGGTGTTTCTTTTTACAAAATAAATATTTTTGGCGGACATTATCCCCTTCGTCATTTATTACATGGCGGACATAAGCCCCTTCACATAGTGGACATTAGCCCCTTCAACAGTTTGCCTATACATATATGTTCTTAATTGAACAATTATCGGATTTCCATGACAAATATGGTAGAAGCAGACATTCTCAGACATCAGATGAGCCAGACTTTCTCGCAGAGGTGTAAACGATCAAGAGACTCTTTACACATTGTGTAGCCACCCAGTTAGCAAAATGTATGGGACCCTAATGGATGTCAAAGGGGTCAAAATTGCCCCTAAACCAGGGTTTTCAAAATAGGTTTATAGTTACAACCGTTTTACGCCAAGCCCTTGATGTATCCGCACGATATCTTGGGAAATATTCGATCTGATCCTTCGACTCCTACTTGCAGGCTAAGATGATAATTTTGCGTCAGTAAAATTTCTATCCAAAATCGTTAATCCGGAAGATTCGCAATTTGTTTTCTCTGTTAACCAAAGTGTCCGGATTAACGAGGTTCGACTGTATATATGTATACGTAAAAACAAACTATTTCTCTGTTATGAAGAAACGAAATCGGGTTTCACCGATATTTACTGAGACATACTGGGTTTTTGACTATTTTGAGGACGGGTGAAGGTCCTACTATATTTATGTTATGGAGAAACGAAATCTTGTTTCACCGATATTTACTGAGAAATACTGGGTTTTTGACTATTTTGAGGACGGGTGAAGATCCTACTATATTTATGTTATGGAGAAACGAAATCTTGTTTCACCGATATTTACTGAGAAATACTGGGTTTTTGACTATTTTGAGGACGGGTGAAGGTCCTATTATATCTATGCTATAGAGAAAACAAAATCGACATATTGGGTTTTTGACTATTTTGAGGACGGATGAAGGTCCTACTATATCTATGTTATGAAGAAACGAAATCTTATTTCACCGATATTTACTGAGACATATTGGGTTTTTAGGACGGGTGAAGGTCCTGCTATATCTAAGTTATGGAGAAACGAAATCTTATTTCACCGATATTTACTGAGAAATACTGGGTTTTTGACTATTTTGAGGACTGGTGAAGGTCCTACTATATCTTTGCTATGGAGAAACGAAATCTTGTTTCACCGATATCTACTGAAACATACTGGGTTTTTGCAAGATGTGTTGCTGTTTCTGAATCTAAAGAATGCAGGGAAGGGTAAATACACTCGGATTAAATACAATACATGGCTGATCTCCTCTTTCGATGTAAGTGAATGATTGTTGATTTATTTTAACTTGATCTCGTAAGTAGAGGTTGGTATACAAACTGTTTTAAAAACCACAGGAATTTTGATATTGATATTTTTCTGTTCAGCTACCATCTGGGACTACTGACAAGTTTCCTTTCCCCGTATTAGTGGTCCCATGTAAGCTCATTTATTGACCCCGTAGTAGGAGTGAGTGGTAAGAGGTTATCCACACTCCCACCTTACAAGTTTGTTTATATTTATATATAATGTAATGTCAGTGCTCCTTAAACTATGGACCCCCCCCCCCCCCCCACCGGACCCACCCATCCCCCCCTCCCCCCAAATCGTTAATATCCCTAAAGCAGTGGTGTCCCAAAACTCGAAAGGTGAAACGAAAATTATTTTCATCTTCAATTGGATTTGTTTCGCATTGTGTCTTCTTGTGCTGGTTATTTGTTAATACTACAAAAACAAACGCGTTCAAACGAAACTGTTAATAAAGGTATTAAGAGCGGATTAGAGAGATGCATATCAACTGTTAACTTAAAGCTATTATACAGTTGTCTAGTGAACCCATACAAGTGCCCCAAAATAAAATCCACTATAGCAACATTATTTCAACCAATGAGTGTAAATTGTTACGCAGGTGTTGTTATGATAGTATAATTAATCAACCCTTTCAAGGATGCCTAATATTTCAACAAAGAAATCTACACCATGATAATATAATCGTCAAATATATATCTTGAGTTATTTCATGGGAAATATAATAGTATCACAAACTATCTGACATTCATCATTCGATAATCATCATCCGACATTCATCATCCGACATTCATCATCTGACATTCATCATCCGACATTCATCATCTGACATTCATCATCTAACAATCATCATCAAATATCATCATCCAACAATCATCATCCAACAATCATCATCCGACAATCATCATCCAACAATCATCATCCAACAATCATCATCCGACAATCATCATCCGAACATTGTCATCCGACAATCATCATCCAACAATCATCATCCAACAATCATCATCCGACAATCATCATCCGACAATCGTCATCCGTCAGGGCTTCCGTCCTATCTAGTAGGACCTATTCACCGTCTTCAAAATAGTAAACACGCTTCTTAGATTGATTGATTGTTTTTGGTGGTTTTCGCCGCTTTCAACACTTTTCTTTAGTAATAATACGGCGTTTCATGGCAAGGTTGTAGTGCTACTGGTCCATTTATCCTGACACCAGTCAGTCAGTCGTAATGATAACCCCACACCCCTTAGCGCCACGTAGGGCGACCATTACTCTATTGTTAAAGTATTTGGTATGATCCGACCGAGGATCGAAACAGCGACCTCCCGCACACAAGGCGGACGATCTACCACTACACTACAGAAACGATACATGCTTATAAGGATCCCCATTTAATGGGTATGGGTAAAAAGTGTATTTAAGTAAGTAATAAACCTATAAAACCAAAACACACTAAATGTCTGTGTCCACGTGCAGTCACGGCTCGTCCATAAGTAAATAGGCATCGTTCATTCCTACATCCTTCAATAGAATTGTGTTAACTCTTTCAGCGCCGAATTGTTGAAAGTGGACTATTTCATATTTAAAATCGGCCGTATTAAAACTTTGAATATTTCATCTATTATACGAGGATATGCCTGATTTCGGTTGAAATAATGAAAACACTGTTTAATGAGAGATATTTAAATACTTTCTTTGCTGGAGTTCAGCATCTTTAACGTATTTGGTAAGAGCCACTTTTGGGGATTGAACCCTGGTACCAACATGAGCACTTTACCACCGAGTCGAATGTATGTTATTTACGTCAACGTCCAATCAATAGTTAATTGTCACTCAGTACTTAGAAGGATGTAAAACGTGCCTACCCCATATCGCTTCGGATTGTTTTACGTATAAAGCACACATCGTATGGCCATTCGGAGTGGTAAGCAGGTCTTAGCACTTTGTGTCCACTACACTCAGTGTATGGCAGAAATCCATAGCCGGACATAATATCAATTATAACAGTACCGGTCAAGTGTCCGCGATGGGTATCGAACTCCATTTGAACATATCGCACATTAGCTGTCTTGAAAAAATCCTTGCCGGAATTCAAAACCCGATGTTCAAACCCTTCCACGTCGAGTTTCATGTATACTTCTTGACTCACAAAGAGTTCCTTCAAGTCATCCAATCTAATACTGTTAACAGCTATGTCACATCCAGTCACAGTTCTATTGTTGGCATCAATTGCTGCGCCACCTATATTTTGCAGCTCCTTTCTGAGCACGACAGTCTTCTGGTCTTCTGATATTGCGTTCCATATCAAGGTGACATTTTCCCAAAGGTTTCCATGGGTTAAAGATTTCGAGACTAAATAAAGGTTTTCAAAATTGGCATCTATGCAGACGACTTTGTTTTCATATAAAGCAGCCGAAAGAGTATAAACACCAAGGTTACATCCTATATCTAGAAGTACCATGTTTGGTGCACTGTCCAAAATACTCAACATGGGACGGACAAGCTCCTCTTCCCACATTCCTCGTATAATCAAGGCACGTGACACGTGAATGTCTTCCTTTAAAGAATGGGTGCATATCGGCGTTCCTTGGCCAAACTTCAAAAGCACACAACCTTCTTGGTCTGTCAGCTCCTGTTTCGGGAAATTCACTGTTCGGACACACTTCCCGCTACGTTTCAATCCTGCAGATGGCGTTATGGTATCTAAACACGGAAAATTCTTGAAATCCTGTAACGGAGGATAAAGTTTGTAGAGCAGGGAGCATGAACATCTATTAACGTATTCTACTGTCCTATTTCGTAATTGTTCCCTTATCTGAAAGTCCACTCCCAATTGATGCACCGACCCATAACTATAGAGGAGTAAGCACAACACGGCAATCGAAATAAGAAACGGCCGTATTCTCAATTTAATTCGGTTAACCATCTTAATTTATTAATATACAGATCATCCATATATATAACAAATCCCCATCGGCGACAGAAATATCCCGTTTTACACACACGTATAGATGTTTTGTTTAACTGTGATTATTATACTACAGAAATATATATATTGGAAAATGTTAAGGTGGCAATGGTGACCGTACTTCAAGGCTATAGTATAACAATTTAGCTCCGCCCTATAATTGAACACCTAGTACACATATTCGAACCAGTTAAAACTTTCCTACTCACAGACGTTTTTTGACACGTCTGCAGCTGACGACGTTTTAAATAGTGTGGCAAAAATAACTCGCTAAAAATGAGAAATTTCTACTTTTGCCACAAAGTTTTCAACTATGTTCAATAATTGTTTTGGTCAAATTATTTAGTCGCTAGCCGTAGAGTTGTCGTATTATATTTTATATTGATGCTTATTTATTTATTGTCGTATGTCGGTAAGGGTCAGATTTGGCTATTCTTTGACATCGTGTGGTATTTTAACCCTTCCCCTCATATATATAGGATCCATCATGAGTTTTCTTTGGAGATCAAGATTTCTTAAATGAGTCTAGAAAAGGACGGTTATTAACCGAGCCTCTTGGCGAGGTTAATAACTCTCTTTTTCGAGACGAATTTAAGAAATCTTCTCCAAAGTAAAACGAGTGATGGATTCTTTTTATCACCTAAACAGTGTGTTTTAATGAAAAATATTGACAACATCAAAACAAAGACCGAATAACATATTCTTCATAAGAACTTGTGATTCACCGCATAAAAAAGTAGTCCTCATCATTTTTGAATTAGAAGAAAAAAAACAACAATGTTTTAAACAATTAAGACTCGTTATTTATTCAAGATAACGTATTATTGCATTTTTCAATGTGTAAAATTTAACAACTTAACAATAAACATAATAAAGATAAAGGTCAAAATGACGTCATCAGTAGTCGCGTGTATGACGTGTTTTTGTTATCACACATGTTGGATATCGTTGTTCCGTGATTTGTTCTCAACTTGAAAATAAGGGTATTTATGTGATAAAGACGCTTTCTGACGTCGCTGACAAAAGAAAAAAATGCTCAAAACGGGTATGTTTTTAAAGTCGTCGGTTGCCGATTTGCTGTATGTGGGAAAGGGTTAAGAGGCGCCATCTTTGAAAGAAACTCAAAGAACGTTTAAAGCACCACGTGTGTGAAGTTGACACTGTAATCGGTCATCGGCCATCCGTGGTCCACTACCGTGACAAAAACCGGAACGCCGACCTGGAACACCGAGCTCGGCCATCGGAATTATATTTGCTTCGAAAGATTGTTGTGTTGAGTACTGGTGTGAGAAAACCAGAAAATGCATGAGTAGGTGAACTGGCCGCCGTGATATAACTGAGAAATTGTTAAAAACGGCGTTAAACCCCAATCAATCAATCAATCGAATTCATATAGCAATTTGAACGCCGACCTGGAATCGAGCTCGGCTATCGTTGTTTTACTCCCGTGACAAAAGCCGGAACGCCGACCTGCAACACCGAGCTCGGACATCGGTGTTCAAATCTATATAGCAATCTGAACGTCGACCTGGAATATCGAGCTCGGCTATCGTTATTCCACTCCCGTGACAAAAGCCGTATCGTCGAGCTGGAACACCGAGCTCGGCCATCGGTGTTCGAATTTATATAGCAATCTGAACGCCGACCTAGAATATCGAGCTCGGTCATCGTAGTTCCACTCCCGTGACAGCGTTCCACTCCCGTGACATACCCAGAACGCCGACTTGGAACACCAAGCTCTGCCATGGGTGTTCGAATTTATATAGCAATTTGAACGCCGACCAGGAATATCAAGATCGGCCATCAAGTTAAAATTAAAAATATTAAAAAAAATGAATAAAAAATTGAAAACAAAGAGACTTTTTATGTCTTCTACCTAATGATGTGCGTAACAAATCGATTCTTTTTTTTTTTTTTTTTTTTATAAATTTTTATGTTTTTTTTTTATTTTAATTATTTCATTTTAATTTTCTAATAATTTTATTTTTTATTTTTTTAATTTTTCATCCATTTTTTAAATTTCTATTTTAATTTCAATTTTAATTTTTGATTTTTTTTTTTAATTTTGATTTGATTTTTTTATTACATAGAGGATAATTGTTTGTTTCAGTGTATTATCGAAATTTCTTTCATCGAGTGAAAAGCAAAGGTGATATTTTCAAGAGTGGCGTAGCCACGAGTGAAAATATAACCCTTTGCTTTTCACGAGATGAAAGAAATTTCGATAATACACTGAAACAAATAATTATTCTATTTATTTTATGCTTCAAATAAAGATTTTTGAAAGTACGGAGGTGTAAAAAGTCGATGACTTGGTAATGCATTCCCCGTTGAGAGCCCCAAACCGATTTACACTAGCGTAGTAATCTCCAGGTGCAGAATTAAAAACAATGCGGCGGCCATTGAAATTGTTAAGCAGGTCTCACTAAAAAAAAAAAGTGTCTATTTTAACCATTTCTTTTAAATGTAAAGGATATTAATTATTTCAATTGTCAAATAATCACGGAGATTTCTTGGATGGAAGTCTTTTGCGAAGGAAATTATGTTTTATATCGCTTATCGGCGAAGTAAAAAACCCAAGTCAAAACGGGTCGACTCGATCGACCAAGATGGCTAGATCTTTATTGATAATGAAAACAAGCGACGTTCATTATTCATATATCATAGGAATATGCCTACTCTAAAGCTCTATTCTTACGATCACGATACATCTGATTTATTCGATGCCTGTTACTCGTTATATTTCGCATATATGTTTATACTATGCCTGCAAACATATAAACGCAAATAGGACGATGTGTAAATATGAAAATCTAGCTTCATTCCCGTGTTCCTCCCGTGTAAACCTTATTGAAACACTCCTCATTATAGCCATCTAAGTACAACTATCCACAATAGTAATTAATATCAAAACCATTCGAGCTACGGAACTATATTGCATATACTATCTAAGCAACAATTGATCTACAGTAAGGTACAGGTTCTTGCATACATGTAGAAGAATATGTCAATGTGTGTATTCATTGAATGACGTCACTGGTAAAGGGAAGTAAAGCTTGCCAATCTACGTACTTTCAATCATATCTTGTTTCCCTTGTTGTATTATGTGTAACTCTTTTAGATATGACATACTTATTCTAATACCAGTGACACAATACGATTTTAACATCACTACCACCCGGAACGTAGATAAGATATCTTATATACGTTCCTGCTACAATTATCATTTACATATAAACAGTGACTTGTGTTGATTCACGTCATTAAATGTAGGCCTTATGGGGCATATTCAATGTGTTATCACATATTTAGATGCACAGACCATCTTTATTGTGTCGACAAATTAATTTCCACTCGTTTTGAGACTCATTTTTTTCATAAATTCTGTCAACAACATGGAGAAAAAATGTTGTTCCGTCAATTAAAAAGTCATAATCTCACTGGTTTCACAAGTGAAATTATAGGATTATTATTTTATGAGAAATTTCTATAATTCATCAGTGGGCATGAAAGAAAATATAAGTAAACTCCTTAATTAAACAAATATAAATCATGAAAGAAAGTAGTTCCGGCAAAAAATGGTAATTTCACTGCTTGAAAAGTGGTAATTTCACTGTTTGAAAATGGTAATTTCACTGTTTGAAAAAGTGGATTACCAGTTTCTATTTCACTGAGATATCTCTATAATCCATCGATAGGCATTAAATAAATACATTTTGCATTGAAATTTAAGTGACATAAAATCAATATCAATTTTTAAAAAAAATGATAACTAACACTGTGACGATAACACTTTTAGTTTTTTTATATCATCACTAGTGATGATATCATTTTGCCGGAACTACTTTTTTTTAGATTTGGAACATCTTTGGAATTTAAAGTGGGTTTAATACTAGGAATTTTAAAAAAACTGAGACCGAATACTAGGAAAATGACGTCACGTCAGCGGTTTTGACGTCATAACGCTAATCATTTGGCGCCAAATAGAAGCAGCAGTATTTGGTTACGTAACATTCATACGCCTAAGGCCAAGTCATTTTTTTTTTTTATATGTTTCTTTAAAATAAAGGGGAGATTTATTCCAGATATATCATAAATAGAATAACTAACTGCATGTTTTTGATATCGAATTTATGTCACTCGGGAACAAAGGGGTAATTTGGTGTAAAATCACTCAACCTACGGTTTCGTGATTTTAACCAAATTACCCCTTTCTTCCCTTGTGACATAAATTCTATATCAAAAACATGCAGTTAGTTATTCTCTATACGTGTTCACTCGCCGTCTTGTGAATGGGAGGAGCCACTCGTGACGTCACTCCCATTCGCGAGACGGCTCGTGAATTATATTCTTATCTTTCAAAAAATAAGTTGAATAATCTCTATATATACCAGGTCGGTGTTCAGATTGCTATATACAGTCGAATGAGCAAACGAATGCATGATTGAATGGATAGATGAATAAATGAATGAATAAATGAATAAATGAATAAATGAATAAATGAATAAATGAATAAATGAATGAATGAATGAATGAATGAATGAATGTGAATGAATGTGAATGAATGTGAATGAATGTGAATGAATGTGAATGAATGAATAAATGAATTAATTAATAAATGAATAAATTAATGAATAAATGAAGTAATCTGGTGAGTGAGTGAATGGATGAAACGAATTAATGAATGAATGAATGCATGCATGAATGAATGGAAGAATATTAATGGACGAATGAATAAACGAGTGAATGAATGAGTGAATGAATGAATGAATCATTGAATGAATGAATGAATGCATGAATGAATGCTTGGATGATTGTCAAGTCAGTCGAATAATCAAACACTCATTCAACCAACCAATGAATCATCCATTCACTGTAATAATAAACGAGTCTCAGAATGAACGACCGCACACAAGCATACACAAACGAACGAGTGAGCGAACGAGTAAATGAACGACTGAATTACAAGTGTGCATATAGTCATCAATTTAGAATTCAACATATATAGGATTTAATAACAAACGAACTGTTTTACTGTCAGTCACGTGGCAGTGCACCCGTTCTGATTAACATGTATTGATACATAGGCCCTACGTCACAGTGGCACAAAAATAACAAGTTGATATTTATATACATGTTCATATAAAGTATACATGTGATAATGTTTGGTTACCTTTCCGGGACAGCCGACGAAATGACCACCAAGCTAGGGGGTTCGGGGTCATGGGGAACGTCTGTGCTGCATTCTATGGCATATCTGGTGTTTATTTCGAACGTATTTAACGTCGTTAAAATGTACGTGTTTTAGATAAGAACAGTCACTTGTTTCAAATTCAATTCCATTTGTAATCTTACAACTAATTTATGAATTAAAAACTGACATACATAACACCAAACAAATCCAGCACCCCGTACACGCCAACTGCCTACCTAGATTGGTAAAATTATGGGCCTAATTTTTTCCCCGTTTGTTAGGACTTTCCGGGAAAAAGCGTGGCTCCCTCAGGGTCTCCGGGACAGAGATATGATTTCAAGGACAATTAATGACGTCCGGGACGTTATCACATGTATGTATAAAGTCGGCGATTTGATTGAGAAAGATGCAAACAACGTTTTTTTGTTTTCATTATTTCAACCGAAATCAGGTATATCCTCGTATAAATAATAGCTAAACATATGCATATTGATAAACACACTAAAAAAACAAAGGGAAATATATTCTTATAAGAATACTTCCATTTTGCGGGTTAAATTACGCCAAATACATCCGCTGATCATGCGAACAGTTTGTTTACCAAAGTTATCTAATATTTCTCAGAGATTGCAAAACCTGTTTTCTCCTTATCTCTTATGTTCGATAGGCCCAATGAGAAATAAAAAAATACATTGCCTTATATTCTGGCGACCGCTACCTTTTGAAAATATCTTCCGACGCCGAGGAAAAAAGCATTGCTCTATTTTGTACTGCGTTAATACATATGATCTTTATTTTTCTCCAATATATGAAGAGCATACAAAGATTAACACTATGATAAACAAAATAAAGAAAAAAAAAGATTATACGCAAACAAGTAATATCTCTTTAAATTACCACTCTTATATCAGAACCAATGCCTATCATCTGATAGAAAAGATTGAAAACATCTCTGGAACAAAATAAATGCACGGAAGAAGAGTTCAATGTGAGTTTATATACTTCAGGCGTAAGCAATGTAGGATATGAGAATGTTCTTATTGATAAATGCATCATCACCTGCAATCCTTACACAATCTAATGACATTAATAATTTGGAAGCATTCCTGATGTGGTACAGGATGAGTATATATCAATTCAAATGTTTATCTATCCCCTCAAGAGCAGAATTCAATTATATATACAAAAAAACAAAAATCAACCACACTCCTCAAATAACTCAATTATTTGTTAAGTTTAGGCAGGACGAATGCAGTAGATTAGAGGCGAATGACAAACATATGCCCTCTTTTCAAAAAAGGAACCCCATTAAGAACACTTTCACGAAACGAAATTGTATGTGTTCAACCGATGCGCTCTAAAGAGTTCTCATAGCTAACGTATATACATAGGAAAGACTCTATATATACATGGAGAATTATGCAATAACACAGATGTATATGTAACTGCATAACCCTACACGATACATAGTACATAGCAAAATTTTACATAAATGTACAAACAAAGGTAGTTTGCATATTCAAATTGACGATATAAGTTCCATAATATACAGAATTGACAAAGTTACATTTATATTTATTTATTTATTGGGGTTTTACGCCGCTTTCAACATTATTTCAGTTATATCACGGCGACAGTTCACTTATTCATGATCCCTGGGTAAACAAACCAATACTAGGCTAGAAAAAGTATCTTGCCCAAGGGCACTCCACCATGACCGTAGTGCTTGACCAGGGATCGAACCCGGGACACCCGGTCTCGAAATCCCCGACGATAACCACTCAACCACAGCGGATTCCGACACAGTTACATAAAGTACCTGTAACAATTCCATGCGTCATGGAGAAACGATGCAACCACATTAAAAACGTGTCAATTTTTCCTTGTAGAAGACGTTCCAAATTTGGGTCCAAACCAAACAATGCTCGAACATACTCCTCTCCATGTAGATAGTAAATTAACTCAGACACAGTAAACTCGAATTCTCGATTAATACATTCTTCGAAACGGAGCTTACAAGTCTGCACACAGTTATAATTAACTAACATATGTCAGTTATTCCACACATAGAACAAGTCAAGTCTGTGGAAGATGGAAAGGCTATTATCTGAGCCACAGAAAAGCAGACAGAAAGCATACTTTGATTATGTTTAGCTAAATTCCATACAGGACGCTCAAATTCCGGAGTAGTAGTTCTCTCATTCCATTCATTAACAAAATAACTTGATATTCTAGTGTGTATATACCTTTTCCTAATGCACTTTGTCGGACATCTGCCATGTAAAACATCATCTTGCAAAATAGAAAACACATTTTTTTCAAAACATAAAACAAGTCATATTTGCGTAACGTATTTATAACGTCTGAAATAAAACCAATATCTCAATAACCATTATAAGATGAACATAGACACAAAATGAAAAAAAAAATTGTTTTGTTGCACCCTCTCATTGATTGATTGATTGGGGTTTAACGCCGTTTTTAACAATTTATCAGTTATATCACGGCGGCCAGTTCACCTACTCATGCATTCCCTGGTTTTCTTACACCAGTACTCCACATAACAATCTTTCCAAGCAACTGGCTGCTTTTCCACATAGACTTAGCCCATTGGTGGAAGACAAATGACGCATGTCGCATTGACTTTTGTCAATCGTCGGAAGTTGGCCGAGCCGGGATTCGAACTCACAACCCCTTGATACAGTCCCGCCCAAGGCGACACAGTTGACCAAACAAGGTATGTTTTCTCTTTTCAATTTCAGCTTGAATAGGTTACTCACATATTAGGCCGAGAACAGCATCTGTCATTGACATAATATGTAATATCTTCATTTGTTTAAGACATAACCGATGTGATCGTTCTAAAGTTAGACTGTCCCGCCTAGTCAGCCACTGTGTTAAGTTACATCCAAAAAGAGCTCTCGGGATAACTTTAGATTTATAAATTATATAACTTGTCAAAGGATTTAATATATGCCTGTGTAAACCTTCCTTAATAAAAGGAGTGTACATCAGCAACTGGTAACTTCTCTATACTGATTGTTAGACAACCGTGAAGACTAATCTCGTATGTTACTCGGTAACCCTTTCTAGTTAACTGAAATATTTACATCAGGTTTAACACAATCGAAATTCGAAATTTCTATGGCCAAAACTATAGGACGATGGAACGAGACACATAATTATCGCGTGACGTCTGCATTTGGATCCCTATAATCCTGTCACTGTCTATACTGAGTGGAGAAATAACATGACTTAATGCACTCTTCCAAATAATGGCAACGCCTCCTTTTCCCACTTTTCTCTTACTTTAGAAGTTTAAATATAAATCGCATACACCTGCACCTATGATGTTCGGATGTATGTTATTTGGAAATTTTAACTCAGAGAAGTGACATGCCGCATATGCCTATATATTGCTGTTGAAGTAAATTACTTAAGTAATATCCACAGGACAATATAATAGTAGTATTCCATGTACATAATGTCAATTTATGCATAAATATAAGGAAGAAAGTATCTACCACACAGACTGGTCTTGAAACACCCATTGTAATTATTCAACAACGTACTGACTATCATACCCATTGTGACGATGTTGGTGGGTACTGTTCACACAATTACGATGCTCGTAATTATCGTAATGATGACCTTGAGTAGAATACTCATTACCATGATCGTCGTAACCACTGTGGTATTGACCATATTGATTATGACGGTAATGGTTATTACTATGGCTATGTCTATGTTAACGGGGCTTATATCCGTTCCTGTTGTTGTTATTATTGTGTTTGTCTGTATGCTTGGTTAAAACATTTATCCTCCGACTCGTTATTTTTGTTTTCAGCATTAGAATGGAATGATTTCATGTACTGATTTTTTGACAACCACAATATACATGTTACACCATTATGCCAGAAACTTGTCTCTGTCAGTTTATCCGAGTTCGGAGCTTTGCTATTCGAACGAATCACAACCGATTTGCTTGCTCTCTGGCGAAATCCTCTAATCATGGTGACTTTTAATCCCCTATTCTTAACATAATTCTGTATTTTATATAACTTAACCGACGAATTAAATCCATCAATATAGAATCGTTTTGTCTTGTTCACGACACTTTCAGTAAAATCTTCATCATCAACATTCTCATCATCAGCAACAATAACATTTTCGCCACCGTACTTGTTGTTTTTATCGAACACGTCCTTGCAAGAGGCACTAAACTGTTGCTCATACACTATTATGTTGTTGTTTGGATCATTACTGTGATAATACATATGCATCGAAGTGTTTTGATAAGTCACTGACATGATCTGTCCCTGTCTGTTTCACGTGTAAGAACTCAAGAGTGTCCGCTACCGCGCTATAGTTGTACCGGGCTGACATGACAACATCGTGCTCCTCATGGATGATTTGTTCAAAGAACCACTATTTCGTGCACTCGTGCCTTCCGGAGTAGTTTCCTCGTGATTTACTGTATACCGTGACAATGCCTGGCTTTCACGTCTCTTGCCTCGAAATACGTCACGATATGACATATGTTGTCCTGATCGGAAGTGATTCCTTGAGAATCATCCATCTAAATTGCTTCTACATCGTTTACTGCGTTATTTGCACACGTGTTCATCTCACATAAATTGGGGGAATACGTATTAGTGTTTTCGCATGTCACATATTTGTTAAGCTCACTCAAACGAGACTCTAATTTACCAAGTTGTCTGTCAGTTTTCTTGTTAAGTGAAGAAATGTTATCATGCACATTTCTTATAGAACTATCTATGGTGTTTTTGTTCTGTTTTTTTATCTTCATAAACTATCTTTAACATATTTTTCACACTGGCCACATCAGACGATTTCTTAGCTTCGATCCTTTCTATGTTTCTTCTAAAACAGTCTATCTGACCACTGGTTTCAGTTTTCACAGTTTTTAACTCATCCTGTAATGTGCTCTTGAGATCACCCTTTTCTTGTTTCAATGAAACAATGTCCGTCTGGCATTTCACAAGTTGCTTCTGCAATAACTTAATTTCACGCATACACACATTCATTTGCGGATCTGATATGGAACATTTAATTCAGGTTTTGAAAGTGATTTAGGTAGGCTTAAGACTTCTTTCAAGACCATAAAGGACTGATTTTCTATAACGGCTACAATTGTGTAGATTTCAAAATTTGTTCGTAACACAATCACCCTTTTTAGTTTTATTGCGTCTTTTTAATTCAACATCTCGTGGATAGGGATAACCCTCTAACTTTATGCAAGCATTAAATGGAGTACTCCTGATCTCATCTAGTCGGTCATCACGTGAACCTGAATCTTGTATACTATGGGATACAAACTGACCTTTAGTGTATTATCTAAATAAAGTTTGTACCTGATCAATTAGTGGCCAATTTATGTCATTCAGTGGCGACTCAAAGCACTCGTAAAGTTCATCCACATTTTACGGTGTCACGTTGATCCTCTGGTGCATAGACACAAACATCTACTTTGCACTTTTCTGAGAGTCATCATACTCATAATCACCACAATTTTCTACTACCCGCTGTCCAGGTGTAAGCTGGGTCAATTTGACATAACTATTATAATTACTCAGTTGTGTTGATTGAGTAGGGTCACCACACCTTGTCGCCAGAGCACGACTTGCAAGTTGGGCTACACATATAACTGTTACATTATAATCAAAATATTCATGTAAATAATACCTTAGTAAGTATATATATCGACTATACTAATAATATGTTTACTTCCAATCTCAAAAGCCACAGAAGTCATTTCGAAAGATCCGAGACAAAAGTGAACACTGGCTCTCAATAGATAAATCATTAGCACAGAGGAATATGATGAATTTTATTCAAAGACAGTATTATGATGCTGTATAAATACATGTTTTAAGGGTATATACCAGCATAGAACGTCTTGGGTTAAATAAACGATAAGCATACAGATTGGTTGGATTGCAAAAACGGGAGCAAAACAAGGAGAAAATGTTTCAACAACTTTGTTTTCTATCTTTATCGATGACATTTTTAACGAGGTTAATGACTGATATAGACGGGAGAAAGGTCTCTTTGTTTCTCAGAGATATGAATCACAGCAAAATCTCAATTGTATCGATTGACAAATCGGTATACCTCTGTTAACTTCATTCATTGAGAATATAAAATAAATCGAATGCCGACTTTTGTATAGAAAATATTAGCTACGGATCAGAGGTATACTGATTTCACAAATCTCCTAACGTAAGTTCACTTAAATTGTTTGAAGAATATTATGGGCTTAACTCGCAATATAGCGAATACTTGTATCTATGGTGAACTTAGGCGATTCCCTACTTTTGTTACTAGAAAAAGTAGAATTATCAAATATTAGTTTAAGCTTGGTAAAACTCCAAATTCCCTGATAATTATGTATAATTATAAAAACATTGACTCAAACAATTGTAATACATGCATGGTCTGTTAATGTGAAACAATTGTTATGTGACTTAGGATTTCAATTCTTATAGAACAATACTACTGTACATGATGGTCATATTGCCGATATAACACACTGGGTATAAGAACAATATTTACAGCATTACTATAATGACATTGAAAAGTCAAGCACACTTGAAACGTTTTCACTAATAAAAAATGATATCGCATTGGAACCATATATGGTAAATGTATCGAACTTCAGATATACATGTAGATAGGCATACAGTAAACTTTGCTGTTCAAGCCATTTATTAGAGGTTGAAACCGGTCGCCATAACAAGACACAACCTTCTAGTAAAATATGTAATAAGTGCACAATGAATGTATTGGAAACAATTTACTTATTGTTATAATTTCAGTCTTCCAACCGGTTTCTTTTTATTTTAAGAAAACTAAACAGTATCACACAAGCTTGGTGAGCCCTTATCACCAATATTATTTATTTTATATGTTATTGTCATAGGCCAGTAATTTAATATTGACAAATTAACAGAAAATGACATATAATAGAGATCTTTATTTATCCTTATGTTTGCTGCTGATATCGTGATTTTCACTACGGATAAACAAAGCCAGCTAAATAGTATTTCGGAATGTGCTTAAACATGGGGATTAAAATTAAATGTTTCTAAAAATAAAATTTGCATCTTTGAAAAAAGAAAGAAAGTCTTGAGATTTTGAATGGTCTATTCTCCAACAAAGTACTCTGACGTCTGCTTTAAAGGTGTCGACAGTGGACTATAAAAGGCAAAGGGTTGACTATGTACCTGACATATCCTTAAACTTTTTTCACTGGCGAATTTCACAAAGTCGACTCGATTAAAAAAAGTGCATATGTCAGGAGAAACAGCTCGTTATGAGCTGTTTCTCTTGAATCCGCATTGTTTGCAAAAGCCTTTAATTTGTATTTTACAGGGAAAGTGTTAGAAAACATTCGCTTCATTCATAGAAAGACAACGTTACATTTAGAAAAAAGAAGTATCGTTGCAAGTGTTGAACACGCTGTGGTAAAGGAGTAATTGCTCAAAAATATAAATGCTGGAAAGGTGTAAAATAACGATTTTAAAAATGTGAATAGTTAATAACCTCCATCTGTTCCCACTTGCAGACGCATTTGGGATTTGTTATGCATCTGCAGTATATATTTAAGGGACACGTAGTGACAAAAGAACACATTCTTCTTTCGTCGCATCGTTTTATTGTAAATTTCCGTTCAGTAATTGTAGTTTGATTTTTAAATTGTTCCATATTTTTGTCTAGAAAATATCAAAGTTGTAGGCTGCAGATGTGTACTATCAGACAGTAATATTTGAAAATAAAATTCGTGTTATTTTGTATATCTGTAAGCAGGCATTTAGCACTGAGGCATCTACGAGAGGTGTTCAACGTTCAAATAGTTCGCGCTTATTTCTATATAATGACAGATAAGTTGCTGAAATTTTATATAAATATTGCTATCGCATCGGTATCGCCTCTGGCTGTTTCTAACATCTTCATATAGCGGACATAATCTCCGCCATTCATCCGGAGCAATGGGTAAAGGGTATAATCATTCCAATATTTAAGAAAAGAAATTCAAATGGTGCAGATAATTACAGAGTAACTACGCTTATTAATGTACTGGCTAAGGTTTATTCGCAAATATTATTTAACCGTCTTGTAAAATGGACCAATCTGGATGAAACATTGTGAACACCTCTCGTAGATGCCTCAGTTGGTGTTCATGTTTCACCTGCCGTTTATTGTAAGGATCACACATGGTGAAAAAAAATTAAACAGGAAGAACTCAAAGTCTAGACTCTTTGTTATTCGGGAGACATGCCGTTTATTGTGTAATGATCACACATGGTTACTTATTGTCATACATGAAAACCTCAATGTCTGGACATGTTCAATACTGATTTCAAAATACTGTTATCTCTCAGGTTCTATCCACCGTTAAAACGTTATACTGTGCATTCGTAGATTATGAAAAGTGCTTCGACAGTATAAACCGATCTTTGTTAAGGAAAAGGCTAATACAAGAAAACGTCAGAGCTAAATTTACACAACCACTCAAGTCTATGTCAGTAAATGTAGATGCGTCAAAAGTTATGGTATTTAGGAAAACGGTGGGGTAAGAGCTAACGAATGATCAAGCTATTGAATTAGTTAATGATGTTTACTAGCTTGGATGTGTTTTTAACTCGTCGGTTCTTGTCTCTATGGGTAGCTATGGGGAAGATATCTAGGAAGATATCCTTCATGCATAGCCAGATAGTATAGAATACTAAAATATTGGTGCACATTTATGGTGACAGACAACGTGATTATCAGTCGAACATAGCAAACAATTCATATGTATGTAACTTTGTAAAGTTTACGTTAATGAATAAAGAAATATTGAATCTTGATATGTTCATGTGCGTTAAGTCATGTTGTCGATATGATACTGATCTATCGGATTGTATGGAATCACGGATCGGTTTGAAACGAGATGACACCTGTTCTCCTCTTATGTTTATGATGTTTGTAAATGATCTCATAGATAACATTAATTCAGATTTGGACGACATTTTCTCCATTAATGAGCTAAATCTGTTTCTCATTGTGTATGCAGACGATCAGGTTGTCTTTGCGAAATCAGCAATTTCATTGCAATCTATGTTGAATGACATATACATAATATTGCAGGTTGTGGGGTCTGAAAATAAACACTTCAAAAACTAAATCTATGTTATTTGAAAAGGAGCGACCATAATTCCTACATTTGTAATACTGCATTAGAAACAGTTACACGTTTCTAAATATCTAAATAAAGAACTGCCAATATTTATCTCAAATTAATTTGATGCGTGCGTACAGGCATGGTTTTCGGACAGTAACAACTCACCTCGTCTTGAACGGCTGTCAATCCAGGGGTTGTGAGTTCGAATCCCGGCTCGGCCAACTTTCTTTCCGACATTTGATCAAAGTCAATGCGACGTGCGTCATTCGTCTTCCACCAATAGGCTAAGTCTATTGGGAAAAACAGCCAGTTTCTCGGGAAGATTGTTGTGTGGAGGACTGGTGTGAGCAAACCAGGAAACACATGAGTAGGTGAACTGGCCGCCCTGATATGACTGAGAAAATGTTGAAAACGGCGTTAAACGCCAATCAATCAATCAATCAATCAATCAATCAATCAATCAATCAATCAATCAATAACCTCGTCTTGAATAATATAAAATAATAAAACATTACAAATGGAAACTTACCTCGACTTGCCAGACTTGACATGTTCATGTTTTTAACATGCTTTCCGCCATATCACGGCGGCCAGTTCACACATTCACACTTCACAACATACTTTCCAACTGGCAACTTTTCCACATAGACTGATATCCCATTAGTGGAAGACGAATGAATGTTGTTGGCGTTCGGTTTGCTATATAAAATCGATCATCGATTGCCTAGATAGATGTTCCAGGTCGGCATCCGGTTTCTGATATAAAATTAAACACCAATTACAGAGCTAGGTATTCCAGGTCGGCGTTCTAGTTACTATTTAAATTAGTACGTATTGTGGGCCAGAGGCCTAATTACGCAAAATGTTTTAGTCGTACCTCAGTAGGTCAGTCGGTAGCGTTACAGGTTGTTAATCAAGTGGTTTCGAGTTCGAACCCCAGCTGGATCAGCATTCTTAACGACGTTCGACAAAAGTGAATGTGACTATTATGACTCGCCTTCCATTAATAGGATATCAATGTTATGTGGAAAAATCGCAACTTCCTTGGTGTAGAGTGAATACGTGAACTGGTCGCCCGTCATGATATGACTGAAAGATTGTTGAAAACGGCGTAATATCACAATCAATTAAATGACTATATAAAATCGAATACCGATGGCCGAGATAGATATTCCAGGTCGGCGTACGGTTTGCTATATTAAATTGAACACCGATGGCCGAGCTAGATATCGGTTTGCTATATTCAATTGAACAGCGATGGCAGAGCTAGATATTCCAGGTCGTCGTTCAAAGTGCTATTAAATTCGCACGTTTTATTGCCGGATGCCTAATTACGCAAATAAACTATTGTGTTTTAGTCGAATCCCAGTATGTCAGTCGGTAGTGTCGCAGGCTGTCAATCAAGTGGTTTTGAGTTAGAACCAAAGCTCGGGCAACATCATATTCGATGTTCGACAACGGTGACTCTGACATTTGTTATTAGTCTTCAACCAATGGGATATCAGTCTATGGGAAAAGTAACCAGTTCTTTGGAAAATATTCCAGTGTGGAGTGAATATGTGAACTGGCTACTCGGCGTGATATGTCTCAAAGATTGTTGAAAACGGCGTATTATCCCAATCAATCAATCAATCAATCAATCAAACTGCTATACAAAATCAGAACTAGCTATTCCAGATCGGCGTTCGGTTTGCTATATACATTCGAACACCGATGGCTGAGCTAGATATTCCAGTTCAGCGTTCGGTTTGCTATACGCATTCGAACACCGATGGCCGAGCTAGATATTCCAGGTCGGCATTCGGTTTGTTATAAACATTCGAACACAGATGTCCTACCTAGGTATTCCAGATCGGCGTTCGGTTTTCTTTATACATTCGAACATCGATGGCCGAGCTAGATATTCCAGGTCGGCGTTCGGTTTGCTATATACATTCGAACACCGATGGTCGAGCTAGATATTCGAGTTCAGCGTTTGGTGTACTATATACAATAGAACACTGATGGCAGAGCTAGATATTCCAGGCCGGCGTTCAGTGTGTTATATGTATTCGAACACCGATGACCGAGCTAGATATTCCAGGTCGGCGTTCGGTTTGCTATACAACTTCTAACACCGATGGCCAAGAGCTAAATATTCCAGTTCAGCGTTCGGTTTGCTATATAATATCTAACACCGATGGCCAAGAGCTACATATTCGAGGTCGGCGTTCGGTTTTGCTATATAAAATATAAAACCGATGGCAGCACAAGATAGTCCAGGTCGGTGTTCGGTATGCTATATACATTAGAATAACAAGGACAGAGCTAGATATTCCAGGCCGGCGTTCAGTCTGCTATATAAAATCTAACGCCGATGGCCGAGCTAGATATTCCAGTTCGGCGTTCGGCATGCTATATACGTTCGAACACCGATGGCCGAGCTAGATATTCCAGGTCGGCGTTCGGTTTGCTATATAAAATCTAACACCGATGGCCGAGTTAGATATTCCAGTTCGGCGTTCGGTGTGCTATATACGTTCGATCACCGATGGCCGAGCTAGATATTCCAGGTCGGCGTTCGGTTTGCTATATAAAATCTAGCACCGATGGCCGAGCTAGATATTCAAGGTCGGTGGTCTGTGTGCTATATACATCAGAACAACGATGGCCGAGCTAGATATTCCAGGTCGGCCTTCGGTTTGCTATATACAATCAAACAACGATGATCGAGCTAAATATTGTAGGTCGGCGTTCGGTATGCTATATACATTAGAACAACAAGGACAGAGCTATTTAGTCCAGGTCGGCGTTCAGTCTGCTATATAAAAATCTAACACCGATGGCCGAGCTAAATATTCCAGTTCAGCGTTTGGTGTACTATATACGTTCGAACACCGATGGCCGAGCTAGATATTCCAGATCGGCCTTCGGTTTGGTATATAAATCCTAACACCGATGGCGGAGAGCTAGATATTCCAGGTCGGCGTTTGGTGTGCTATATACACTAATACACCGATGGCAGAGCAAGATATTCCAGGTCCGCGTTTGGTGTGCTATATACACTCGAACACCGATGGCCGAGCTAGATATTCAAGGTCGGTGGTCGGTGTGCTATATACATCAGAACAACGATGGCCGAGCTAGATATTCCAGGTCGGCCTTCGGATTGGTATATAAAATCTAACACCGATGGATAAGCTAGATATTCTAGGTCCGCGTTCGGTGTGCTATTTACGTTCGAACACCGATGGCCGAGCTGGATACTCAAAGGTCGGTGGTAGGTGTGCTATTTACGTTCGAACACCGATGGCTGATCTATATATTCAAGGTCGGCCTTCGGTTTGCTATATAAAAATCTAACACCGATGGCCGAGAGCTAGATATTCCAGGTCGGCGTTTGGTGCGCTATATGCATTCGAACACCGATGGCCGAGCTAGATATTCCAGGTCGGCGTTTGGTGTGCTATATACATCAGAACAACGATGGCCGAGCTAGATATTCCAGGTCGGCCTTCGGTTTGCTATATAAAAATCTAACACCGATGGCCGAGAGCTAGATATTCCAGGTCGGCGTTTGGTGCGCTATATGCATTCGAACACCGATGGCCGAGCTAGATAGTCCAGGTCGGCATTCGGTTTGCTATATAAAATAAAATATATAAATTATTATTATAACCGTGACGTTCGGTAATCAGGATCAACCTTAGAAACGTCTCGTAAATTTAGCGTAGAGTCCGTCGGTTGTCTGTTTTGAACGTGAATTGTCTAATCGAACTGTGCGTCTTCACAGGCTGATTTGAACCTTTGTTGAGGATCGATGTGCTTTCTTTAGGATGGAGTGTTTTGACGGTGTTGTGCATTATTTGCACTTTAATATAGTAAACCTTTGTTAAGCGGCGATATGTTTTCAATGGGTTGGCCTTGGGTATTCAATGGGTAATTGAACCCTTATTTGTATTAACAGGAAATCTTTAAAAAAAAAAAACGTTTATTTAAGGTAGTTTCATTGAAAATATTTTTTTTAACTTTTTCCCACTTACAACTAATCAGCAGCAGACGACTTTGAAAACCTGTTGGCAAAATGCATGTAATTAAAAACAAACAAAGTCAACCCCCAAATGAATATAATTGAAAAAATGGTGGCAAAAGAAGAACTTGTTAATCATGAGCATTTCTCCTTTTGCCACAATGTTTTAAAAAATCGTCTGCTGCAGAGGCGTCAAAATAGGTCTATAAGTAAAGATTGTGTTGATCAAAGTGTCACCACTATTGAAAGGTCCAGTCATTTCTGACTTATAAGACACTTTTTTACCTGAACAATTGTACTGCCTGAGTCATATATTTTTGAAGGCACCGCGCAGACAGGCTTTTGGTACCATTATGTAAGTAGCCGGCGGCTACCAAACTGGCCATACCACTGGGACTCGAACCTTCGACCTGCCGCTCCCGAATCGAATGTCTTAACTAGTAGGCTATCGAATCTGAAAAAAGGGAAAGGGTTATGTGAAAACATTATGCAACCGGAGGTTACATGATGGTGGATCTTACAAACCTCTTTTCAGACCACCGATTCCGAACGTCCTTGACATTCTACATTTGGTGTAAAAACACACCCGCCTGCTAAGGACATAAACACATTATAGTGTAACCCAATCTCTATAATATCTCGTCTATCTGCTATGGCCGACTTTCCAGGGAGCTAAACACACATGCGACGTGCCTAGCGATGTTGGCTCTCAATGCATCTGTACAGTCTCACCAGTGTCTTCACTTTTGGCAAAAATGACATTAAACCTTTCCAACATACGACACATCTGTAGTGAGCAATTTCTCCTTTTGTCAAAATGTTTTCAAAAGTTCTTTGCTTAAGAGGCGTCAGATTAATCGGAAGAATGATTCCACGTCGGATTGTCAATAAGGCCCCAAGTCGCCTGACGCAGTTCATATTATTGTAGAAATAGACTGTGTGTGCCTAGGCACGAGAACATCTGTTATAAATTATTATTCTAACTGTGACGTTCGGTAATCAGGATCAATCTTAGAAACGTCTAGTAGAGTCCGTCGATTGACTGTTTTGAACGTGAATTGTCTGATCGAACTGTGCGTCTTCACAGGCTGATTTGAACCTTTGTTGAGGATCGATGTGTGTTCGTTAGGATGGAGTGTTTTGACGGTGTTGTGCATTATATGCACTTTAAAATAATTTAGCCTTTGTTAGGCACCGAAATGATTTCAATGGGTTGGCCTTGAGGGCATATTGAACCCGTATCATTATTTGTATTAACTGGAGATAATGTCGTAGAAAACGTTTATTTTATTATTTTAGGAAGGTTCATTGAAAAGAATTTTTTTGTTCCCACTTACAACTAATACGCAGAAGATGAATGGCGGACATATTGCTAGTTTTCAGCAATAACTCATTCTGTCTCAATATTTTCTTAAGTCCTCTACTGAAAGCGTTTTGAGGTGTTTTTTTCTCGCAAAGAACATTATCGAATGGTAAAGACAAAAACCTTAGAGAGATAACAATCACATTTTAACAATATTCTTTATTTTCAAATATGAATTACAGATTGAGAAACAAGTATATTTCTTCGAATAAGCACAATACATAAAATAAACACAGAGAAAGAACACAGCGAAAGCTATTTCACTTCATTTATCTATACATTAACACATTCTTAAGTTATCAGGGTGAGTGTATTAAATTTAATTGAACAACCATGGTCTACTGTTAGAACCAATAGTGTTTAAGAATTGTTTAATGACCTTCTGTCTAGTATAGGTAATTATAGGTAAACTGTTAAACACACAAATTTCGGATTAAATATTTGTAATACAAATCCAATGATTGTTCAATTAAGAAAATATATAATTCGAGTAATTATTAGGCAAACTGTTCAAGGAGCTAATGTCCGCTATGTGAATGTGCTTATCTCCGTCATCTCATAAATAATGAAGGGGATATTGCACGCATGTAAAGGGGCTTATGTCCGTCATCTCATAAATGATGACGGGCTAATGTCCGATATGTGAAGGTGCTAATGTTCGTCATCTCATTAATGATGGAGGGGCTAATGTCCGCTTTGTGAAGGGGCTTATGTCCGTCATCTCATAAATGATAAAAGGGATATTTTCCGCATGTGAAGGGGCTAATGTCCGCTATGTGAAGGTGCTTATGTCCGTCATCTCATAAATGATGAAGGGGCTAATGTCAGCTATGTGAAGGGGCTAATGTCCTTCATATCATACATGGCGATGGGGCTAATGTCCGCTATGTGAAGGGGGTGATGTCCGTCATCTCATAAGTGATGGAGGGGCTAATGTCCGCTATGACAGTAGTATTTGCATCTCAATGAGACATGTTGTTGTATGTGTGCAATGGTTGGTACGATGTTCATGTATTTGCATCTCAATGTGACATGTTGTTGTATGGTAATAAACATGGTAGGCAAAGCGTCACTCACTATTTCAGGATCAACTTTATATTGTTAACTCTTTCCCACGTACAACACATCTGCAGCAGACGACTATGAGGAAATCTAGGCACAACTATGAAAACAGCTCTGTAAATGAAGAAATATCATAATTTAATAAAGTTAAAATACTGTAGCAAAGAGAGAAATTGCTCATAATAGAAATTGCTCATTATGAGCAATTATTCCTTTTATCAAAAGACATTGCTGCAGACCAGAGACGTCAAATATGTCTGTATAATGGAAATGATAACTTATACAATGTTTAGAAAAGCAATTTTGAAAAATTATAAAGATTGAAAATTAAAGCGATCAGTTCCCTAACCATGTGTTTCCGAGCAACTGAATGCTTTTCCAAATAGACTGTTAGCCCATTGGTTGTAATAGAATTGTTATGTAACTGTAATAGAATTGTAATTGTAATTGTAATAGAATTGTAATAGAAATACGTTTGTCGCATTCACGTTTGTCAAGCGTCGGGCTGAATGTTGGGCAACGCGGGATTGAACTCACAACACCTGGTTTTGCATTCTACGTCGCTACCGATTCTAAATTGTCTGAATTACACCGACAATTGAGCCGTTCTGAGCGAAAACCAACATTGTGAACTCACAATTGCGTAAATTATCGACCCGGATCAGCCAAAGCATGCCGCGCAGGCTTAGCCGGACAGACATTGTTCCCTCCTGTGGATTTGTGTTTCAAGTAGCATAGGTCTTTCCCTCTATCCCGCTGAGACAAAATGTGTCGGCCCGGATTAGCTTGCGCTGATTGCGCAGGCTGATCTGGATCGATACACTTCGCAGAGTTCATAATGTTGGTTTTCTCGTAGAACGGCTCAATTCATGAATTTCGAGCGTTCAAGTCAGCCAGAGAAACTTAACTTACTATAACTAATTCAAGCTTTTAACTGGCATGGCCGTATGGGTAGACGGATCTTTTGGTAAATGGACGTTTTGGCCCGGACTTTTGTCAGGACCTTATGGCCAGCCCCTTTCTTTAGGAATTGGTATGTTTGCCAAAATACTACTTAGCTGGCTACAGGTTATCTTTTTTCTATAGCAAAAGAAAATGTTAATTCTTTCTGTTTTCTATTTGGACGCAATGTTTTTAAATTTACTTTTGCTTTTGCCACTATGATTTCAAAGTCGTCTGCTGCAGATTTGTTGTATGTGGGAAAGGGTTAAAAGTGTGAGAATATATTTTTTGCTTCTTTTAACAAAACATGAACTCATTCCGTATTTTATATATAGATATAGATATGTTTATAAACTAATAATCTGGAAAAGGAACAGCCTAAAAACGAGGACAGAGCACGCCAATATAATACAATTATTCAAAATAACAGACATTGATATTAATTTAAAAAGTTACCTTCATTTACCCCCAGGCACAACAGGAGAGTTCACCAATGTCCTCCGTCACATTAAATAAAACAGAAAAGAACATTATGAGGTTAACCCTAACCCTTATAGAGACGGTTTCTGACGCCGTTGCAGCAAACGACTCAGGAAAAGATTGTCGCCAAAGGAACAATTGCTCATTATGAGAAAGTTATTCTTTTGCCACAATGTCGTATAAATAATTATACTTTCATTTATAGATCTTGTATCTCCTTGCCAAGAAGTTTTACAATTTTAATTTTATTTGTTTTAGTTTGTTTATTTATAGGACTTATTAAGCCTGTATGGATATGATTTGGCCTTTATGTATTTGTTGCGTACGGGGATCAAGATTGACCTGTTCTTAAACACTACACAACATTTACATCGTATAACAACTTTGTATAAGTGAAACTAGTGCTCATCTATAGGAATTTAGGATCTTTCATGATGATCTCACCTTTTTTGCGGAAAACGATGTCGCTCCAATTTGCCAAAATGAAGTGTTACGGAAATTAGTGAAAAAGGTTCAAAAAATAGTGGCAAAAAGAGAAATTGCTCGTCTTGAGCAATTTCTCCTTTTGTCACGATGTTTTCATAAGTCGTCTGCTGCAGATGCGTCAAAATGCGTCTATAGGTGGGAAAAGGTTAACCCTTTCTCACATACAGCAAATCTTCATGTGCAACTCTCAATAAATGAAAGTGTTATTATTGCATAGAGTTGAAAATATTGTGGTAAGAGGAGAAAATGATCACAATAAGCAATCTATCTATGTTCGACAATTTTTCTTTTAAATGTCGTCTGTACAGATGCGACAACATGTGTCATGTTTTATTTAACAATTTCCCTGATACAGACGACATATGGAACCTATGCAGCAGACGACTTTTGACAACCTTGTTGCAAAAGGAGATATTGAGTAATTTCCCAATTTGCTACGATGTTTTCAACTCAATTGATGCTACAATGTTTCAACTCAATTGTTTTCAACTCAATTGATGCTACATTGTTTCAACTCAATTGTTTTCAACTCAATTGATGCTACAATATTTTCAATTCAATTATTTTCAACTCAAATGATGCTACACTGTTTCAACTCAATTGTTTCAACTCAATTGATGCTACAATGTTTCAACTCGATTGTTTCAACTCAATTGATGATACAATATTTCAACTCAATTTATGCTACAATGTTTCAACTCAATTGTTTTCTACTCAACGGATGCTACAATGTTTCAACTCAATTGATGCTACAATGTTTCAACTCAATTGTTTTCAACTAAATTGATGATACAATGTTTTCAACTCAATTGTCTTCAACTCAATTGAAAACATTTACTTTCATTTATCGAGGATTTCAATGTCCTCTGCAGCAAAAGTGTTATATTTGGGAAAAGATAAGTGTTTCTTGACTTTGCATTTCTACTTAGGGTATTGCATTTACTATTTATAGATTTCAATAATGTTATATCACATTTAGTTACTTCAACTGAGCGCAGAAGGATTAGGTTTCATTACTTCAGTCTTCGCACAAAAGAGGCTTAATGTTGTCTGTAGTCATGCTTGTCCATTCATTCATTGAAATACACTTTAAAAATTCACTTGTTCGAAAATCCAAAATAATTGCTTATGTTATATGAACCGTTCCATGAGAAAAACAACAACATGGACTCTAATCCGGGCCGGCACATTCCGTAACAGGGGGATAAAGGCTACTCCGGGCCGGCACATTCCATCTCAGGGGGATAGAGTAAAAGAATAATGATTCCTGAAACAAAAAATCCACTGGAGGCGAAAATTGTCTTACTGCGTTAGCCTGCACGGCATAATTAGGCTGATCCGGGTTGATATTTTACGCAGAAATCACAATGTTGGTTTGATGTATATTCTTTAATGTATATCCTTTGATGTATGTCCTTTGATGTGTATATCCTTTGATGTATATGTATATACTTTGATGTTTATCCTTTTATGTATATACTTTTATGTATATACTTTTATGTATATACTTTTATGTATATCCTTTTATGTATCCTTTTAGGTATATTCTTTAAGGTATATCCTTTTATGTAATCCTTTGATGTATATCCGTTGATGTATATCCGTTGATGTACATAACCTGGGCTCAGTTAGATCTACCATCTTACTCATCACTCTGAGAACAGTTATTGTGACATAAGGGTGTGAAATTTTAGTAAATGTCTCATTATGCTCTAGAAATACGACTACATGTAATTTAAAACGTTTGAGGCCATTTTAATTTCACGTCACGTGCAAACGTCCACCAGTTCCTTCAATCCCCGTTCTCATTCTTTATAATTATTGTGTGAAAAGTAGGCTGTGACAGTTAAGCACAAATTGCTTTGTTGTTGCTCCAGTCATTATACATGCTTTGACAGACCATACGTCGCAACATCAATGTTCAAAGCTCTAGATAAGTGGGCTTTTTTTTGTCGTTGTTATATTTTGTCTGACAAATTGGCGAACGCGATATCGAATGCACTAGCCAGGAACCAGCTTGTTTTTTATTGTTCAATCACTACCAGGCCAGCTGTCAATCAAAGTTAGGTCGTATGGTCAAACAATCGTTTCTTTCGCGTAACAACAATATCGTAGAAGGAAGAACTGTTTACTCTGCATTGTTTAGTCCTATGCCAGGCTGTTTGCCTACATTTTCCATGCAGGGCTAAACTCGGGCAATGAAAGAAGCAATTGCCATCCCGATGGGAACATCCGCTAAATACAAATTCAAAACATCGTCAATTATTATTATTATTTGGTGTGGCTTGTATTGAACTAATGTACCTGAAACAACTTTATGTCTCTAGTTTCAATAAAATATGCACTCGATTTAAAAGAAGAAAAGAAATAACTGATACTTACTTTATGAAATTGAAGACCTGACGGACGAAATGTGAAATATCTAGTCACTGGTTCGTTCTGACGGACGAAATGTTAAATATCTAGTCACTGGTTCGTTCTGACGGACGAAATGTGAAATATCTATTCACTGGTTCGTTCTGACGGACGAAATGTCAAATATCTAGTCACTGGTTCGTTCTGACGGACGAAATGTCAAATATCTAGTCACTGGTTCGTTCTGACGGACGAAATGTTAAATATCTAGGCACTGGATCATTCTGACGGACGAAATGTGAAATATCTAGTCACTGGTTCATTCTGACGGACGAAATGTGAAATATCTAGTCACTGGTTCATTCTGACGGACGAAATGTGAAATATCTAGTCACTGGTTCGTTCTGACGGACGAAATGTTAAATATGTAGTCACTGGTTCGTTCTGACGGACGAAATGTCAAATATCTAGTCACTGGTTCGTTCTGACGGACGAAATGTCAAATATCTAGTCACTGGTTCGTTCTGACGGACGAAATGTGAAATATCTAGTCACTGGTTCGTTCTGACGGACGAAATGTGAAATATCTAGTCACTGGTTCATTCTGACGGACAAAATGTTAAACATGTAGTCACTGGTTCGTTCTGCGGACGAAATGTTAAATATGTAGTCACTGGTTCATTCTGACGGACGAAATGTCAAATATCTAGTCACTGGTTCGTTATGACGGACGAAATGTTAAATATGTAGTCACTGGTTCGTTCTGACGGACGAAATGTCAAATATCTATTCACTGGTTCGTTCTGACGGACGAAATGCCAAATATCTAGTCACTGGTTCGTTCTGACGGACGAAATGTTAAATATGTAGTCACTGGTTCGTTCTGACGGACGAAATGTCAAATATCTAGTCACTGGTTCGTTCTGACGGACGAAATGACAAATATCTAGTCACTGGTTCGTTCTGACGGACGAAATGTTAAACATGTAGTCACTGGTTCGTTCTGACGGACGAAATGTGAAATATCTAGTCACTGGTTCGTTCTGACGGACGAAATGTTAAACATGTAGTCACTGGTTCGTTCTGACTGACGAAATGTTAAATATCTAGTCACTGGTTCGTTCTGACGGACGAAATGTCAAATATGTAGTCACTGGTTCGTTCTGACGGACGAAATGTTAAACATGTAGTCACTGGTTCGTTCTGACGGACGAAATGTCAAATATCTAGTCACTGGTTCGTTCTGACGGACAAAATGACAAATATCTAGTCACTGGTTCGTTCTGACGGACGAAATGTGAAATATCTAGTCACTGGTTCGTTCTGACGAACGAAATGTCAAATATGTAGTCACTGGTTCGTTCTGACGGACGAAATGTTAAATATCTAGTCACTGGTTCGTTCTGACGGACGAAATGTTAAACATGTAGTCACTGGTTCGTTTTGACGGACGAAATGTGAAATATCTAGTCAATGGTTCGTTCTGACGGACGAAATGTGAAATATGTAGTCACTGGTTCGTTCTGACGGACGAAATGTGAAATATCTAGTCACTGGTTCGTTTTGACCGACGAAATGTGAAATATCTAGTCACTGGTTCGTTCTGACGGACGAAATGTGAAATATCTAGTCACTGGTTCGTTCTGACGGACGAAATATTAAATATGTAGTCACTGGTTCGTTCTGACGGACGAAATGTCAAATATCTAGTCACTGGTTCGTTCTGACGGACGAAATGTCAAATATCTAGTCACTGGTTCGTTCTGACGGACGAAATGTGAAATATCTAGGCACTGGATCGTTTTCAATGCATCTAGAAAGCAGAAAACCAGCCAGTTGTGACGTTTGACTGTAATTTATTCTTTATTCTGGGCATTATCTTGCAAATATTTGGATTTTCTTTTTCTACAAATGGAAAATAGCTACCTGTATGATTTCAGAATCATATTAGACATACCAAGGAACTAAAAGACTAATCTGTTCGTTTATGATGACAAATCTACGCTAGGTTTTCGAGCACCTGTGCCAAACTTCTCTCATAGAGAATCAAATGAACATTTTAAATGTATTTGATCCCGTCATTTCTTTCATAAAACAATATTTTATACACTTCATTCTTCTGTCAAATTTCTGTCTTTCCGAAATTAACTGCGTTTCTTTTAGAGAAACTCGCCAATGATTTAAAGCCTATGTAGCTTTATGTTGACTCACACAGACATTCTGGACATTTCATTGATAACAAAACGTTCGTCGTTGGTGAATATAGAAAAAATAACAGGAACTGTTTCACATAATTTAATCCCGGGTAGTCACTTATAAGAAATGCCTAAACATATGAAATTATTAATAATCATAACACTTCTACGACAGAAATATTTCATATTTCGGATTATATCCAATCAATGTGTTTGCTACGAGCATTAAAAATCCACTATGAAATAAATTCCGTTTAAAAAGTCAATATGACTTTGACCGATAATTGAAGTCTGCTGTATATAATAACGGTTGATTGAAAGATGCCGTCTCATAACGAGCTGTACTCTTTATTAAAATAAAATATAAATTTGTAAACTTTTCTGGACATTGATAAAAAATCACCGGCCACAAAATCCTAGGCCATATGGTAATATCTTTTCTTAGATTCAATGGAATAATTGGCGGAAAGAAATTGAACATAACCACAGCAATGTTTATAGATACTAAAATATAGAATTGTTTTCTGAATCCATTTTTGAAGAAATATGTTAATTAGTCAATGCTTGAATAGTTGTAAAACGGATTAACTGTCTATTTATCCTTGGTTGTCAAACCTAGATTATAAACACAGGGGGTAATGCCCGCTTTCGGTATTCCCGATAAAGGGCCAACTGTCCGCTTTCGAAGTGACGAATGTCCGCTCCTATGCCCTTTTAAAGTGAAGCGGTAAAGGTACATAGAGAAAACAATTTAAGTATTTTTTTTTATTTTTTAACTGTTTTCATTAGGAGTAGTCTGCAGAGGGGAAATGTTATTAATGCCTCAGTCATTTGCTCTACGGCTAGGATACGGCGGCCGTATGCCCTCGGAATCGAGAGATGCTTGCGGCGGCCGCAGAAGATCTGCGGTGGCGTCAGGGTCACCTTAGGGCGTATCCCTATATTTTACATGCCGTAGGTGTCGCCGTAGGATTATAGGGCGCGCGGAGTTATAACTGTTTTCATTTCTAGATTCGCCGTAGCAATCAGACACGCCGTATAGCGGATCCACGGCAACCATAGGTCGGGCGTACGGTGGCCTTGCATTTGCCGTGCGGCTTCCCTAGGGTCTTATGAATTATGCCTCAGTCACATTTGGCGCGGTGGCCTTGGAGTCTTAAATATATATGGCCAATAGCAACTATCGGGACACCGCAGCATTCCCACGGTCACATACTGTAGCAGTCACATATGTTAAGGTAGCCGCACGGCGTATTTTGAATTTGTGGAGACAGCAAACCAGCGGCTGCCGTACGGCTTGTGAAGCGCGTCCCAGTGGCGGCCGTAAGTTTTTGACAAATACCAAGGCAGACGCAAGGTAGCAAGGTAGCCGCCAGGGGACCTTCGCCTGGGAGCACGCCGGATGTCGCGGACACTTACGGTGGATCGAGCATAAGGGCTGCAATCAGTTAGTCTCGCTCTCGATGCACCCGCCCCAGCTGCATCCGCAGGTAGCCCAGCCTCATTCGTTCAGGAACAACCAGCACCATCTGTATATAACTTTGTCTACAATATATATACCAGATTTGAATGATAATATACATATGAAAGAAAACTGGTATATATACTTGCTCCACACATGGACTTCCACGGGGCCGTACTGATGGCGCGCGGCGAGCGAACGGGAGCCGTGCATGGGCCTTGCGTTTCCCGCAGGGTGTGCCACATACCACAAGGCTACCGTACGGGCACAGTAGGGCCGCCTTAAGGCTGTTCTAGGGCGCCCGTGGAATTCCTGCAGCATCCACAATGTTTTGGGGGTCCGCAAAACTCAATTGTAATTCTTTAGAACTTATATCAGCCGCACGGCAAACGCAAGGCCATCGTGCGCCCGACGTATGGTTACCGTGGAACCACTCTACGGCATGGCTACGGCGTGTCTAATTGCTACGGCTTACCTAGAAAGGTAAAACGTTATAACTCCGCGGTATAGTCCCACGGCGACTCCTACGGTCTGTAAAATATGGAGATACGCACTAGGGTGACCCTGAGGCCAAAGCAGATCCTCCGCAGATCCTAGCCGTAGAGCAAATGTGACTGAGGCATTACAGTTGTCTTTTGCGGACCCCAAAAACATTGCGTCGGCCGCAGGAATTCCACGAGCATCCTAGGGCGGCCTTAAGGCGGCCCTACGGTGCCCGTACGGTGGCCTTGTAGTATGTGACACACCTCGCGGGAAACGCAAGGCCAACGCACGACTCGCGTACGCTCGCCGCACGTCATCCGTACGGCCCCGTGGCAGTCTGCGCCATGCGTGGGGCAGGTTTATATATTTATATACTATTTTTTGTTCATATGTATATTATCATTCATATCTGAGCCGACCGTGCGTCATCACTCCACAAATTCAAAATACGCCGTGCGGATACCTTAACATATCTGACTGCTACAGTAAGTGACCGTGGGAATGCTGCGGCGGCCCTATAATTGATATCGACCGTAGATAGTTTAGACCCCACGACCGCCGCGGCAAATGTGACTGAGGCATAACCCTTCCCCACATACAACAAATCTGCAGCAGACGACTTTGGAAACATGTGGACAAAAGTATAGAAACTCTCTATAAATAAGGGTACATTTACTGAAAACAAGTTGAAAACATTGTGGCAAAAGGAGAAATTGCTCGTTGTAAATCAGTATCTTTACACTTTCTCACATGAAATACACTTACATAATATATCTTTTTTAAAACAATTTGGAGCTATAATTCAAACAGTCTTGTTAGAGGTCTACTAGATGATGCTACATGCCAAATATCAAAGGCCTGTGGCCTCTACTTTTAGAAAAGAAGAGTTTTTAAGTTTTTTCTCTATATGAGTCTATGTAACACAATATACCCCAGGGGAGGGGTCATTTTGACCCCAGGGCTATAATTTGAACAATCTTGGTAAAGGTTCACTAGATGATGCTACATACCCAATATCAAATGCCTGGGCCCTATACTTTTAGACAAACAGATTTTTTAAGTTTTTCCCTTATATGAGTCTATGTAAAACAAGTGATCCCCGGGATGCGGTCATTTTTTACCCCAGGGCTATAATTTGAACAATCTTGGTAGAGGTCCACTAGATGATGCTGCAAACCAAATATCAAAGGCCTAGGCCCTATACTTTTAGACAAACAGATTTTGTTAGTTTTTCCCTTATATGAGTCTATGTAAAACAAGTGATCCCCGGGATGCGGTCATTTTTTACCCCAGGGCTATAATTTGAACAATCTTGGTAGAGGTCCACTAGATGATGCTGCAAACCAAATATCAAAGGCCAGGGCCTTCTACTTTTGAGAAATATTATTGTTTAACTTTTTCTGTATATGAGTCTATGTAAAACAAGAGACCCCAGGGGATGGGTCATTTTTGACACCAGGGCTATAATTTGAACATTCTTGGTAGAGGTCTACTAGATGATGCTTCATACCAAATATCAAAGGCCTGGGCCCTCTACTCTTAGACAAGAAGATATTTAAAAAATAAATTTCTATATGAGTCTATGTAAAACAATAGACCCCAGGGGAGGGGTCATTTTTGACCCCAGGGCTATAATATGAACAATCTTGGTAGAGGTTCACTAGATGATGCTACATACCAAATATCAAAGGCATGGGCCTTCTACTTTTAGACAAGAATATTTTTTAAGTTTTGGTTAATTTCCCCTTTGTTGTTGCCGTAACAACCAAAGTTCTGCATGGAATAGAATTCTTTGAACAAGTTTGAAAGAGATCCACCAAGGAACATTCCTGTAAAATTATTTTGAATTTGGTTAATTGATTTAGGAGGAGAAGTCGTTTGTAGGAAAATGTGAACGGCCGGACGACGACGACGACGACGGACGGTAAGCGCTCACAAAAGCTCTCCTTGCACTTTGTGCATAGGTGAGCTAATAAAAGCATAAGAAATATCTGCTTTTGCCACAATGTTATCAAAGGTAGCTGGCTGCCGATGAGTTATCGTGCGTCTATAAAGGTTATTATGTCTAACTTACATGTTATTATGTCCAAAGGGCATGTTTTTATGTATATCCGATATGCTATTTTGTCTAACTGTCATGTTATTATGTCAAACTGACATGTTATTATGTCAAACTGACATGTTATTATGACTCTTTGGCAAACTATTATGTCTCTCATACACGTTATTACGTATATCTTATGTATTATTATGTAAAACGAACATGTTACTGTTATGTCTTACTGTCATGCTAGTATGCCTAATCAATGTGCTTTGATGTCCAGTAAACATGTTATTATGTCAAGTTGACTTGGCATTATGTCCATTAGACATAATTTTATGTCAATAAAACGTGTTATCTTGTCTTACTGGTATGTTGTTATGTCAAAGTATGGTGTTGTTGTTGAAAATGGTAAACCAGACACTCCAAGAAAGACACTCCAAGAAAGACACTCCAAGAACGGACACTCCAAGAACGGACACTCCAAGAAAGACAAACCAAGAACGGACACATCAGGAAAATCCAAATGCGGACACTCCAAGAAAGACACTCCATGAACGGACTCTCCAAGAAAGGACACTTCAGGAAAGAAAAAACAAGGACGGACAAACCAAGAACGGACACATCAGGAAAATCCAAATGCAGACACTCCAAGAAAGACACTCCAAGAACGGACTCTCCAAGAAAGGACACTTCAGGAAAGAAAAAACAAGGACGGACAAACCAAGAACGGACACATCAGGAAAATCCAAATGCAGACACTCCAAGAAAGACACTCCAAGAACGGACTCTCCAAGAAAGGACACTTTAGGAAAGAAAATCCAAATACGGACACTCCAAGAAAGACGCTCCAAGACCTTCGATTTTTCCCGCCAAAAATTCAGTGCAAAATGATATCAGTTAATAGGTGCGTTTTCATTTCGGAATAAATCTCGATTGATTTCAATTGATTTCAGCTCCATGCGACTCCTGCGCAGAAATCATTGAAAAAGTGTTTTCAAACATTTTCCCCAAGGGTAGAGTGTCCGTTCTTGGAGTGTCCGTATTTGGATTTTCCTGTTGTGTCCGTTCTTGGTTTGTCTTTCTTGAAGTGTCCTTTCTTGGAGTGTCCGTTCTTGGAGCGTCTTTCTTGGAGTGTCCGTATTTGGATTTTCTTCATGTGTCCGTTCTTGGTTTGTCCGTCCTTGTTTTTTCTTTCCTGAAGTGTCCTTTCTTGGAGAGTCCGTTCTTGGAGTGTCTTTCTTGGAGTGTCTGCATTTGGATTTTCCTGATGTGTCCGTTCTTGGTTTGTCCGTCCTTGTTTTTTCTTTCCTGAAGTGTCCTTTCTTGGAGTGTCCATACTTGGAGTGTCTTTCTTGGAGTGTCTGTATTTGGATTTTTCTGATATGTCCGTTCTTGGTTTGTCTTTCTTGGAGTGTCTTTCCTGGAGTGACCGTTCTCGGAGTGTCCATTCTTGGAGTGTCCTTCTTGGAGTGTTTTTCTTGGAGTGTCTGTGTTCTCTTGAAAATAGGCGTGAAACTCTTACATGCCCGCATAAATGCTAATGGAGGTCTCTTTCAATGTGTGTAATAATAATATTTAGGTTGCGTTTCGAAGAGCACCGGTCGAATATTTATAAAGATAATTTGTATGTAATTCTGCATCTTACACGTTCTGCAGCAGACAACCTTTTTTGTGGAGATGAGCATGCAGCGACTTAATCAAAATAATATGCATTCTATTTTTTTTTAACCCTCTGCGTTATACAGACGTATTTGGTCTCCCTACAGCAGTCGACTTTGAAAACATTGGTGGCAAGTGGATTGATTGATTAGGGTTTAACGTCGTTTTCAACAATTTGTATATGATATCACGGCGACCAGTTCACCTACTCATGTGTTTCCTGGGTTTCCCACACCAGTACACCACACAACATACTTTCCAAGCAACTGGCTGTTTATCAACATAGACTGTTAAAACAGCCCATTGGTGAAAGACGAATGACGCATGTCACAGTGACGTTTGTCAAACGTCGGAAAGAATTATGGCCGAGCTAAGATTCGAACTCACAACCCTTGGATTGACAGCCCGCGTCGCTACCGACGGGGGAATGTGGAGAAAGTGCTTATAACGTTTCCACAATGTTTTAAACTCTATTTAATTATTAAACTTTAATTTATAGACATTTTCCATATATTTGCTTTGACTTATGTGGAAAGGTATAAACTGTCAATGTAAGATAAATACCTCGTCATTTCTCACATGCTGGTGTATTTTGACGCATCTGCAGCAGACGATGTTTAAACTCTCTAGTTTAGCTGTAGTAATTGTTCATTACGAGGGGTAAACCCTTACTCATAGATTTTTAATTTGAACCCTTCTTTAACAAAAAAAAGGTTACAAAGTGCTATGCTAGTTTCTGACCAGCCCGGCAACGACGAATCAGTTCTACCATCTTCTAGTCGCAGGTTGAATCCCCCCCCCCGTGGAAACTGAGGATTGTGAGCAAAACATTCGTGAGTTTTGTGAGCGGGATCTTAACTCTTTCATTTCGAAACCGGGTGTCCCTGGTTCGATCCACAGTCGCGGCACTACGGTCATGGTGTAGTGCCCTTGGGCAAGGCATATTTTCTAGACTAGTATTGGTTTGTTTTCTGGATCATGAATAATTAAATTTAATTGCGCGCTAAATGACCTTAGCTGTCGATGCGCCATAACACAATATACATTCATTAATTCTTAACTCTTTCAGCGCCAAAGGCAATATTGAGGTTTTTGCAAACAAAACAGATTCAGATGAGTCAGCTAGTAACGAGATGTCTCTGAGGTCAGCATTGTTTGCCTTTTATTAATAAAAAATAGTCCAAAACTTTTTTTAATTGAGAAATGGAGACGCCCGATTTTGAACATGGAAGAGTCTACTTTAAACAATTCGGCGCTGAAAGAGTTAATATTCAACGACGACCCGAATTTGCAGATAGGCATAGCAAAAGGGAGCATCGAATCGAATGAATTAACCGACTAGAAACGCCGCACAATAGTTGTCAAGGTCGAACATGCGTATAAAACATGCTCTTACGTCTGTTGATCTCCGAAAAACAGTTCACAATGCAACATATCAGTATCCTCAGGAAGTAATAGATCGAGATCGTGAACAATTTTACCGACTTAAAACGCGCCCACTAATTATCAAGGTCGAAACAGATGTTAAAACATTCTCTCTTCAATCAGTTGATCTCCGAAAAAAACTGTTTACGTTGTCACGGATCGGTATAAGGAAGTATTTTATCGACTTATTGCACGAGATAACCGACAAAACTGCACCCAAAAGTTGTCAAGGTCAAAACTGAGTATAAAACATTCTCTTAACCCTTTCCCACATACAGCACGTCTGCAGCAGACGACTATGAAAACGTCCACTCAAAAATACGTAAAATCTATAATTGTAAGTATAATTATTAGAATAAAATTGAAAATATTGTGGCAAAAGAAGAAATTGCTCGTTATGAAAGCTGAACACGGCAACGGGAAAAGGATAGTACCAATGCGAAATAAACTTTACAATAACAATCATCTATACGTGCCAGATAAGGCCACACAAACGAGCACTACAACATAGGGTTCTGCATGAAAGTGCAGTGCTAGTATTTTCATTCTATCACGGACTATCGAGGGCCTTATCAACTGATAACGAAAAAGGCAATCTTGTATCGAAATATGAAGATTTATTCTTTTCAGACAACATGGCAAAAGCAAAATGATAACCATGATATATCTGGGTATGATTCGCTTAATTTTCCTCGTAAATTACATCTGAACGAAAGAGCAAAACGGGAACATTGGGGGAAAAGCTTCTTTTTATACAACGTATTTAAAGAATGGTATTGTTGTATTAGAAATGAATTCAGAGGGTATTTAATAGATAAAATTGTGCAGGCGCTTTTTTCCATGTTGATAAGGATGTTTATCTTTGTTTTGTATGAATACCACCACACACTTCACCCTTTTGTGAAGAAGGTTTTTCGAAGTCCTAAATGGAGGAGTCCAGAAATATGCATATTTAGACTAACTATATCCCTAATTGGTGATTTCAATGCCCGCTATGGTCAGAAAAACTGATTATTTCAGATTTCAATAATTCTAATTTCTACGATATAACTGATAAGGTAAAGGTAAACGGATTTGCCAAAATGGTGTTGGAGCAGTCAAGATCAGATGAGTAGGTAGTGCAGATAAACTCTCATATTTCTTCTTATTAACGATATAACTGTTAGTACCATTTCTGGAGATTTAAGTGTCAAATACTGGCATTGAAAATATTACAACAATTTATGTACAGTGCTGGGAATTATTCCGCAAAACAGTTAACAAAAAAAAGTAGCCGTAAATTTACGTGGTTTAACTCTTTCAGAGCCGAATTGTTTAAAGTAGACTCTTCCATGTTCAAATTCGGGCGACTCTAGTTCATATGTTATAAGAGTTTCGTAATCTTTGGATCTTTGGATAACTACAAGGCAAACAATGCTGATTTCATGTGAGACAGCTCGTTACGAGCTGACTCACCTGAATCAGTATTGTTTGCAAAAGGCTCAATATTGCCTTCGGCGCTGAAAGAGAATGCTTTACTTACTGCCCGTAAAGGTTATAGACTATCAATTAGAACATAGCGTAAACACAGTTCGCATTACAATGATAATAGCCTACTTAATACAAAACGTGCCGAGCCTCGGTAGCTCAGTCGGTAGCGACGCGGGCTGTCAATCCAGGGGTTGTGAGTTCGAATTCCGGCTCGGCCAACTTTCTTTCCGACGATTGACAAAATTCAATGCGACATGCGTCATTCGTCTTCCACCAATGGGCTCTGTCTATGTGGAAAAGAAGCGGCCAGTTGCTTGGAAAGATTGTCGTGTGGAGTACTGGTGTGAGAAAACCAGATAATGCATGAGTAGGTGAACTGGCCGCCGTGATATAACTGAGAAATTGTTAACAACGGCGTTAAACCCCAATCAATCAATCAATCAATCAATCAATCAATCAATAATCGTAACCTTATAGCAGTAAAAAGGCGCGCTCGTGCCAATTATAATCAGAGATTCAGCAAAAGCCGAGCCACGGTAGTTCAGTCGGTAGCGACGCGGGCAGGGATTGTGAGTTCAAACCCAAGCTCGGCCATAATTCTTTCTGTCATTTGACAAATTTCATTGTGACAAGCGTCATTCCTCTTCCACCAATTGGCTAGTAGTCTATGTGGAAATGCAGCCAGTTGCTTGGAAAGATTGTTGTGTGGATTACTGGTGTGACAAACCCAGCAAAACACATGAGTAGGTGTACTGGCCGCCGTGATATGACTGATAAATTGTTGAAATCAATAATAACCAATGTTACCGTGATCTAACATATCACATTTAGATTTTTTCAATCTTTGGGTTAGGGTTAAAAGCGTTTTGTCTAATGATATGTCAATTTTACGATACTAATGAAAATGATATACGTAATAAAGAACAGAACATCAGATATACATAAATAAACAGAACAGAACATAAACTTTATCGGACATGTACATAGTCAAGAATTTTACAATAAATATACATTTTATACAATTGTCAAGGTCTTTAATTAATCACTCAAACACACGCACGCGCACGCACACATACACTCTCTCGCTCATATATACTTCCGTTCTCTACTAAGTATGGGGCTACAATTGGTAAAGGATAATATCTTTGAACATTTAATACATATTGTGTCAATAGCATCCGATTAATGTTCGATTCTAAAGCAGCCTCCCTCACAACAGGCTGGATGTATATATATGTATATGAGCCGTCCCGCGAGAAAACCAACATTGTGGACTTTGCGTAAAGTATCGACCCGGATCAACCTAAGCATGCAACGCAGGTTTACCCGGACAGACAATTTTCACCTCCTGTGTTTTTTTCTGTTTCAGGAATCATTACTCTATACCTCTGTTATCCTGAGACGGAATGTGTCGGCCCGGATTAGCCTACGCGGACTGCGTAGGCTGATATTGTTCGATACATTACGCAGAGACCATAATGTTGGTTTTCTCGCGGTACGGCACATATATACATGTACCTCGGTAAATGCTTTTTTTTCCGTTTCGATGAAGTATTTACCAACAGGTACCTATTAGATTGCTCTTACACACATTTAATTGTGGTAGAAGTTTTACTGGATATGTACATGTGTGTTTTAATTAAATATGTATTTAATAATTAAATATGCCTTTGGTAATTGGTACATACGTGCATATTACTTGAAATAATTTACGTAAAAATATCACATAACATGTTTACTTATTGACCTAAACTGTCTGGACACTACCTATCTATCTATACGTCGTGTTCCATTGTAAGGTATTAATCTTGTTTTATACATATTTCGCCATCAATAATGATTCCTTAGTTTATAAAGCTTTTTCGAAACATGAAGAGTACTCTTTTAATAAGAGCTGGAGCTCTAAGTTAAAAATAACAATTAATAACTAAGGTTACAATTATATTTTACAAATTTACAATACACAATTTAATTACAAAGGCAAAACTAAATTAATCAAATAGATTATTTTATTATAGAATGTTTAAAACTGAATTCCAATTCTAAAACTACCTACTTATTACAACAAACGAATGTCTACAAAGGCAATTATCAATGTCTCCGTTTATAGCAGTGAGCGGTGCAAATCTGTGAACACCAAGATAATATCGGATTTCCCTATGTTGTAGATTGTCTGAGTATTAAAAGGATTTAATTTTAATTTTAATTTATTCTAATTGATCCCAAAGGGGATATTGTTGAAAAGTTCAAACCGATAACCTAAATGTAAGGTTTAGCAAAATGATAGTTTAAGTTGTTGTTTGGTGTTTAACGCGACGTTCAGCAATGTTTCAGTTACCAGTAAATTGTCCATTTATACTGACACCAGCCAGTCAGTCGTAATTATAACCCCGCAAACGTGAATGCTAAGGAGGCCAGACATTACCACCATGTATAAAGTATTTGGTATGCCCCGGTCGGGGATCGAACCCGCGAACTCCCGTGGACGCTCTACCTCTGTACCACAGAGGCGGTTGATAGTTTAAGCGTAGTCGGCCTTCTGCCGTTGCAGCATCGCCTCGGCAATGCAGTGGTACAGACGACGCTCTACCGCTGTCTCCACTGTCTTCCACTGTATAAGGGTTATCTCTATCTACACATGTACTACCATTGATGGTTATTTCAGTTAACCCCATTGCCATATACAACAAATCTGTAGCAGACGACTTTGAAAATATATCTACAAAAACATGAACAATGTAGGTATAATTAGAGATATTATTAATTACTGAACAAATGTTGAAAATCATTGTGGCAAATGAAGAAATTAATCGTTTTGAGCAATTTCTAACTTTGTCACAATATTTTCAAAAGTCGTCCGCTTCACCGGCGGCAGTTAGCGTATCGAGGGCTTGGCGTGAAACGGTTGTAACTAAAGACCTATTTTGAAAACCCTGGTTTAGGGGCAATTTTGACCCCTTTGTAAAAAATGCAAATTTAGGTGCCATTGCTCAGAACGAGCAATGGCACCTAACTTTCCATTGTTTACCAAGAACAATTATGTAACACTTATAAAGACTTTATGGCGAGGTGATTAACCTTGGTAAAAAAATACTAACTTTAGTTACAACCGTTTCACGCCAAGCCCTCGGTATGTAAGGTAAAGGGGTAAAGGGTTTAACTATTCATGTACATGTCATTTCGAAATAGTTGACCTCTGCACTGCAATTATCCTATCACCCTCGTCCTGATATATACAACACTAGACAGTATCCGCCAAATATGAAGATTGTAATCAGTTAGCAACTTCTTGCAGTATAATTTTAGCCTACACTATCATATATTTGTACCGAGAGATTTATTAAATGTTATACTATGTTTATGTCATATCGACAGCAGGCAGGCAATAGAGGAGATGCGGACCAATATACCTTTCTGAAACGACCCGGGCATTCAAGTCATATGTCAGTAGTTCGATCACCGACACTGACAACTTTCCTGTCCATGTAATGTATCGACCAAGATTAGACTAACCATGCCGCGCAGGCTAATCTGGACTGATACTTTTCGCCTCTTGTGGATTTTCTGTTTCAGGAATCATTACGCTATACCTCTATCCCCCTTGTGACGGAATGTGTCGGCCCGGCTCAGCCTGCGCGGAGTGCGCAGGCTGATCTGGGTCGATACATTACGCAGAGGCCATAATGTTGGTTTTCTCGTGGGACGGCTAATTTACTGTCAGTATTGCTAATAGTTTGATCTTTTCTCCAGAGAAGTGTTATTTGATTAGAGGCCAAGGTTCCATGAAAACATAATATGATATTCCAACAACTCGAACAACCAATTGATGACATCATTCAAGTACTTAATACATACTGTAACTTCAACCATACACATAGCATTGATTTGTTGGGTTTTAACGTCTCTTTCAACAGTTTTTAAGTCATATCATGGGGCCAGTTTACCTACTTATGTGTTTCCTGGCTTTCTCACACCAGTACTCCACACAACTTACTTTCCAACATACTTTTATTTAGACTGTTAGTCCATTGGTAAAAGACGTATGGCGCTTGCCACAGTGACTTTTGTCAAACGTTGGAAAGACTGTTTGCCGAGCTGGGATTCGAACTCACAACCCCTGGATTGAAAGCCCGCGTCGCTACCGACTTAGCTACCGCGACCCGGCCATACACGCATACACATCGTCAAATACTAACATAAGTCACTGTGCCAAGCGCCATTCGATTTTCACCAATGGACTAACAGTCTATGTGACAGTATGTTGGAAAGTATGTTGTGTGGAGTACTGGTGTGAAAAAAACTGTTTGCCGAGCTGGGATTCGACTCACAACCCCTGGATTGACAGCCCGCGTCGCTACCAACTTAGCTACTGGGACCCGGCCATACACGCATACACATTGTCAAATACTAACATAAGTGCCTACGAGAGCTTTTTTCATTAGCTAACTTTTTAATCTACTTCTTTTAAATGTCACGTCCCGGTAGCTCAGTCGGTAAGGACGCGGGCTGTCAATCCAGGGGTTGTGAGTTCGAATCCCGGCTCGGCCGACTTTCTTTCCGACTTTTGACAAAAAGTAATTGCGACATGCGTCATTCGTCTTCCACCAATGGGCTAAGTCTATGTGGAAAAGCAGCCAGTTGCTTGGGAAGATTGTTATGTGGAGTACTGGTGTGAGAAAACCAGGAAACAGGCCGTGATATGACTGAGAAATTGTTACAAACGGCGTTAAACCCCAATCAATCAATCTTTTAAATGCTTTATAAAGATCTCGTAATATGTCAAATCATACTTTTCATTTATTCATAAGCTACATTTACATTTACATCTGTCATTTTTCCGAATTTACATCTTTAACCCTTTCCCTCATACGACAATTCTGCAGCAGACGACTTTGAACATATTTTGTCAAAAAATAGAAAATCTCTATAATTGAATGGATAACCTATGACTAAAAGTGGAAAACATTGTGGCAAAAGGAGAAGTTGCTCGTTTTGAGCAATTTCTTCTTTTGTCACTATGTTTTCAAAAAGCCGTCTGCTGCAGAGGCGTCAGAAAGCGCCTTTATGAGGGAAAGGGTTAAATGTTTTATGCATGTTTCGCAATGCGTCAAAAGAAACTTGTCAACATTAAATGGACTGAATTTGAACAACACTTATAAGGATATTTACTTTACAACTTCCGGAATTGATTGTTTTGTGTTTTACACAACTACAATTGTTCAGTTATATCACGGCGTTTCCTTGGTACTACTGGTCCATTTATCCGGACACCAGCTCGTCAGTCATAATGCTTACCCCGCACCTCAGAGCGCCAAGGAGACACTATTTAAAATTAACCTTACACACAGCTTATACTGATATAATCATCTAACAATATCAACATGTATGTGTCAAGTACATCTCTTCTCCTTTTATCACAATATTCGCAGTCTGAACAGGATGTTCATTGTTCGCTAAATCGTCGAAAAAATCATCGAGGAAGGCTCTGGAGAATTAATATGACTAAACAACTTAACACTATGCCTTTTATCGTAATTTTCAATCATTCCAAACCCTCGGTTTTCATCTGACCGGACTCGATTACAAAACTAGTGTACATATTTTTATGAATGATTATTGATTTGGATTGAAAACGTAGCGATTTATTTTCCTTTTGACATTTTTTTTCTTTCAAACATCGTCTGCTGCAGAGGTGTCAAAAAGCGTCTGTTTGTGGGTTGGTAAGGGTTAATCGTGAATTCAATGAACGATAATGTGTCAGGTACGGATTGTAAATATTGTTATTTTGGATACAGCTATGTACGTCACATAACACTCGTCAAGAGAAATTGGTCATAAAACCGTCATCACAAAAAGATACATGGACGTTACAATAAGCAGAGCAACACTTCTAGAAGTGTTTGAGATAGTATATATATCTAATAGTATAGTGAAGGCTCTGACGAGATTGTAAGTAATGACAGACTCGTCGTAGCATTCACTGCTCGCACCTTAAGACCCTTTTTCGTGTGACGAAACTTACCACGTTTTTTTATGGATACACTAATATTTACGTTTATACGAGATTACAGATTTTAGGAAAAAATATTAGGCCGAAGAGTTGTGAGATTGTATTTGTGTAAGCCCTTTAGATGAACAATGAACATTTGTATTCAGGCTTAGCGGTCTAAAGTGTTTATCTAATAACTATCCTTCTGTGCGTATATCCCTTACGCTAACCTCGCAGACATGATTTTACACCGTCATAAAGTAGTCTTTATAGTGCTTTACGTCGTCATAACGTAGTCTTTATAGTGTTTTACAACGCTTTCATATAAAGTAGTCTTTATAGTGTTTTACAACGCTTTCTCATAAAGTAGTCTTTATAGTGTTTTACGCCGCTTTCACATAAAGTAGTCTTTATAGTGTTTTACGCCGTCATAAAGTAGTCTTTATAGTGTTTTACGTCGCTTTCACATAAAGTAGTCTTTATAGTGTTTTACGTCGCTTTCACATAAAGTAGTCTTTATAGTGTTTTACGCCGCTTTCACATAAAGTAGTCTTTATAGTGTTTTACAACACTTTTACATAAAGTAGTCTTTATAGTGTTTTACGTGGCTTTCACATAAAGTAGTCTTTACAATGTTTTACGAAGTTTTCACATAAAGTAGCCTTTATAGTGTTTTACGCCGCTTTCACATAAAGTAGTCTTTATAGTGTTTTACACCGCTTTCACATAAAGTAGTCTTTATAGTGTTTTACAACGCTTTTACATAAAGTAGTCTTTATAGTGTTTTACGCCGCTTTCATATAAAGTAGCCTTTATAGTGTTTTACGCCGCTTTCAAATAAAGTAGCCTTTATAGTGTTTTACGCCGCTTTCACATAAAGTAGCCTTTATAGTGTTTTACGCCGCTTTCATATAAAGTAGTCTTTATAGTGTTTTACGCCGCTTTCATATAAAGTAGTCTTTATAGTGTTTTACGCCGCTTTCACATAAAGTAGTCTTTATAGTGTTTTACGCCGCTTTCATATAAAGTAGCCTTTATAGTGTTTTACACCGCTTTCACATAAAGTAGTCTTTATAGTGTTTTACAACGCTTTTACATAAAGTAGTCTTTACAGTGTTTTACAACGCTTTTACATAAAGTAGTCTTTATAGTGTTTTACAACGCTTTTACATAAAGTAGTCTTTACAGTGTTTTACGCGGCTTTCACATAAAGTAGTCTTTATAGTGTTTTACGTCGCTTTCACATAAAGTAGCCTTTATAGTGTTTTAAGCCGCTTTCACATAAAGTAGTCTGTATAGTGTTTTACGTCGCTTTCACATAAAGTAGTCTTTACAGTGTTTTACGTCGCTTTCACATAAAGTAGTCTTTATAGTGTTTTACGCCGCTTTCACATAAAGTAGTCTTTATAGTGTTTTACAACACTTTCACATTAAGTAGTCTTTATAGTGTTTTATGCCGCTTTTACATGAAGTAGTCTTTATAGTGCCGCTTTCACATGAAGTAATCTTTATAGTGAGCCTAGCTATGAGATAGGGTACATGGTCAAAGTTGTAATACTCGAACAGTGTAGGCTACGTCGCTTTCACATAAAGTAGTCTTTACAGTGCTTTACGTCGCTTTCACATAAAGTAGTCTTTACAGTGTTTTACGCCGTCATAAAGTAGTCTTTATAGTGTTTTACGCCGCTTTCACATAAAGTTGTATTTATGGGGTTCACATTACGACTGACTAGCTGGTATAACTGACTGGCTGGTATAACTGACTGGTATAACTGACTGGTATAACTGACTGGCTGGTATAACTGAGGAAACATTGATTCACATTACGACTGACTGGCTGGTATAACTGAGGAAACATTGTTGACAGCGGCGTAAAGCACCAAATAAACCAATACCAAACCAGATACTAGGTTTACTGGTGTTGCTGAGGTAGAACGTCATTCGTATTTTGCACGGACAGCGACGTGATATAAGTGAAATAATATGTAAAGCGACGTAACAAGCTGATCTGCTTGACCACTAATATATGAAGTACATAAACTAGTCGTTACTTGACTGCATTCCACCTATAATCATATTGATCGGGCAATCAAAACTCGGACAAAGGGGCTACGACCTTTTATTCAAATGACAATACCTTCTGTCAGATTGTTTAAGAGCGTATAGGACTATCCTAATTCGCTTAATTCAAAATGAATACATTACGTTCCATCCCAAAGAGGGATCTTGTTGAACAGGTCAAACCGAATGACGCTTTTTTTCCCTCGTATATGGGTTGACTTAACCTAAATGTAAGGTTTAGCATAATGATAGATTAAGTTTGTTGTTTGCTTTTTTACGCCGCTTTCAACTATTTTTCAGTTACAAGTAAATGGTCCATTTATACTGACACCAGCCAGTCAGTCGTAATGCTAAGCCCTCAGCCCTGAGCGCCAATGAGGGCAGCCATTAATACAATTTAGCACCATTTCGAACTCGCCATCCCCACACTCGAGGGCGGACGCTTTACATCGTAGTAAAAGTTGAAATTGCTCGAGCATGAGCAATTTCTCGTTTTGCCACAATTTGTTCAAAGGTCGTCCGCTGCAGTGTATAATGCGTCTACATGTGGGAAATTATTTAACAATATTTGCGAACTATCTGTACCAATATCAGACGAAATAGTAGTAATGACTTTCCCTCAATGGCACTCGGGGCTGTGAGGTTGACAATACCACTGGTTCGCTGTTTGCAAAAGTCTCAATCATGTATCTCAATTATGTATGTAATACGTAAACAAGTAACAAGGCTGCATAGAATAAACATTGGATTTTTTCTAAGAAGAATGTCAATGGCAGAATATCGGGTGCCACTCAAAATCCCCTAGGTCCAAAAATGGCTAGTTAGTCAAAATCCCCTAGGTGTAAAATACAGGGTATTCAAAATCCCCTAGATGATTTTTTAATGGTGCTCAAAAACCCCTAGCCAATATTGTCAGGGTAGTCAAAATCCCCTAGAAGAATGATTGTAACCTAAAGAATCAACAAGCAGTATAGACTCAGATCAGAGCGCTCATTTACCACAAGTATATTCTACGCAATATATATCATTATTAGCCATTGCATTTGTGAAACAGACTTCTATGCAAACAGTATAGACCCCAATGATTAGTATTAATTCAATCGCAGATGATAATTGCTGTATCAAGCTTAAGTAATTATTATATGGTTGCTTAATATCTTAAGGGATGTTACTTGTATAAAGTAGACATCTCTTCGTATAAGCTTACCCTTCATAGAGAAGTTTAAGTTTACTTTTATTACTAGTGATGAACTCCATTTTGAATTATGAAACCAAAAGACACTTTTACATTATTGTAACAGTTTGAAAAATTGCAAATAAAGTTAGAGTTACAAACTGCAGGAATAGTAAATGTAGATCTTCAATTATTGGAGGTAGTACTTACTAATATCATAGTAATTATGATTAGCACAATCCATAATTGTGACAAACAGATGGATTAAAAACATACAACATAATGTTATTATTTTAAGAAATTATCACTTAAAGGCGATTATCACCTTAATTCGTTTATCACCTACATGTATGACTGAATGAATACCAATCGGTGTGGTTTTGGTCTTCTCTACATTTTCATTCAGCACGGTTTTGTCTACTCTGCATTTCCAATCGTACGGATTTGAATACCCTACATTTTCAACCATATGGGTTTTGACCGCCCTGTTGTTTCTACACAATCAGTAAAGACTCAGATCAGAGGGCTCATTTATCGCATGTATATTCGATGCATATCTTTATTAGCCATTGCATTTGTGAAACAGACTTCTATGCAAACAGTATAGACCCAAAACGTACAGAAGGGAAATCATTATGTTATATTGGGGTATTGCAGACCCTGATCAGAGCCCTCTGTTCTGGGTCTAGACTGCATAAACAAACAGTATAGACTCAGATCAGAGGGCTCATTTACACCATATATATTCTACGCAAGAAGTATAGACTCAGATCAGAGGGCTCATTTACAACATATATATTCTACGCAAGCAGTATAGACTCAGATCAGAGGTCTCATCTATCACATGTATATCATTATTACATGTAGCCATTGCATTTGTGAAACTGACTTCTATGCAATCGTACAGAAGGGAAATAATTGATGTTTTATTAGGTTATTGCATACCCTGATCAGAGCCCTCTGTTCTTGGTCTAGACTGCATACTCTATATTTATCTATCTATCATTTTGCAATGATAGCTGTTTATATTCCACATTTATAAAAACATATATAGAAAAACGTACAAACATTCTTCTATGGGGATTTTGACTACCCAGACAATATTGGCTAAGGGGTTTTGAGCACCCTGAACAAAATCTTCTATGGATTTTGAATACCCTGTATTTTACACCTAGAGTATTTTGACTACCTTACCATTCTTGGACCTAGGGGATTATGAGCTAGGGGATTTTGAGGTACACTCCAGAATATCTGTCATCAAAGTATTTCTGGTTTATTTTTTAAGTTACTGCATTATATATTATAATCTAAGCAGCACTGTAATCGGAAAAGTACGGTTTGAACGCGCACCTGCTGTCCTTGCACCAACGTTGTTTATTAATACAGAATTTAAGAGCAAATAATCATAACGATGCCTCCATTGCCTCTTCAATATATAATACAATACAATAACTTAATTTGTAAGCAAAGAACTCCGGCCCAATAGAGTAAGTTGTTATGCAATCTTATCTACAAATATTGTGTGTGGTTATTACATGTACAATCGTATGAATTACATTTATCTTTAAATAATAATAGAAATTAAGATTACATAGCATTTAAACTATAAGAACAACATTTATTTGGCAATAAGCTTTACATATGCTTCAGGCCTAATCACAAATCAAACATGGTCTTTCATGAATTGAAATATAAGAGATTGCCATACGTAAAGTATGTAAGACATAAATATTTGATCAAAGTTATAAGCATGTATTTACATGGTACTATAAATATTCGGATGCCAATGTTGTATTAAGATATAATAATCGAATCACGATTGGATAAAACGTGCACTAACGTAAAATATATCATTCTCTTATTGTTATGTAAAAAATCATTAACACATTTTAAAGAAAAGGATAAATCCCTTATACATATATATATGTGGATGTTTTTCGTTTTAAAAGACAAATTAAAAGCAATAAGAAAAAACAATTCTGTATTCAGAAAAAAAAGACGGCAAGCAGAATATATTACAAGGTAAATACGCTAAATGTATATAAAGAAATATTATATTTGTTGTTTCTCTCTTCTGAAAAGATTAAAAGATAATTAGCAAGCAATAATGAACAATAAATACAATTTTTATAATTTCATTAAGTTACTGGAATAACATAGTTTATATATATGAAATAGACAAGGAGAGAGCTTCCTAAAAGGGTTAATGCTTTCTGCTCAATCCTGTTTATATGTATATTTGATATGAAGTGTAATACGGTGTACATGTATAGTATAATATAAATAAAATATTGTTTAAACTAAGATAAAAATATGCAAACATTTCAATTATAACATTAATAAGAATAACGCAAGCAATATGCTAAACATGTTTAAATAAACCATAGCAATAATATCAGATGCAGGATTTTAAGAGTGTAAGGATTATTTTAAACTTATTTATATTATATCGATTGTGAAACAAGCTTTAAGCTTACATTAATCACGCTCGATGTTTGCTTCCTGGAGACATTACCAGTACTCGCGCCGTTTGTGTGGAAACATCCAAGAGACAGAACCCGCTCATCACGGGATTCGAACCCGGGACATTTGGTACGAGAGGCCGACGCTCTAATACTGTCTTCCACTGTATAGGGTTATCTCTATGTACACGTAACCTTGATGGTTATTTCAGTTTAACCCTTTTCCATATACAACAAATCTTCAGCAGACGACTTTGAAAATATATCTACAAAAACATGGAAAATGAAGGTATAATTAGATAGATTACTGTACAAATGTTGCAACCATTGTAACAAAGGCAGAAATTACTCGTTTTGAGCAATTTCTCACTTTGTCACAATGTTTACAAATCGTCCGCTGCACAGGCGTCAGTTAACGTATGTATGGTAAAGAGGTAAAGAGTTTAACTATTCGTGTACATGTCATTTCGAAATAGTTGATTTCTTCACTGCAATTATCCTATCACCCTCGTCCTGATATATACGACACAAGACATTATCCGCCCAATCTGTAATCAGTTGGTAACTTCGTGCAGTATACTCTTAGCTTACATCGTGTGTGCCTCATGCATCCAATAACATGTACGAGTCCAAGGTCTTACAGCCCGCCCCAGTGTGGTAGTTAATTACCTGTCAGAACGGCAGGATAAGGTTTTAAATCGGATATAAATCACATAATGAATATCAATTAGATCTATAATATATTTGATATCTAGTAATAATTTCATGATTATCCAAAAATAGAATATCTTTAATATCTAATAATAATTACATGATTATCTAAAAATAAAATATCTTTAATATCTAATACTAATAACATGATTATCTAAACATAGAATATCTTTAATATCTAATACTAATAACATGATTATCTAAACATAAAATATCTTAATATCTAATAATAATTACAATATAATATAAACATGGAATATCTTTAATATAAAATAATAATAACATGATTATCTAAACATAGAATATCTTTAATATCTAATAAGAATAACATGATTATCTAAACATAGAATATTTTTAATATCTAATACTAATACTAATAACATGATTATCTAAACATATAATATCTTTAGTATCTAATAATTATTACATGATTATCTAAACATAGAATATCTTTAATATCTAATAATAATAACATGATTATCTAAACATGAAATATCTTTAATAGATAATACTAATAACATGATTATCTAAACATATAGTATCTTTAATATATAATACTAATACTAATAACATGATTATCTAAACATATAATATCTTTAATATCTAATCATTATTACATGATTATCTAAACATAGAATATCTTTAATATCTAATAATAATAACATGATTATCTAAACATGGAATGTTTTTAATATCTAATACTAATAACGTGATTATCTAAACATATAGTATCTTTAATATCTAATAATAATTACATGATTATCTAAACAAAGAATATCTTTAATATCTAATACTAATTACATGATTATCTAAACATAGAATATCTTAATATCTAATAATAATTACAAGATAATCTAAACATGGAATATCTTTAATATCAAATAATAATAACATGATTATCTAAACATAGAATATCTTTAATATCTAATAATAATAACATGATTATCTAAACATAGAATATTTTTAATATCTAATACTAATACTAATAACATGATTATCTAAACATATACTATCTTTAATATCTAATAATTATTACATGATTATCTAAACATAGAATATCTTTAATATCTAATAATAATTACATGATTATCTAAACAAAGAATATCTTTAATATCTAATACTAATTACATGATTATCTAAACATAGAATATCTAATACTAATTACATGATTATCTAAAAATAGAATATCTTTAATATCTAATACTAATAACATGATTATATAAACATAGAATATCTTTAATATCTAATACTAATAACATGATTATCTAAACATAGAATATATGTAATATCTAATACTAATAACATGATTGTCTAAACATAGACTATCTTTAATAGAATATGTCCGGATTCTATTTGACTAGACTTGTCATATTGGTCAAACACTCTATTGAAATCCTTTTTGATTTATTCTGATAATTATGTAATCTCTAGAAACCTTGGCGGTATAATAGGATTAATAATTGAAAACATTGAGCGACAATGAGAATTTGAGCGATGCTTTGGGCAACTTTGTAATAAATAAATAAATTAAGATAATGTTATTCAAGTAAATAAAGCAATTAAGATAATGTTATTCAAGTCCTTGTGATAGAGTAAAACTATGTGAATGCTTACATAACGACAGCTGGTAGGCAATAGAGAAGATGCGGACCGATATACCTTTCTGTAAAGTGACGTAATTTGAACAACCCCTTGTTAAGATCTTTACCTTACATCTTCTGGAGTTGATTGATTTATGTTTTCACGCCTCTTTCAACAATTTTTCAGTTATATCACAGCGTTTCCTGGCTAAGTTACCAGTACTACTGGTCCTTTTATCCTGACACCAGCAGGTCGTAATGCTTAGCCCGCAACCAACCCTGAGAGCCAAGGACGACAGCCATTATAACCATTATTAAGGTATTTCGTATGACCCGGCCGGGGATCGAACCTGCGACCTGCCGCAATCGAGACGGACGCTCTAGCATTACACCACCGAGTCTGTATCTGGAGTTTAAACTTAGAGACACAACAACAGATTGATTGGATGTTTTGTTTATACCAAATGACCGTTGGAATATAAATGAATATAAATGAACAACAAATATTGTCTTAAAGTAGCTTGATGATACTTACATGATTGGCTTACGAACAGTCAATGCCCTGGTCAGACAGTATATACATGTAAGGATCAGCCCGACCCGTGTGTAGAACCAAATAATAACTACATAAACAATTTGAAGAAAAAAAAACCGATGATAACGCTAACCTTACCGATATTTTGTTTAATTTATTCGTAATATATTATCAATCATTTTTACCTAAACACTATGTTTATTGTTTATTTGAAAGTAGACATGTTCTGTGAATATACGTTTAATTGTGTTGTATAACAAGAAGCTGTATTAACTTTAATTATGTCAATATCATTTGCATTTAACGGTTACAAAGTCCGTTTTCTCCTGGATTTGCTATTTAATTTGAATGTGTTCATGTTTGCACGGGTATCTAAATGTTTACACGGGTCTGATGAATGATCTGTTGATGTAAGTAAGTAAAGTATGTAACTATGGTGAACTTGTTTGTATATCATCAAAACAATAGTACAAAATGTAAAATGAACGTGGGCAAATACGTCTTTTTTAAATGAAATATGATTAAGCAAATCATGGTTGTTTTTTTGCGGGATGGGGAGTTGGCATTTGAGTAGTGATATTGCGATGTTTGATAACTGTCAACTATGGAATACATATTTGATCTAGTATCATATTACTTCATGTGGCACACACATTAAGACAACCTGTTTACACACGTTACATCAAGTATCTGTTGACTATATCTTTCGTTATAATGGTGCGCATTTAACCATGAAAAATAGGCTTCATAATTTGCGATGGGTTATTGAGAAACAAAAACAGGTGTGTATTCTGATATAATCACTCGAGATAGGACATTCACCGCTTACTTCAGACGGACGGAACGTCAGACCCTTGGACAAACAGTCGTGGTTCTCAAAACGTACATATTTAAAGAAGTGTATGCATAATTCTGAAATATCTCAGAGAAAGGTTGAAACTTAATTAAATTTACCAAATAAGTCTACGTTTGTATACGCCATTCCGAAATGGATGCCCCTTTTTGACAAAGCACTATTTAACAAAATTAATAACTGCATAACAAAAGGATATTGTCACGGTGAGATTGGCATTTGTAATTCACAAGGGAACGCCTTAACTTGTTCAAGAAAAAAATAATGCAAATAAAACTGTTTTAACTCCGTTGTATAGGTTGGACGGTATAATCAATTTTGATTTAAATTACCCGTTGAAATTGGCTGGAAGAAACATCACAAAAGCATAGTAGGCCAACGTAATAGTCTATATTTGTATAATCTGGATGCTCGCCTCTTTGTGTAAATATCACCCATTCACTGTTAGTTTTCCATCTGTTCCTGTTTAACTATATAACAATGTATTAAGAGTCCCCCCGTAGTTTAGTAGTTAACACACTGGACTTTTGGGGGTTCAAATCCCAACCCGGGTTCCGGAAATTTATGAGATGTTTTTAAAGTGTCTACGACTCAACTAGAGGTCGGTAACTGGTCTTATACACGAAAGATTGCATCGCGTGTATCGGAGCTATAAACCGAGCACGTTATAGAGCCAGAGGGTCTTTTCGGAAAGAGTTAGGGTATCGCACCCGGACTCCCTTGTATCTAACTCGGTCTCCTGAAGTTATCTGCATATGTCAGATGCTTGTACATGATATAGTGTACAATATCAAACGGGCTAAAAAGCTTATGCTCAATCAGAGCTATTGATCTCTACAATTACATTACGAAGTAATAGTCTACAGTTTGTTATATCTGTGTAGTTGCAGCTATGTACGAGATAGGGGAATAAGTACACCCTTTCTTCGGAATTCTTTGTCAAACAAGATAACTTAATTGACAATTCCGATTCGCGTTGAGTCGGAATGAATGTTATTAATGCGAGTTTTGGATTGCATCCATTTAATAAGGGTATAATTATTACCACTAGACAAAACTGCACAAAACTTTAAACCGTTCATGTTTCCTTTTGTTTGAGAGGGGGCGGGGAGGTGGGTGGGGGGGGGGGGGGGGGGGGGGGAGTGGGGGCACGACATCAGAGGTCTAAGTTGAGAGGAAAAATTTGAGAATGACTTGACTTTCGCTGCTCAAACCATATAAAAACCTTTCAGTTTGTCCGGCAAGGGAGCGAACCCGGACTAAAAGGCTTTCCGAAGGTACTTCTGTTTGCACACTGCTAGCATGTTCAAACCTGTCAGTTGAAACGGGAGATCGAGAATGATCGTTCACAGTAATTATTTTGACTCTTTTGTCGATGAAGACCGCAGAAAAAAACCTTTCACGGATACAATAGACTGTAGACGACTGTTCCAAAAACACGATATTAAAAGGTGGAATCGAGAAGTTGCTCCAGATTAGCAATTTCTTAATAACCTACGATATATTGTGCACTGTACGACTAACTGATCGCAATGCCAATCTGTTGATGCTGCAATCATATGGCAGATTTATATGTAGTATGGTGAGGTCTCAATCTATCTGTACGAGCGGTATATGTATTTGTACTTACATGTTGATGCTCCAATCATATGGAAGATTTATATGTAGTATGGTGAGGACTCAATCTATCTGTACGAGCGGTATACATATTTGTACTTATATGTTGATCCTGCAATCATATAGAAGATTTATATGTAGTATGGTAAGGCTTATATCTAGCTGTACGAGCGGTATACATATTTGTACCAATCCTTTGATGCTGCACTCATACGGCAGATTTATATGTAGTATGGTAAGGCTTCTATCTAGCTGTACGAACGGTATACCTATTTGTACCAATCTTTGGATGCTGTAATCATATGGAAGATTCATATGTAGTATCGTGAGACCTCAATCAATCTGTACGAAATGTATACATATTTATATATATCAAGGCGATTCACTTGTCCTCAATCTAGCTGTACGAGCGGTATACATATTTATATGTATTAAGGCGATTCACTTGTCCTCAATCTAGCTGTACGAGAGGTATACATATTTATATGTATTAAGGCGATTCACTTGTCCTCAATCTAGCTGTACGAGCGGTATACATATTTATATATATCAAGGCGATTGACTTGTCCTCAATATAGCTGTACGAGAGGTATACATATTTATATGTATTAAGGCGATTCACTTGTCCTCAATCTAGCTGTACGAGAGGTATACATATTTATATGTATTAAGGCGATTCACTTGTCCTCAATCTAGCTGTACGAGAGGTATAAACAGTATTGTGTCATATGGATGCTTTTGATATGTTTACTTCAAATGTTCCTGTTCCTGACGGAAGCCAGAACGAGGCGGTCGATATCTGTTGTTTGGGAAACCATACACCCAGTCATAATATTGTTCCCAATGCTCTGATCAGAAAATCTTTAACAGCTAGCCAGTCTCACAATCGATTGTTTTCGAAGACGCCATACGAATACCGACTTTTAAATATTTCGAAGTAAACGGGGCTGCCAATCGGATTGTATGAAACGCCGTAGCTGTTTTATGTGGAGACATCTCATGTTATTTTGTCAAAGTGTCATGCTATCTTGTCAATAGAACATGTTATTATGTCAATAGAACATGTAATTATGTCAAACGCACATGTTATTATGTCAAAGTGCCATGTTATCTTGTCAAAATGACGTGTTATTATGTCAAACAGTCATGTTATTATGTCAAAGTGGCATGCTATCTTGTCAAGATGACGTGTTATTATGTCAAACGATCATGTTATTATGTCAAAGTGGCATGGTATCTTGTCAATATGACGTGCGATTATGTCAAACGATCATGTTATTATGTCAAAGTGTCATGCTATCTTGTCAATATGACGTGTTATTATGTCAAAACGTCATGCTATCCTGTTAATAGGACATGCTATTATGTCAAAAATTAATGTTATTATGTCAAAGTGTCATGCTATTATGTCAACATGACATGTTATTATGTCAAACGCTCATGTTATTATATCAAAGTGACACGGTAGCATGCCACTTAGACAAGATAGCATGACACTTTGACATACTAACATGAGGGTTTGACATAATGACACATCATATTGACAAGATATCATGACACTTTGACATAATAACATGATGGTTTGACATAATAACACGTCATATTGACAAGATAGCATAACGCTTTGACATAATAACACGTCATATTGACAAGATAGCATGCACGTTTGACATAATAACACGTCATATTGGCAAGATAGCATGACACTTTGACATAATAACATGAGGGTTTGACATAATAACACGTTATATTGACAAAATAGCATGACACTTTAACATAATAACACGTCATATTGACAAGATAGCATAACGCTTTGACATAATAACACGTCATATTGACAAGATAGCATGACACTTTAACATAATAACATGAGGGTTTGACATAATAGCACGTCATATTGACAAGATAGCATAACGATTTGACATAATAACATGAGGGTATGACATAATAACACGTCATATTGACAAGATAGCATGCACGTTTGACATAATAACACGTCATATTGACAAGATAGCATGACACTTTGACATAATAACATGAGGGTTTGACATAATAACACGTTATATTGACAAGATATCATGACACTTTGACATAATAACACGTTATATTGACAATATATCATGACACTTTGACATAATAACACGTCATGTTGACAAGATAGCATGACACTTTGACATAAGATACCATGCATGTTTGACATAATAACACGTCATATTAACAAGATAGCATGACACTTTGACATAATACCATGAGGATTTGACATAATAACACGTTATATTGACAAGATACCATGAACGTTTGCCATAATAACACGTCATATTGACAAGATAGCATGACACTTTGACATAATAACATGAGGGTTTGACATAATAACATGCGGGTTTGACATAATAACACGTTATATTGACAAGATACCATGTATGTTTAACATAATAACACGTCATGTTGACAAGATAGCATGACATTTTGACATAATAGTATAAGGGTTTGACATAATAACACGTCATATTGACAAGATAGCATGACACTTTGACATAATAACATGAGGGTTTGACATAATAACACGTCATATTGACAAGATACCATGCACGTTTTACATAATAACACGCCATATTGACAAGATAGCATGACACTTTGACATAACAACACGTCATATTGACAAGATATTATGACACTTTGACATAATAACACGTCGTATTGACAAGATAGCATGACACTTTGACATAATAACATGATCATTTGACATAATAATACGTTCTATTGACATCATGAGTGTTTGACATGATAACACGTCATATTGACAAGATAGCATGACATTGCGACATAATAACATGATCGTTTGACATAATCGCACGTCATATTGACAAGATAACATGGCATTTTAACATAATAGGATAAGCGTTTGACATAATAACACGTCACATTGACAAGATACCATGACAGTTGGACATAATAACACGTCATTTTGACAAAATCGCATGAGCGATTGACATAATAACACCTCATGTTGACCTGATACCATGACACTTTGACATAATAACATGAACGTTTGACATAATAACATGTTCTATTGACAAGATAGCATGGCACTTTGACAAAATAACATGAGATGTCTCAACATAAGACAGCTACGGCGTTCCATAGAATTGCATAATACCATGGTATTAATGTTATCGATATGCATGTCCTCGACACTTGTGGGATTCCATCGTGGTTAGCCTCGGGGATGTGTAACCGGGCGTCTCGGGATCGATCCTCAGTCGCGGCTGTCATGGTGGAGTGCCATCGAGCTAGGCACATTTACTAGCCTAGTGCTCTGGTTTGTTTTACCCATGGAAAATGAATAAATGAATAATCGCCGGTATGCTTCATTTATTTTTTCCGCATCGATCTAGCATATCACATAACGATAATGTCACATTCCTTTGTGTTTAAAGCTCTCACTCGGAGACTTTTAGGCTCCCAAAATACCTGATTGCCTCGATACATGAATATGCAGAGTAAACAGGCATTTCCCCCACAATAACTTCCTAACCCTAATTAGTGGGTACTGAGAAGAATCGTATCATTGAAACAATTTTTCGACCTAGATGTTAAACAAATGATCTAGAGTGTAGACCAATCAAATGTTGTATTTAATGAATAATGTCGAAGAAATAAAGGAAATGAAACGTTTTGATTGGTTCATAGTTAAGTTGGCGATCCTACGAGAGGGACTAATAAAAGAAGTTTTAAAATGAAATGTTCTGCATACTAACCTTTAACTGTTTTCCTTGAGAAATACATTTCAGTGAAAAGAAATCAGTGAAAACGTATGAAATATAATATTTAAGAGCAAAATATTAATTATTTTTGAAACATGATAAGTTTTCAGTTATTTGTCGTCAATTGAAACTTATACACCTCTTGGGAGCCTCGCTTTGATCGGAATAACGTCATGTCGCGCTAGTGTGATGGATGTTGACTTGGATTGTCAAGTGAACTTCCCGGCAAGCTTTTTTTCCCCTCTCTCATTCATATCAAAACCAAAGTATATATATGAACTAAAACATTTATATACCAAATATTACATATTTATATTATTGTTTTCTGTCATTCTAATAAGTAAGATAAAAGATCAAATAATATGCGCATGTTCCATTTCTTAGTGTTTTCTCATATTGATCGACGTTTATCTTTTTTTAAAGATATTTCTTGTATAAAGTACCCCCAGTATAGGGCTTAACTGTGAAATAAGGATTTGAGACCCTCATCTAGAGCTATGTATATGCGCTCAGGAAACCGCCGTGGTCTAGTCGTTAGCGTCGAGTATTTGGATCCGGGCGTCCCGGGTTCGATCCTCACTCGCAGTAGTCATGATGGAGTGCCCTTTGGCAAGGCACATATCCTAACTTAGTACTGGTTTGTTTATCCAGGGATATTGAATAAGTGAGCTGTCACCGTGATATAATTGAAATAATGTTGAAAACTGAGATAAACCTCAATGAAATTAAATGATATGAGCTGTGTATGATGAAATGGGATTTTATCAACTCTGCTTTAAGTGATCATGTACGGATAACCTAACCGTGTATTAGAAAGCCCGCCTTCGGAGTGGGAGCCAATGACTTGATCCCCAATTGGATCAGACCAACGCATTTAAAAGCTGTAGTAATGGCTAATGCAGTGGTGTGTACGAATACACAATGGCACAATGGCGTTAGTACTTGTAAATTAACATTGGCGTTAGTACTGGTAAATTAACAATGGCGTTAGTACTGGTAAATAAACAATAGCGATAGAACTGGTAAATTAACATAGGCGTTATAGTAGTACTGGTAAATTAACATAGGCGTTAGTACTGGTAAATTAACATAGGCGTTAGCACTGGTAAATTAACACAGGCGTTAATATTTGTAAATTAACATAGGCGTTAGTACTGGTGAATTAACATAGGCGTTAGTACTGGTAAATTAACATAGGCGTTAGTACTGGTAAATTTACATAGGCGTTAGTACTGATCGATTAACATAGGCGTTATAGTAGTACTGGTAAATTAATATAGGCGTTATTACTGGTCAATTAACATTGCGTTAATACTGGTAAATTAACAATGGCATTAGTACTGGTAAATTAACAATGGCGTTAGTACTGGTCAATTAAAATTGGCGTTATTACCGGTAAATAACATTGGTGTTAGTACTAGTAAATTAACAATGGCGTTAGTACTGGTAAATTAACTTTGGCGTTAGTACTGGTAAATAGACAATTGTGATAGTACTGGTAAATTAACATAGGCGTTTGTTCTGGTAAATTAACAATGGCGCTAGTATTGGTAAACTAACAATGGCGCTAGTACTTGTAAATTAACAAAGGCGTTATAGTAGTACTTGTAAATTTACATAGTCGTTAGTACTGGTAAATTAACAATGGCGTTAGTTCTGGTAAGTTAACAATGGCGTTAGTACTGGTAAATTAACGATGGAGTTATTACTGGTAAATGACTATTGGCGTGATAACTGGTCAATTAATGATGGCGCTAGTACTGGTAAATTAACATTGGCGTTAGTACTGTTAAATGAAAAATGGCGTTAGTACTGGTAAATTAGCATTGGCGCTAGTACTGATAAATGAACAATGGCGTTATTACTGGTAAATTAGCATTGGCGCTAGTACTGATAAATGAACAATGGCGTTAGTACTGGTAAATTACCAATGGCGTTAGTACTGGTAAATTAACATAGGCGTCAGTACTGGTCAATTAACAATGGCGGTAGTACTGGTAAATTAACATTGGCGCTAGTACTGATAAATGAACAATGGCGTTAGTACTGGTAAATTAGCATTGGCGCTAGTATTGATAAATGAACAATGGCGTTAGTACTGGTAAATTAACAATGGTGTTAGTACTTGTAAATAAACTTTGGCATTATAACTTGTAAATTAACAATAGCGCTAGTACTGGTAAATTAACATAGGCGTTAGTACTGGTAAATTAACATAGGGGTTAGTACTGGTCAAGTAACAATGGCGTTAGTATTGGTAAATTAACAATGGCGTTAGTACTGGTAAATAAACAATGGCGCTAGTATTGGTAGATTAACAATGGCACTAGTACTGGTAAATTAACATAGGCGTTATAGTAGTACTGGTAAATTAACAATGGCGTTAGTACTGGTCAATTAACAACGGCGTTAGTATTTGTAAATTAACATTGGCGTTAGTATTTGTAAATTAACATTGGCGTTAGTACTGGTAAATTAACAATGGCGGTAATGCTGGTAAATTAACATTGGTGCTAGTACTGGTAAATGAACAATGGCGTTAGTACTGTTAAATTAACAATGGCGTTAGTACTTGTAAATTAACATAGGCGTTATAGTAGTACTGGTAAATTATAAATTACCATTAGCGTTAGTAGTGGTAAATGAACAATTGCGTTAGTACTGGTAAATTAACAATGGCGTTAAGTACTTGTAAATTAACATAGGCGTTATAGTAGTACTGGTAAATTAACATTGGCGCTAGTTCTGGTAAATAAACAATGGCGTTAGTACTGGTAAATTAACATAGGCGTCATAGTAGTACTGGTAAAAAATAGCAATGGCGCTATTACTGGTAAATTAACATTGGCACTAGTACATGTAAATAAACAACGGCGTTAGTAAATGTAAATTAGAATTGGCATTAGTACTTTGTAAATTAACAATGGCGCTAGAACTGGTAAATTAACAATGGCGTTATTACTGGTCAATTAACAATTGCGTTAGTACTGGTAAATTAACATTGGCATTAGTACTGGTAAATAAACAATGGCGCTAGTACTGGTAAATTAACAATGGCTTTAGTACTGGTAAATTAACAGTGGTGTTAGTACTGGTAAATAAACAATGGCGTTATTACATGTAAATTAACATTGGCATTATAATTGGTAAATTAACAATGGCGCTAGTACTGGTAAATTAACATATGTGTTAGTACTGGTGAATTAATATAGGCGTTAGTACTGGTCAATTAACAATGGCGTTAATACTGGTCAATTAACAATGGTGTTAGTATTGGTAAATTAACAATGGCGTTAGTATTGGTAAATAAACATTGGCGCTAGTATTGATATATTAACAAAGGCGCTAGTACTGGTAAATTAACATAGGCGTTATAGTAGTACTGGTAAATAAAATCTGGCGTTAGTACTGGTCAATTAACAATGGCGTTAGTATTTGTAAATTAATAATGGCGTTAGTACTGGTACATTAACAATGGCGTTAGTACTGGTAAAGTAATAATGGCGATAGTATTGGTAAATTAACAATGGCGTTAGTACTGGTAAATTAATAATGGCGTTAGTACTGGTAAATTAACAATGGCTTGAGTTCTGGTAAATTAACAATGGCGTTAGTTCTGGTCAATTAACAATGGCGTTAGTATTTGTAAATTAATAATGGCGTTAGTACTGATAAATGAACAATAGCGTTAGCACTGGTCAATTAACAATGGCGTTAGTATTTGTAAATTAATAATGGCGTTAGCACTGGTACATTAACAATTAATAATGGCGTTAGTACTGGTAAATTAATAATGGCGCTAGTACTGGTAAATTAACATTGGCGTTAGTACTGGTAAATTAACAATGGCGTTAGTACTGGTAAATTAATAATGGCGTTAGTACTGGTAAATTAATAATGACGCTAGTACTGGTAAATTAACATTGGCGTTAGTACTGGTACATTAACAATGGCGTTAGTACTGGTAAATTAATAATGGCGCTAGTACTTGTAAATTAACAATGGCGTTAGTACTGGTAAATTAATAATGGCGTTAGTACTGGTAAATTAATAATGGCGCTAATACTGGTAAATTAACATTGGCGTTAGTACTGGTAAATTAACAATGGCTTGAGTACTGGTAAATTAACAAAGGCGTTAGTACTGGTAAATTAATAATGGCGTTAGTACTGGTAAATTAATAATGGCGCTAATACTGGTAAATTAACATTGGCGTTAGTACTGGTAAATTAACAATGGCTTGAGTACTGGTAAATTAACAATGGCGTTAGTACTGGTAAATTAACATTGGCGTTAGTACTGGTAAATTAACAATGACTTGAGTACTGGTAAATTAACAATGGCTTGAGTACTGGTTAATTAACAATTGAGTTAGTACTGGTAAATTAACAATGGTGTTAGTACTGGTAAATTAACAATGGCGCTAGAACTGGTAAATTAACATAGGCGTTATAGTAGTACTGGCAAATTAACATAGGCGTTAGTACTGGTAAATAAACAATGGCGTTAGTACTGGTAAATTAATACTGGCGCTAGTACAGGTAAATAAACATAGGCGTTAGTACTGGTAAATTAACAATGACGCTAGTATTGGTAAATTAATAATGGCGCTAGTACTGGTAAATTAACAATTGCGTTAGTACTGGTAAATCAACAATGGCGCTAGTACTTGTAAATTAACAATGTCGTTAGTACTGGTAAATTAACAATGGCGCTAGTACTGGTAAATTAACAATGGCGTTAGTACTGGTAAATTAACAATGGCGTTATAACTGGTAAATTAACATTGGCATTATAGTAGTATTGGTAAATTAACAAAGCGTTAGTACTTGTAAATTTACATTGGAGTTAGAACTGGTAAATTTAAAATGTTTTTATTTATAAAAGAAATCTTTAATTTTGCCCTTACGTCATCGGATCCATACATGTATCACATTATGGTAATATTACCTCATAAAAACATGTTTTCATTCCTCAGCAGATTGTGGAAAATAGAGAAATAACTGAAAACGAGCATTACATTATATATTGGAGGTTGTCTTTTGGAAATGGTACTTCGGTTTATTTTTTTCTGAACAGTGTCGTTCAAATCAGCCTGTATATTTACTCTGTCTTATCCGAATCTTCACAGGTTAACTGAAGCTTCTAAAAAGCATATGTAGTATGAACAATTATGGCTGTAGATTTTGATCAGACTGCGATGAACACACTGATCTGGATCTACACTATTCATAAATGTAAATGTGCAGAGTTCTAAGAGGCATTTATAAACGTTCCCACCTGCAGATACATTCTAATGGGTCTACAGAAGTTGAATTGAATATGAAAACAATGTGGTAAATGGAGATATTGATCTTAATGAGTAAATTCTACTTTTGTCACATTGTTTTATAATCTATTCTTAATTTGTACTTTCATTTACAGAGATTTTCCATATTTTTGCTTCAATGTTGTCAAATTCGTACGCTGAATATTAGTTTTATGTGGGAAATGGTTGCACATTTACCGTAGAAGATATTTCAAGAGTCATCTGATTTGATTTTTTTTTAAATTTCAGTCAATTTGCTCCTTGTGTATTCAGAAAATGTGACACTTCTATTAATAGATTGTCTTGTTTGTACGTGTTTTGGTTGAGTCAGTATCAGGTGTCATTGTCCGTACAGAATATATCGATTTAGTAAAAAATCGGGGGTTCTTTTGTTATAAATCAATAGTTCAGATGTTTTCATCTCCATTACCCATATTCCAGTATCATGCGAATCAACGATAACCCATTGTGCTAACGTTTGGACAACATTATTCTCACGGAAGCTTCCGTAGTATAGATACAATTCGCTTATAAAAAATAATCATTTGATTTCAGTTAGTTGAAATCATATTATTATTGAAATGCATTTGCTTCTGTTGGAAATACACTTAATTATGATATAATTGAAGAATTGATGAATGATACACAAGTATGCATAACTGCCAATTCTTTTTAGAACATATATTGTACACATATGAATGGTGAAGATTTCGATTCAACGTGCAGATGTCCACAAATGTCGTCGTCGTTGATAATGCAGCATATCATAATGTTCAAAAAGACAAATGTCCAACACAATCATCGACTAAACGGCCAATTAATCAATGGTTAAACATAGTCTGATCACAGTCTTCTCGCTATACAAGCATTCAAGATCATTGGCTGACTTTTCGAGATAACGAGAATCACCACTCTGTTTTTACACACAGAGATCATTGTCTTAGTGATATTGTTCATGTATCATGATTTATTACAGGTGAAGGAAAAGGTTGCCAGCACTAATTTAACATTCAAAACGGCAAATGTTCAAAGACTGATCAATGAGTGATTATAACTTATAACACTAGACGATTGGAAGAAATGTTGCCAGCATGCGCATAAACAGGAGGTGGCGTTCTGTGAGGAGAATACAGCTATCGGAAAGGCGATTGACACTTTTATAATAGATGTTAGCGATGAAGAGGCCACTGATATGGCAAGTGAATGCACTGTCAGCGCTCTAGAATTATGTTAAACATTTGAAATGTTATGTTTGAAACACATGATTATTAAAAAGATGGTAATACACATGTATAAAATAAAGACGTTATAAAAAAAAGAAAGAATGAATGATACATGTATAATATTAACTCTTTCAGAGCCGAATTGTTTAAAGTAGACTCTTCCATGTTCAAAATCGGGTATGTCCATTTCTCAATTCATGACAGTTTTAGACTATTTTGGTAACTAAAAGGCAAACAATGCTGATTTCAGGTGAGACAGCTCGTTACGAGCTGACTCGCCCGAATCTGCATTGTTTGCAAAAACCTCAATATTTGCCTGTGGCGCTGAAAGAGTTAAACAAGGCATATTAGCTCTATATGCCTTAACACATTTAAAAAAAGAAACTGAAGATATGACGTTCGACTTGGAAATACTAGGGTCAGACATTAATTGATTATTAGCCAACTACCTTATCCACTGCACTATCACTGATTTTACAAAAGCTTATTGTAAAAAAAAAAGTGTTTAAACTTTACTTTAAATATCAAACAACCGTTCTTACCTATTGCATTCAAGAAGGATTTCCCGATAATGAAATTGTATTTATACATGTGGTGTTAATAGTTATTAATACGCACACATATATCCAGTTCAGTAGTGTGTGTAAATAGTCTATAATATATTCGTTTGAAGAAGGTCGCTATCAATGTATTGGCAATAGACAAATATATTCCGATATTGGCATACTGTATTAGGCATCATTGTACACCAACGTTGAAAGAGAAGCATCGATAACTTATTGTGACAACGCCTGGGAAACTAGTTATCTGTTTGAAGGTAAGTGTATGATTTTTTGTCTCCAATATTTCTCTTTTTAATTGGTATTTTTTTTATTGTTGTTTATTTGCCGTTTTTTTTAAATTATTTTATTTGTTTCAAAGCGACAGTTCATTTAGTTCTGATCCATGTGTAAACACGCCAGTACGTAGTTTTGAAATGTGCCTTTCACAGGGGGCACTCCACCATATTATCCGCGATTAGGGATTGAACCCGGGACGCCCTGTTTCAAATATATAACGCCAACCTGTCGGCTACGCTAGATTACTCGGTTTTGAGTTTTATAAGGTACTTCAGCTATTACAAGGCTGAGTCTAAAGCGACGTGTATTTACTTTGAGCCGTGCCCCGGTACCTCAGTGAGTAGCGACGTATGGAACGCCACAGCTGTCTTATGTTGTGATATTTCAGGTTGTTATGTGTAACTTACATGTTATCATGTCCAACTTACAAGTTATCATGTCCAACGTAAATGTTATCATGTCCAACTTACATGTTATCATGTCCAACTTACAAGTTATCATGTCCAACGTAAATGTTATCATGTTTAACTTATATGCCATTATGTGTAACTGATATAAAATCATTGTCTGACTGACATGTCATTATGTCGAACTGTCATGTTATTATGTGTAAATGGCATTATATTATGTCTATCTGGTATACTATTATGTCTGTCTTACATGCTATTATGTCTAGACTATATACTATGTCGATATGTCGTATTGACATGCTAGTATTTTCAATTAACAAGTTATTATGTCCAGCTGACATGGTGTTATGTCTATTTAACTTGGCATTATGTCCATTAGACGTATTGTCCATAACACGTGTTATCTTGTCTAACTGGCATGTTGTAATGTCAAAGTATAGTGGTGTTGTTGAAAAAAGGCGCGAGACTCTTACATGCCCGCATAAATGCCAATGGAGGTCTCTTTCAATGTGTGTAATAATTATATTTAGGTTGCGTTTCACAGAGCACCGGTCGAATATTTATAAAGAGAGTTTGTATAAAATACTGTGGAACGCCACAGCTGTCTTATGTTGTCATCTTTCATATTATTATGTCTAACTTACATCTTAATTTGTCTAACGTAGGTATTGTTATGTGCACCTGCCATGTAAGGTTGTCTAACTTACATGTTATTATGTCTAACTTACATGCAATTATGTCTAGCTTACATGTCATTATGTGTAACTGACATGTTATTATGTCCAAATGGCATGTTTTTATGTCCATCCGATATGCTATTTTGTCAAACTGGCATGTTATTATGTCAAACTGGCATATTATTATGTCAAACTGACATGTTATTATGTCAGACTGACATGTTATTATGTCAAAATGGCATGTTATTATGTCGGACTGACATGCTTTTATGTCTATCATACACGTTAATATGTCTATGTTATGTCAAACGAACATGTTACTGCTATGTCTAACTGTCATGCTGTTATGTCTAATCAATGTGTTTTGATGTAAAATGTACACGTTATTATGTCCAGTAAACATGGTATTATGTCTAGTTGACTTGGCATTATGTCCATTAGACGTTTTGTTCATACAACGTGTTATAATTTGACATCAAAAACACATAGATTTGACATAATATCATGACAGTTAGACATAACAGTAACATGTTCGTTTGACATAATAAGACATAATATATGTTATGTCTTATTATGTCAAACGAACATGTTACTGCTATGTCTAACTGTCATGCTATAATGTCTAATCAATGTGTTTTGATGTAAAATGTACTCGTTATTATTTCCAGTAAACATGGTATTATGTCTAGTTGACTTGGCATTATGTCCATTAGACGTCTTGTCCATACAACGTGTTATAATTTGACATAAAAACACCTATATTTGACATAATATCATGACAGTTAGACATAACAGTAATAATAGCATGCCGAAGAGACATAATAACATGTCAGTTTGACATAATAACATGTCAGTTTGACATAATAACATGCCCGTTTGACAAAATAGCATATTGGATAGACATAAAAACATGCCATTTCGACATAATAACATGTAAGTTATACATAATAACATGTCAGTTTGACATAATAACATGCCCGTTGGACAAAATAGCATATTGGATAGACATAAAAACATGCCATTTCGACATAATAACATGTAAGTTAGACATAATAACATGTAAGTTAGACATAATAACATGTAAGTTAGACATAATAACATGTAAGTTAGACATAATAACATGTAAGTTAGACATAATAACATGTAAGTTAGACATACACACATGGCAGGTTCACATAAAAACACATACGCTAGACAAATTCAGATGTAAGTTAGACATAATAACATGACATATCACAACATAAGACAGCTTTGGCGTTCCATAGCGACGCGTGCTGTCAATCCAGGGGTTGTTAGTTCGAACACCAGCTCGGCCAACATTCTTTCCGACAAAAGTTACTGTGACAAGCGTCATTCGTCTTCCATCCAATGGGCTAACAGTCTATGTTGTAAAGCAGTCATCTGCTTGAAAAATCTGTTGTGTGCAGTACTGGTGTGAGAAAGCCATGATACACATCAGTAGGGTTAAATGGCTGCCGTGATATGACTGAACAATTGTTAAAAACAGCATTAAACCAAATCAATCAATTAATCTTGAAATTATAACCGCAGGAGTGTAATCAGGATATGAACATGTGATACTTAGCTTGTGTAGGTTTTCAATTTGTTTAAATGTTATTTGTTTTGCTTAAACAATATGTTATAGAATTTGTTAAAGGAACACTTTTTAATTATGGTTATAATGCAAACACATTAAAGGAATCCACCATATCCGAGTTGTTAGCGTCTGGATCTTCACCCCGTTCTCGACTCAACGGGTATTGTGGAGGGCACTTGCAGGGCACTTGGACCAGTGTTTTGCCGTTAAATTTGATAATTTAGAACTTGCATTTCACTATGACTTAAGCTTTTAATTATGTATAATTTGAATATTAAAAATGAAGAATTGAAATACGTTACAAGTTTACATCATGCAATTACAACGGCGTCTCAAAAAACATCAAAAGGATATTTGATGTTTGTAAAGTTTTAACATGTAGTTGTTATCCAATCAACCTTACTTATTTATATCACCTTTCTCAGACACTTCGACTGGAAAGTTAACAATATGTGTTATCAATGCCATTTGTCGCCTTGAGCTGTTTTAGCAGTGATTGACATGGCTTATCTTATTTTTTAAATTTATATCCAATGGCTAATATTGAGTTAATTGATCATGTTATTTGATTGGTCAGTTAATAAATCCGAACTTGGTGATCTGAATTCAATTTTGCAAACAATGACATTCTAGTTTTAAAAAAAAAGAAAACAAAAGTATTAAAAGGAGTACCTTGACTTTGATTTACACTTCGGAAGTTCCAAAGACATTGTTATTAAAACAACTTCAAGTGACTTATATATATTATGTTATATATCTCATATTTGTTGGAGTACCAATATCTGTTACTGTATTTTTAAGAGATAATTAAACTTTGTTGAACTTATCGTGTAGTTACTTAACATTTTAAAACATAGAACAAAACGCACAATTCTTAGCCTAATACATGTCGGTCTACCCACAGGGACTCTAACAATATCTATGCATAGAGTAGGTCATATCTATTTTTAGAGGAGCAAGTCCCTGTGGTCTACCCAGGGAACATTAATAAGTGCGCAGTCGTCGTGATATAACTGAACTATTGTTGACAATTGTGTAAAACCAAAATAAAACAAACAAACATAAAGATTATAGAAGTTCATTATTCTTATGTCTGTGTGAACTGTGAATCTACCCTTACGCTTTAGGTCACAATACACTAAATAAGTGTCTTCTTTGTTTCCATGTTAATTGACACGTTTCAGTCCTCCATTGTCACACTCTCTAAGTGATTATTAGGTAGAACACTCTTTATCATTGAAAAGAGATAACTCTAAGCTATAAAACAGTATTAAGAAAATGGGAGGGTCATGTATTATGCAAGAAATACTGCCATTTTGAACCAAATCAGGCCCGGACAAAACTGGGTTTTCACATATTCTACATTCACTTTCAAACAAGGTCAAAATAATAAAAACTATCAAACCAATCATTTCCAGTGCATGCTATACACATTAACAATGCATTTAAACTCAATGTCATATATTAAATGTATTCTGGTGATGGTATACACTTATTTCTGCACACACAAAGGTTTTTTTAGGGACTATTTGTCATATGACCGCGGATGTATTTGGCGTAATGTGACCTTTAACAACTTTAAGATCATTGTAAGTAGCAGGGAACTGGTTGAGATTATAATATGAATTAACGTAATGCCTCTGAAAGTTTCAGGAACTACATTCAGTCTCGACTGATGTAATCCTCTGCTCAAAAGACTGATCTATGCTGTTGTGCAATAACCCATGTTCTATTTGCGTCTATAGCTCAATTGATCATGCATAGGGTTGTCAATCCAGGGGTTAAGGGTTTAAATTCAAGCTCAGTCAAATTACTTCCCGAAAGTCAAAGGCTACTTTTCCAGTGAATTTGAAAATTTCTCATGGAGCTTGAAAGAGTATAGATAAATAACAGACATATAAAGTAATTATATTTCTCTGGATAAATGCATCAGGACTTTGAAAATGAACATTTTTGCCAACTGATCTTAAAATTAAACAAGCAGTTGGAAAGAGGAAAATGTATAGTTTGTCATTTTTACTACCTTTCTGTTGCCACATTGCATCATTGTTTAGAATCAATCAATATCCCTTGAACAATGTGCGTAACGTGTCAACTAAAGTACGTTTTTGCTAAACTATCTTGACATAAAACAAGGAGGGACTAGTTTTAGAGATTTTTTTGTATTGTATTCCCTTTCTGATGCTGCCTGGCAGCATTGATCTTAAACCAATCAATACGACTTAACTAGTTTCTGCAGAGGGCGACATAAGGATTTTTTTAGCCGAATTATCTTGAAACAAGACCACCAATGCTGATGCCTGGCAACATTGTGTGTTAATCAATAAATCTGACTTGAACATTTGTATAGATGATCACATAAGGAACATTAATTTCACTGTGCTATATCATTGAAATAAGACACGCAGCATCCTCCTTTTTCACATGCCACGTGAGGATCATAATTTTCAACCAATCAATATGGTTTGAATTTGTTTATAAAGGGTCACACGAAGAATGCTTCTGCCAAATTAAATGGAAATTAAACAACATGAGCCGTTCCACGAGAAAACCAACACTATCGACACTGCGTAATGTACCGATCCAGATTAGCCTGCGCAGTCCGCGCAGGCTAATCCGGGCGGACACATTTCGTCTCAGGGGGAAAGAGGCATAGAGTAACGAGTCCTGAAACAGAAAATCCACAAGAGGAGGCGAAAAGTGTTTGTCCGGGTTAGCCTGCGCGGCATGCTTAGGCTAATCCGGGTCGATACTTTACGACTTTAGTTCACAATGTTGTTCCTGTGCAGTTCAAGTGGTCAAGTAGTTAAAATCAACTGTTGTTTAAAGAAATGGTTACTGACGGATGCTGCAGGCTTGATTGAGGATTATTACAAAAGCTGACATCGAGCACGTTGTGCTCAGATGAGCTAAACACAACGTGCACAGATGGGCTAAAGTCGAGCCCCCAGTAGCTCAGTCGGGAGCGACGCGGGCTTTCAATCCAGGGGTTGTGAGTTCGAATCCCAGCTCGGCCAACATTTTTTCCGACGTTTGACAAAAGTCACTGTGACATGCGTTATTCGTCTTTCACCAATGGTCTCTATGTGGAAAAGCAGCCAATTGCTTGGAAAGTATAATGTGTTGAGTTCTGGTATGAGAAAGCCATGAAACACATGAGTAGGTGAACTGGCATCGTGATATGACTGAAAAATTGTTGAAAACAAGGTTAAACCCGAAACAATCAATCAATCAGATGGGCTAAAAATAAATATAAACTACAGTTAATTGATTAAATTTTACTGCATGATTTTATCCCTATGACTTTAAAATGGTAGCGCTCCTTGGCGCTCAGGGTTGTGGGGTCAACATTACGACTGACTAGCTGGTGTCAGCATAAATGGACCAGAAGTTATGATAACTAACCAAGGAAACGCCGTGATATTACTGAACAATTCTTAAAAGCGGCGTAACACTCCAAACAATCAATTAATTTGTCCCCGCTGAGATTTGAACTCCTGATAAGACCAGTTATTTTACGAAGTAAAGACTATAAGGTCTCATAATGTAACGAAACACGTTTTTTTCCCCATCAAGATTGACCTCAAGATCAAATTACCACAAATACATCCGCGGTCATGCTGATCTACTAAACTGAAATAGTCCCTAAAAAAAAATTGTTTGCGTAGAAATGAGCGTATACCATCACCAGAATGCATTGAATATATGACGTTGATTTAAATTCATTGTAAATGTGTATAGGATGCACTGGAAATGATTGTTTGATCACTTTTAGTATTTTGACCTTGTTTGAACGTGAAAGTAGATAATGCTAAACACCGGTTTTGTCCTGGCCCGATTTGGTCCACAATGACGGTAACCATTTTCGCCTAGTGAATTTTTTCTTGCATAATGCATGACCCCACCCCCATTTTCTTTGGTTTGTTTTAAAGCTTAGAGGTACATGTATCTCTTTTCAATGTTATATGGTGTTCTACATGAGAAACGCCTAGAAAGTGTGACAATTGATGAGTTAAACTGGTCGATTTACATGGAAAAAAAGAAGGAATTAAGTTGGTGTATTGTAACCTCAGATGCCAAGCCCCGGTAACTCAGTCGGTAGCGAGGCGGGCTGTCAATCCATGGGTTGTGCGTTCGAACCCCAGCTCAGCCAACAATCTTTCCGACGTTTGACAAAAGTCACTGTGACTAGCGTCGTCCGTCTTCCACCAATTGGCTATCAATCTATGTGGAAAAGCAGCCAGTTGCTTGGAAAGAATGTTGTATAAAGTACTGGTGTGAGAAAGCCAAGAAACATATGAATAGGTGAACTGGCCGCCGTGATGACTGAATGCTGCAGATGCATCAAGATGCAATAGCTCAGTCGCTTACTATACGAGCTATCTATCCAGTGGTCTATCCTGACTGGGCCATTTTTCTTCCCATTTATTGACAAAAGTCTTTGCAACTAACGGCATCCACTCCTCACAACTTAGCTAAATAGCGTTATTGGGAAGGTAGCCAGTTTGTCTGAGAAGACTGTTATTTGGAGTACGGGTGCGAGAAAGTCGGGAAACCTACAATAGGTGAACTGACCGTCGTGAGGTAACTGAAACACCGTTAACTCTTTCAGCGCCAAATTGTTAAAACGTGGACTCTTCCATGTTCAAAATTGGACGACTCTATATTCATCAGTTAGGAGTCCTGGAATAGTTTGATAACTAAAAGCCAAACAATGCTGATTTCAGGTGAGACAGCTCGTTACGACTTGACTCACCTGAATCTGCATTGTTTGCAGATAGGTCAATATTGCCATTGGCGCTGAAAGAGTTAAAATCGACGTGTAAGTCCAATCAATAAGCAGCATGAATTTATCACGCTTGATGTCTGCTTCCAATACTACAGCCGGTTTTGGAAATAAATCACAAAGACGGAACCCGGTCACTACGGGATTCGAACCCGGGACTTTAAGCCCGATAAACCCGACGCTCTCCCACTGCAGCCCCTTTGTTATGACCTCAAAACAATAGGTTGTTGTTAAGTCACTTGCAGTTTTTTTCTTGGAATATCGCACGATAGGTTTCAATTTAGTAATACGATAGATATAAAAGAATGAAGACCCAGACAACATTTCCTCATCACAGTATGTCTCAATGCACAACTTATTCTGTTTTCAGAAAAAACACGTTTGGTTGACAGAATCAACAACATGAAGGCTGACAGACGCTTGCTTATCTGGATACTGGCTATCGTTCTAGCCATACTACTTCTACGGCTGGCAGGCAGTATGACGGGTAGCAATATGTATTTTATAACGCAGACGAACAATTTCGGTTCTATTGCAAACCAACCGATCAACAACTTTGTAGATTTTCCGTGCCTGAATGGTGTTGTACCATCAGACAAACTGAAAACACACGGTAAGTGTGTCCGCAGCATATCCCGTCTCAATTTCGACAAACCCAGATCTATTATGCAAGGTTGTACGTTGTTAAAAGCTGGAAAAGACACACCCATCTGCACGTATGACCCGCAAATGGACTTGATATCTGAATACATACATAAAGAAGGTGTTTGGGAGAAGGAGTTCGTTGATATAATGATAGGCGCCATGGACAAATACCCGAATATGATGTTATTTGACGTGGGCAGTAATATTGGTGTTTATTGCATTTCGGCTGCCGTTCATGGAAAACGTGTTGTGTGTTTGGACGCGAATTTCGAAAATATTCGAAAAATAACGAGATCTCTCTACCTCGGCAAGTTGACCACCAACTCGACTTTGATATGGAATGCCGTTTCTAACCAGCATCAAACAATTCGTTTTCATGTCGTGAAAGGAAATGTTGGATCCTCACGGATCGCGGACCTGGATAAATGGGGGTTTGAAGCGGAGGCGAACTTAGCAGTTAACGCTATCACATTGAACGACGTACAAGACTACGAGGTATTCAAAGGCAGACCCATCTTTATGAAACTAGACGTGGAGGCTCACGAATTACACGTGTTACTAGGCGCGGCTGAGTTCTTCAAGAAAGTAGACGTAAGAATAGTTCAGGTTGAATTGGCAGAACCGGACACCAAATTTGAAGTGATTGAGCTATTTGAAAAGTATGGTTACCTTCCATACTTGGATCCTTTGGGTAAAAACCGTCTTTATAAACCGGACGCATTTACAATTTGGCCGACTGATATGTATTTCGTAAGATCGGGATTACCTTCCAGTGTTCCCTCTCATGCTTAACTTGATCAATTAGTGACTGATTAACATATTTAGGAAGATTCATTTACATTTATGAGATCACCCGGGACACGTCATGCAAATACAGACCTTAACGAAGGAACGGCAAAATACAGACCTTAGCGAATGAACGGCCAAATATAGACCTTAACGAATGAACGGCCAAATACAGACCTTAACGAATGAACGGCCAAATACAGACCGTAACGAATGAACGGCCAAATACAGACCTTAACGAAGGAACGGCCAAATACAGACCTTAACGAAGGAACGGCCAAATACAGACCTTAACGAATGAACGGCCAAATACAGACCTAAACGAAGGAACGGCCAAATACAGACCGTAACGAATGAACGGCCAAATACAGACCTTAACGAATGAACGGCCAAATACAGACCTTAACGAATGAACGGCCAAATACAGACCTTAACGAAGGAACGGCCAAATACAGACCGTAAAGAATGAACGGCCAAATGCAGACCGTAACGAATGAACGGCCAAATACAGACCGTAACGAATGAACGGCCAAATACAGACCTTAACGAAGGAACGGCCAAATACAGACCTTAACGAATGAACGGCCAAATACAAAACCACAGTTGACTATTAAAAGCAATGCTTAGTGACTAGTGATGATATAACACTTTTGATATGACTAAGTCTTCGACTATAACAAATGATTTAATACATTATTTATATGTTTAGCTGTTTACGAGTAAACGAAAAACTAACCAGTTTCTTACAGGTATAAACAAAAAACTAACCTGCTTCTTACACGTGTAAATGAGAAACCAACCAGTTTCTTACACTATAATCGAGAATCCAACCAGTTTCTTAAGCGTATAAACGAGAAACCAACCAGTTTCTTACACGTATAAACGACAAACCAACCAGTTTCTTACACGTATAAACGAGAAACCAACCAGTTTCTTAATCGTATAAACGACAAACCAACCAGTTTCTTAATCGTATAAACGAGAAACCAACCAGTTTCTTAATCGTATAAACGAGAAACCAACCAGTTTTTTACAGATATAAACGACAAACCAACCAGTTTCTTAATCGTATAAACGACAAACCAACCAGTTTCTTACACGTATAAACGACAAACCAACCAGTTTCTTAATCGTATAAACGAGAAACCAACCAGTTTCTTACACGTATAAACGACAAACCAACCAGTTTCTTACACGTATAAACGACAAACCAACATGTTTCTTACAGATATAAACGACAAACCAACATGTTTCTAACACGTATAAACGACAAACCAACCAGTTTCTTAATCGTATAAACGACAAATCGACCTGTTTCATACACATGTTTCTCACCAGTTCAACCTCTTCAAAATGTGCTTTAGTTCGGCACCACAGATTTAAAGCGCCATTGAGTAATATACAAATGAAACGTTCAGGGTAGTCGAATGCGAACTCTTCAAGCTAAAGTCAATATTAAAATAATTGGAGGTTTATTTTTGCGGAATGAAAGTTTAAGATATTGTGTGAATAGGGAGAATTTCTTCTTTTCTTCAACATTTTCTAATTTTCTCACACTGTTATCAACTGTTGTTTCCTATGGAGTGAACCCTATACTCGCCATGGCATACCTCAATTCTTACGACTGGCTTTCACGCAGACCTTTTAGACCATTAGTCGGATATTTGAGAAGAACGGCTTTAGTAGATCAATGACATATCTGGTAGGCCTGGGTGTTGTCAAAAACACATTTCTTAGGCTAGTCCTGGTTTGTTTACCCAGGGATCACGAATAAGTGAACCACCACCGTGGTATAACGGATATAATGTTGAACAATGGCATAACACCCAAAATAAAACAACCTCTGGATACATGACTCTAATCTCACAAACTTAACGAATTACTTACTTACTTCATGTACAAACTAGTTGTGAAAAGGATGCGTCCCTTCGTATACCGATAGATTAACATCTCTTAGAATATATCATATACAAATAATACTGTTGATTTAATTAAAGAACATATTACATAGCGTAATATGGTGTTATCGACGCTTGTATAGAATCAAGTCATCAACATATGTTTCAAGCCGACTTTAAACATAACCTTAGGCGGTTTTAAAACCACAATATATATAATAATTTATTGAATTACTTAAATCTGAAAATGAAAATGTAGTTAAAAATTTGGCCATATTTGTTTTCGAGGGTTTTGAAATAAGAAATGAAAATGATTATGTAGATTAATTCTGTTTCAGTTGTATCCTTAAAATGAAAATCAATGTGGGAATCGCCACCTTCTTTAATGATTTGTGATTGATTTTATAAGTCTTTTTCTTCTCTCAAATGACTGATATACATATGTTATTAATCCTAGTAATGTGTTATAACTACACTAGATTTTGTAAAGCCGTAAAGCCGTTTGTCATTCAAACGGGGGGAAATATATTTATTTTCTAGAATATTTTAAACATTTATTTTTGTTAGTCTGCCATTTGACTTTGTTAAAACAAAAGTGTAATATTTATGTGGAAGGATGGGCAAATTGCCCTTTTTCCTGAATAAAATCTATCTATTATAATTGATATATGTATATATAAGTTAAGTCTTTCCTTGGTCTGCATACTGTTGATGTGTAATTAGAAAACCTGAATAAACAGAACAAATATGAGGGAACAAAGTGATCGGAAATGGTAGCGTTGAAGGTTAACCTATACCATTTCGCTGCCGAATCTCACAAGGTCGAGTCTTCTTTGATGAACAGTCAACCATACTAGTTTTAGTCGAAAAGGTTATTTGGTAAAATGTATTGTCTAAGTGGCAAACAAAGCAGATTTCAGGAGGGACAGCTCGTTACAAGCTATCTCATGTGAATCTGCATTGTTTGTAAAATACTTTAATTGCCTTTAGGAACGCAACAGTTAAGATTTCGTTGGTCTTATTCTCCTAATAATCTAGTTTTTTCTTCGATCTGGCAATAATTATATGACCGTGAATCATCTCGGTGAACACAAACAGACAGATTTACACTCGATAAATAGAGATCATGTTTCAACTTTAACCCTGACAAACTCAAGGCAAACAAATGTCAATTCATTATAAATGATAGCATGATTACTGAGAAGAGCTGAAAACAATTTGAGAAAGGAGTAATTTCTCCTTTTGTAATAATGTTTTGCAAAGGTCATCTGCTGTAGAGGTGTCGTGCAGCGTCTGTATGTGGGAAAGGGTTAATTACTAGATATATCGATATAAGACGAATACACCTAATAGGTTACATATGTATTTGTTTTGAAGCCAGCTTGTTTTTGTGTAAGAGGGAGTTTACGCCGTATCAACATTATAACAGATATATCACGGCGACAGTTCATTTATTCCTGATGCCTGGGTAAACAAACCAGTACTAGGCTAGACATTGTGCCTCGTCCAAATCGAGTGCTTGGCGTGAAACGGTTGTAACTAAAATCGGTCATTATTTACCAAGGTTATTCACCTTGCCATTAAGTCTTTATAAGCGTTAAGTCATTTTTCATGGTAAACAATGGAAATTTAGGTGCCATTGCTCGTTCTGAGCAATGGCATCTAAATTTGCATTGTTTACAAAGGGGTCAAAATTGCCCCTAAACCAGGGTTTTCAAAATAGGTTTTTAGTTACAACCGTTTCACGCCAAACCCTCGAAATGCACTCCAGCGTGGTTGCTGCAACATGGGATCGAACCCGGCAAACAAGGTTCACATTACCGGACGATTTATCACCAACAAATTTAAACTATTTTGTTAGCACCATGATGCTTAAAGTAAATGTTAAGCTGGCTAAACCGAACATATAAACCACACCGCATAAAGGGAGTCCGAGTCATGTATGACTATAATTATGACTTCAACAGGTTGCGTATCAAATTGCCGGTAATCCATTCCCACATATAGACCCTTTTTGACGCATCTACAGCAGATGACTTTTGAGTAGATAATGTCAAAAGGAGAAATTGCTGGTAATAAGAAATTTAATTTTTGTCACTAAGTTTTCAACACATTTCAAAAATGAAAAAAAAAAAAAAACGCTTTTAGAGATTTATCCTATTTTTGTTTAGATGTTTTCAAAGTCGTCTGCTGCAGATTTGATGTATGTGGGAAAGTGTTCCGAGTCCAACTCCGCTTACAAGCTCATTTATATCCCGATACAAGTGTCAGCACAACGAAACCACACCATTTAACCAATATGTCTCTCTTTGTGTGAATCGGTCTTGACACGTCAAGAGTAAAACATTGCAAGTTTAGACTTATTCACGGAAATAATAGCTTTGCGACAAATTAAAAGCTCACATTTAATTGATATACATGTAGTTGCTTGACATGACGAAAGAATCTTTAGAAACCGGTGATAATTTGTATCGACCTTTTGAACTTAAAACTTTTATTAACACATAATCATAAAGTTTTAAATTTGTATTCAACTGGTATACAGGCGACACCAACATTGCTTACTTTTATTAGTTATTTTCTTCAAAACGACAATCCTGATGTTACAAAGAAACATCTACTTGTTAATGATAAATTGATAAGAATTTCATTCTCAGCTATAAAATGTTAATTCAATCGAATTTTGTGTAATATTGGTCGGTTTATAATTAGGTCGGCTTCTCATTGGCGGATACTGTGCTATGGGATTCGACTCGATTCCCCCTGCAGTGTTTGTTTGAATAACAATAGTCGTTGTATGCATAACATGTGGGGTTGATGTGACTACCTGAGGCATGTCCCAGATCAGCTCTATCGGTTTTTCCTTAGTGTATCGAGCGAGATATATGCGCCGAGTGGGCGGGGTGATAATGTCTTTGATAGAACCCAACCGAAGATCGAACATGTCTAGACGTGAAGCTCAAACCACGCGTAGACGTCGCGTCAGTACGTTGTTATTATAATGACAATAGTGTTGAACACGATGTAAAGAACCTTATATTAGCTTTATATTAGTTATGACGGTTCCCGGTTCGGTTAATGGGTAAAGGTCTCTCGAAAGAAATTATTTTAAAAATGGGCTGGTGGCAGTCAAACTCTTCAACTCTTTCAGCGCCGAATGGTTTAAAGTTGACTCTTCCATGTTCAAAATCAGGCGTATCAATTTCTCATGTAATTAAAGTTTGGACTATTTTGATAACTTATAGGCAAACAATGCTGATTGACAGCTCGTTACGAGCTGACTCACCTGAATCAGTATAATTTGCAAAACCTCAATATTGCCTTTGGCGCAGAAAGAGTTAAAGCACAATATATTTGTTTACCGCAGTTGGAACTGGTTCAGTAAAACTGTATTTGTTTTACTCCAGTATAGATGTAATACCATGTGTTGTAGTTAGTTAGTTTATGCTATCCTTATACAAAATTGGTGGATTACTTGTTTTGTACAATTTCTAGGCAACATGAACTTGAATAAGGACAGTTTCAACCAGCAGTTAGAGTGTGTGAGCTTCAGTCCTCCATTTTCTGTATTAATAAAGTCTTCCACAGTTTAGAAAACAACAGTATTGCTGTTGACAAAATTCAACAACAGTCTGTTCTTGATTTATTTCTTCTAGTCATTTGTTTTGGTAAATTTCAAATTGTTTACGTCATTAATAATAAATGACATTATCATAACACAACAACGTGTATATATTTTTCGCCCTAGAGTTGCAAAACTAATAAACTCAACCTGAGATGTACATGTAGATAGCAATTGTAGGTTGGGTTGAACAGAGGGTTTATAGATGGACGGGGAGATTCATTTATGTAACACTGTTAAAACTACATGTATTTTTTAAAGTGATTTTGACACGATCCCATTTGATCGGATCAAGATAGTTAGATTGAGTTGGTCCCTTACTTACAAGTTTGTTTGAACGAAATATGTGTCAAGTTTACCAAGCTTTAAGTTTCACGACTTTATTTTTCTGTAATCGGCATATCCATTTGCCATCGGTCATTTAAACATATAATATAAATATGGCAAAGACGTATATATATGTAATTTAAACGCAGGCAAGTTGTATACCAGCCGTGTGCGGGAGGTCGCGTGTTAGATCCCCAGCCGGGTCATGCCAAAGACATTGAACGAAATATGTGTCAAGTTTACCAAGCTTTAAGTTTCACGACTTTATTTTTCTGTAATCGGCATATCCATTTGCCTTCGGCCATTTAAACATATAATATAAATATGGCAAAGACGTATATATATGTAATTTAAACGCATGCAAGTTGTATACCTGCCGTGTGCGGGAGGTCGCGTGTTAGATCCCCAGCCGGGTCATGCCAAAGACTTCAAAAATAGTAGTAAAGGTTATCCTTCCTAAAGCCCAGGAATGCGACCGCCTCGTATGGTGGAAGTTTTGGGTTGGATCCCCGGCCAGGTCATACCAAATACTTTAAAAATGGCAGTAATGGCTGCTTTTCTTTGCGCTCCGTGTTGCGGCGTTAGCACTACGACTTACCGCCTGGTATCAGGATAAATGAACCAGTGGTACTGGTAAGTTACCCAGGAAATGCCGTGATACAGCTGAAAAGATATTGAAAGTGGCGTAAAACATTAAACAATTAATCAACGTACCCGCCGTACTGAGTGACACGAAGGGGCAAACCCATCTAGGATGCAAAGTTTTTGGTTGAGATTGTCGTCAACATATAAACTTACAACAGGGTATGATCGAAACTCACCCTCACCTTTCTGTACATGGTAGCTGAGCCCCGGATCCTCAGTCGGTAGAAAAGAGGGCTGTCAATACAGGATGTGTTAGCTCGAACCCAAGCTCGGTCAATATTCTTTTCGACGTTTGACAAAAATCTCTTAGACAAGCGTCATTCATATTCCACCAATTGGCTATTAATCTCTGTGGAAAAGCAGACAGTGGCTTGGACAGTATGTTGTGTTGAGTACTGGTTTGATGAAGCCAGGAAACACATGAGTTGATGAACTGGACGCCGTGATATGACTGAACAATTGTTAAAAACGGCGTAACAACCCAAATAATCAAACAATATGATCTTATGTTGCAACTTACACCAATGGTCTAAAAGGTCCGCGTAGGAAGGTAGTCAGGTAGATGCATTGGAATATGTTGCATCCAACTCTAGTGCATGTAACTAGGAATGAATGAGTGCAGGTGAACTGGGTGCTGATTCGAATCTGCGAATCTTCACGAGTAGCAAAATGTCAAAGGTTTAATTTCCAATTATATGACACTCGTTACCAGTTATTTTATTAACATTTTTCCACATACAGACGATTTCTGACGCCTCTGCAGCGGACTTCATTTGGAAACATTGTGGCTTATTTCTCGGTAACACCAACTTTTAAAATCCCTACGGTCTCCGTACAATAGTAGCTTCCGGTCACATGTTTACTGGCTCTCTTTTGGAGGATACACTCTTAGCTTCCGGTCACATTTGTACTGGCTCTATTTTGGAGGACACAATAGTAGCTTCCGGTCAAATGTCTACTGACTCTCTTTTGGAGGATACAATCGTAGCTTCCGGTCACATGTCTACTGGCTCTCTTTCAGAGGATACAATCGTAGCTTCTGGTCATATGTCTACTGGCTCTCGTTTGGAGGATACAATCGTAGCTTCCGGTCACATGTCTACTGGTTCTCTTTTAGAGGATACAGTCGTAGCTTCCGGTCACATGTCTACTGGTTCTCTTTTGGAGGATAAAATCGTAGCTTCCGGTCACATGTCTACTGGCTCTCTTTGGAGGATACAATCGTAGGGTAACCGTACGGACATCGCAGACATGTCTTATGGAGCTCGGACGTTGATTGTACCTCGTATTGTACCTCCTTGAATCGTCAAGGATGTCGTACATTTTCACAGAGTCTCCGAGTCCTGTACGAGTATAAAAACAAGAGGGCCATGATGGACCTAGATCGATCACCTGAATTATGCAATGTGATTTCTAATGCAAAACACATCAAGACAATTATTCTGACAAAGATTCAAAATGCAACAATCAATCAATCAATCAATCAATAGGTCAATCAATACTTTACATTCATCTTTTAAGATTCTCCTCATTTTAACCGCGATCTTTGTATATTACGAAAACTTTGTAAATACATATAAATGGCCAATACTAAACGCGAATCTAAAACAGTACCATAGACGGATAGAAATCCGAAAAAGGTGCTTTTTTAAATCCACAAAAATAAACCAATCTAAGTTTAGTCAACTTGTACGCATTAATATTAATTACACTTTTCTCGAATATTATATATCACATGTCATCTATTGAAACTATACTATATGTATTGCTATACACTTGTTTATTATGTATATCTTGCAACAACATGTAAAATGTTATGCAAATAAAAAACTTGAAATTGAATTTGTAAAATAGTCGGTTGACGACGATTTGTTGTATATGGGAAAGGGTTAAATACTGATTAGTGCATGGTGATCAACAAAAATTAAATGATAAACCCATGCATATTATATATGTTCGTGGCCAAAACGCGAAATCATGTGACCTGTCACAAATATGTTTTTGTTTAACATTTGAATGGCTGACTGTTTTCCCACAAATAGACCCTTTCCGACGCTTCATACGACTTTAGAAAACAGAGTGACAAACTGATAAGTTATTCAAAGCAAGCAATTTCTTCTTTTGTCAAATGTTTTCAACTTTATTTAGTAATTCTACCTTAATTTATAAATATGTCTAGTGTATTACTCTAGATGTTTTCTAGTCGTCTGTCATAGATTCGAGGTATGTCGGAAAGGCTGAAGAAACATAATACGAGGTTTCCAGTTAAGTGGTTGGTTATGAACAAATGGTGATTGTCATTTTACAAAAAGAAGGTATGCATAGACTTCTTGTAGGCGTGAACCACGACAATATGACAAACAGTCAAGATCTTAAGCATACTGCGCGGGGGCACAGGGCGATGTGGATCTTTGCTGGTCGCATGTCGCTTGTTCTAACACAGGCTGAATCATACCAAATACTTTAAACATGGTAGTAATGGCTGCTTTCCTTGGCGCTCAGAATTACGGGTTTAACGATTCGACTGCCTGGCTGGTGTCAGTATAAATATAATGTACTAGTAGTACTGGTAACAAGTAAACCAGTAAAAAAGTGATATAATGGAACAATAGTTGAAAGTGACGTAAAACACCTTCTAGATAAAAACGTCGCCGGTCGCCAATCCCGAGGGTGTGTTGTCTTGTGACGTGGCGTGGCCCATATGACTATATGGTTGTGAATAAAATAGACATCGATCTATCTACTCAATAATACCTTTGTCTGACTATTTTGAACTATGTAATCCCCGGCTGGTTGGTCGAGCGGATTGGGGGACCCATTAGAGGGTAATTATGTGACAGGTTAATATGTATAATTATTGCTTTAGACTCAAGATTTATTGAGACGGGTATATATCTTTGACATAAATGATACAGTTACCATTTTCTTAAATGTCTTTAAAATGGTTTTACACATTGTCTTGTGTAGACATAAATCTCATGTTCTATTGAGACGGTGTGGTTTTATATATCTTTGACATAAATGATACAGTTACCATTTTCTTAAATGTCTTTAAAATGTTTTACACATTGTCGTGTGTAGACATAAATCTCATGTTTTATTGAGACGGTGTGGTTTTATATATCTTTGACATAAATGATACAGTTACCATTTTCTTAAATGTCTTTAAAATGTTTTTACCCATTGTCTTATGTAGACATAAATCGTTTATAAATATACGATTTTCTGATGCGTTTGCCGAAATTACCCGCAATGTTTTCTGCTAATATAAGTGAATCCTTGCCAGTGCAGTCGAAGAAAATGTAACGGTTAACTTTACATTTCAGAAGTCTTATTGGTTCGTGTGGGAGTGCTGGGTCATTTGTTTAAGTTTGCTGTGTTTTCTATGTTGTTCGTAGTACGTGGTCCCTGTGAGCCAAAGTGTTTCAACATCGGTATGTCGACCTCTACCCATTGTTCGGTACAGTATAATGTAAACGGTGCTGTGAGTTCTGTTAGACCGTCGTCGTCTCCTCTGTCTTCTAGGGTCAGGAACCAGAAGTCTTCAATCATATCTAAGGGAATCAGAGACGTCGGACGAGTATGCCAAAATGCATTGAATTGCTCAAATCAGAAAACCAAATAATTGTTTAAAAGAAACTGCCATTTTTGTTAACATTACTTTAGAATTTCGATTACATATACTAAAAGGTTAATTTCAAGGTTCAGCCTCTGTTTCGGAAATTATCTTCCGATACACAATTTCATTTAATCATTTTTCTCGTTGGACAGCTGATATACATGTGTACTAAGGTTGGAATTAATTAGATGGTCGCAATATTTGGAGGACGAGCTGTCTCTCCTGAAATCTGCATTGTTTGCCACTTAGACATTAAATTTAACCAAATTTCCTGTTGAACTGAAAATGAAGTGGTCCAATTTTCAACACGGATGTGTCGATTTTGTAAAATTCGACACTAAAAGAGTTAAGACGTGTTCCTACAAACTGAATACGAGTTTTTCTTTGATATCTTTGAAGGACGCATACTTGTGATTCAAGGACTAAGTCAGTATGATAAGGGATTGGACCAAAACAGTCTATGCAGCATTGTGCTTTTTTAGACAGTCGACATATTGAATACGATCTCTCTTTTGATCGTTCATTTTACAAGGACAACTGCGTTAAAAAAATAACAACAAGATTACATCTTGTATTCGTTGTCAAGGACACAGAAGTTTTAACAAAACACATTTTGTCCGCTTGTGTGTGTATTGCGTGTATTATATTCCCTTTCCCCCGTTATTAAATAGTATCCACAAAAGTGTCGATGGGTTACTTGCAGCATCCTAGATGGAGCTGGCAAAACAATAGTCTTACTGCTGGTAATATTTAGACAAGCATTCTATATATATTATTATTATCTGATATGACATGTTCAGAGTGGTCCGCTGCCTCGTCTATAAGAAGGATTGCCACTTGCACACATACGGCGGCACAGAGGTGAAATTTGTATGTTTTTATTTATCTCGTGCGCCCAACATACTAAGTCGTGCGCACAAGATAATTAAGTGGTGCGCACGACGTAGTAACGCGCACGACTTGGTAACTCGTGCGCACGACATAGTATCTCGTGCGCACGACTTAAGTATCTTAATTAATACGGTGGCACAGAGGTGACATTTGTATGTTTTTATTTATCTCGTGCGCACAACATACTAAGTCGTGCGCACAAGATAATTAAGTCGTGCGCACGACGTAGTAACTCGTGAGCACTACTTACTTTTCTCGTGCGCACGACTTAGTATGTCGTGCGCACGAGATAAATAAAAACATACACATGTCACCTCTGTGCCATCGTACGCACAGCATATTGAAAACAACTGTCTTTTAACTCTTAGAGACGTGTTTGAATGTCAAGGCCAACAGATCACTATCGTCTATGTATAGTGTTTCTAATAGACAACACAACCAGTGTCTGAAGAGGGCGGAGTCTCGGGTAAGAGGAGGCGGAGTTAACACGGCACTTCGACATTCCTAATATTCAGCACGACAAATCAAAATAGGAGAAAGAGAGTAGCTTCTGTGTGGGCTTAGACGAGTGTTCAACCACGCTGCACCTGCTAGACCAAATAGTCCCTCTAACAAAGCTTTGTTCTCGTAGATATGAGTGTATACCATCACCAGAATGCATTGGATATATATATGACAGTGTGTTTAAGTTGATTGTTAATGTATATAGGATGAATGTTTTATTTAAAGAAGTCTTTGAAAATATATTGGCAAACTCTAGAAAACACTCCATAAATGAGAGTTTCATTATCAAATAGATTATTATCTAAAGGTGTCTGCTGCAGAGGTGTCAGAACGCGTCTGCGTAGGGGGAAAGGGTTAAACTTAAATGCGTTCAGCTGAAACAGTCCGCTTTTATGTGTCTGTATCAATTTAATCCTATCCCAGATCTTGGACAACTAAAACGTATTAGTAGTCCTATCCCAGATGCAGACGCTTTCTGACGCCTTTTAAGCAGGCGACATTTGAAATAATTGTGGTAAAAGGAGAAACTCTTTTCAACAACGGAGCCGTTCCAAGAGAAAACAACAATATTATGGATTCTGCGTAACGTGTCGACCCAGATCAGCCTTAGCAGTCCGCGTATGCTAATCCGGGCCGACACAGTCACACATTTCGTCTCAGGGGCATAGAGATTTAGAGTAATAATTCCTGAAACAGAAAATCCACAGGAGGCGAAAAGTGTCTGTCCGGATTATCCTGCGCAGCATGCTTACGCTGATCCAGGTCGATACTTCCCGCAGGGATCACAACGTTGGTTTTCTCGTTTTCATTTATAGATAGTTTTTATATGTTTTCCTTGATGTCTTTAACATCGTGTGCATGTGGTAAAGGGTTAACTACGGGGTCCATTTGGGGCCATCGTTGTTTCACATCGCGTTTGCTCACTTTCGCATCGTGGTACTTTCGACCCTGCACTGACTGGGTCTAAAGCACGAAAACACGATGCGAAATTGGGATGCGAAAGTGCGATATTATTATCGCAATCTCGCATCGTGTTTTCGCGCTTTCGCATTGCGTTTTCGCACTTTCGCATCGTGTTTTCGTACTTTCGACCCTAGGTCGAAACCGCGAAACAACGATGGTGTAGTCCTTTACATGCACATGATTTATATACAATCCACTTGTATCAGTTTACGTTGGTATTAACACTTTACATCGTAGTTAATGGCGATACTTCATTCTCAAAGTTCTCATTCAATTCAGATATAATTGACCGTGTTCGAACATGTTGTGCTTTATTTGTACTTATAATTTTCAACAATCATACAAATAATTGATAATCTAAAACGTGTGAAAAATACGTAATGCCCTAATCAACAAAGTATTCATTTGGCGAGATTAATTAAAGGTGAGAAAAATAGTCGACTGAAATGTTACAATTTACCTGTTCGACCATTCTGTGTGTAGTTATTTACTAAACCGTAGCAGGTAGTTAGAGAGTCGGAAAGATAAGATAATATAATTATATAAAGGTTGAGCTCTGGACCCGCGAGAGACGGGTTCGAGTTTTCCCATGTTCGAGCCACGGAGGTTTGACTGTAGTTGAAGTCAGTCAGTGAGTTTGATATGTTGGCTTACGGTAGCCAATGAGTGAGTTTAATATGTTGGCTTACAGAAGCCAATGAGTGAGTTTTATATGTTGGCTTACAGTAGCCAATGAGTGAGTTTGATATGTTGGCTTACAGTAGCCAATGAGTGAGTTTGATATGTTGGCTTACGGTAGCCAACGAGTGAGTTTGATATGTTGGCTTACGGTAGCCAATGAGTGAGATTGATATGTTGGCTTACAGTAGCCAATGAGTGAGTTTGATATGTTGGCTAACGGTAGCCAATGAGTGAGTTTGATATGTTGGCTTACAGTAGGCAATGAGTGAGTTTGATATGTTGGCTTACTGTAGCCAATGAGTGAGTTTGATATGTTGGCTTACGGTAGCCAATGAGTGAGTTTGATATGTTGGCTTACTGTAGCCAATGAGTGAGTTTTATATGTTGGCTTACAGTAGCCAATGAGTGAGTTTGATATGTTGGCTTACTGTAGCCAATGAGTGAGTTTGATATGTTGGCTTACGGTAGCCAATGAGTGAGTTTGATATGTTGGCTTACAGTAGGCAATGAGTGAGTTTGATATGTTGGCTTACTGTAGCCAATGAGTGAGTTTGATATCTTGGCTTACGGTAGCCAATGAGTGAGTTTGATATGTTGGCTTACGGTAGCCAATGAGTGAGTTTGATATGTTGGCTTACGGTAGCCAATGAGTGAGATTGATATGTTGGCTTACAGTAGACAATGAGTGAGTTTGATATGTTGGCTTACGGTAGCCAGTGAGTGAGTTTGATATGTTGGCTTACGGTAGCCAATGAGTGAGTTTGATATGTTGGCTTACAGCAGACAATGAGTGAGTTTGATATGTTGGCTTACAGTAGCCAGTACACATACACATGCTAGTTAGAAGTAGTTGTAGTCATTTCAATGACTGAGCTGGTGTTGTACATTAACGAATGTAATAGAACGGACAACTCCAGGCGATGGAGGATGTCCTAGGTATCTTGTTCGTTTAAACTTCTGTATTTTGCATTGATTGCGAATACACTTTTAAGTTTAAATAAATCGCGCTCGATGTCTGCTTCCTGTAGACATAACCAGTACTCTCGCCGTTTGTGTGGAAACATCCCAAAGGCAGAACCTGCTCATCACGGGATTTGAACCCGGTACTGTTGGTGCAATAGGCCGACGCTCTATCTTGTTGCCAAAGCATATCTATCGACTGTGTGTACATTGCAAGAGAAGTAAACGAAACCAGGATTGACAATATATTTTTAATAAAATAAATCAACAATTATGTAATCACAGAACAAATTCTTTGGCAAAGTAAAAGATATAAATGTGCAATAAAATGCGTCAAAGGAATTTCTGACGATGATTAATGACACAACGATATTGTTGCTGATTTATGAACTACATGTATGGTATGTAATTAACTCTCAATATTGAGGTTTTTGCAAACAATACTGATTCAGGTGAGTCAGCTCGTAACGAGCTGTCTCACCTGAAATCAGCATTGTTTGCCTTTTAGTTATCAAAATAGTACAAAATTGTATTACATGAGAATATGGAGATGCCTGATTTTGAACATGGAAGAGTCTACTTTAAACAATTCGGCGCTGGTAGAGTTAGTGCGTGTCTTGAAGACGCAACACAATTAAAGATTAACCGACGCATCCGCGCTCCCTTATCCTTTAATCGTCAAAATCGTGGACAATGTTCACGGAAATATTCAAGAATATTCTCACAATCAGTGTATATCTGAATCCAATAGCATTATATATATATTATGTTTGTGTATGTATGTTGTTTCAAGCCACTTTCAACAAGTTTCCAGTTATATCATGGCGCTTCTTGGGTAATTTACCAGTCCCACTGGTCCATTGATCCTCGACTCTATAAATTGATAAACTGTGAATGTGGTATAACTGCTATTATTATTGGTATAGTCTAAGTTACATGTATCATTGTCTGTATGTTTAACTGTTCCATGTGCTTACTTACGGGTATCTACTAAACGTATTTGTTTGCTTTTCAATTATTTCCATGTTGTAAATTATATATGTATGTATGTGAATATCACTCATGTTTTGAATTAACATGAATTTGTATTTTGGGCCGGTGGCCTTATGTTACAAAATAAACAATATCTTATTAATCCTGAGATCAGCGGGACAGTAACAGTGCTAACCACACAACCCTAAGTGCGAAACAGGGAATCTATTTTTACCATTTTTAAAGTCTTTGGTATGACTCGGCCGGGGATCGAACCCGCCGAAGGCATTATAAGGCAGAATATTCCTAAATCACCATGTGTTACAATACCCAAACAGAGGACTAGAAAAGGAAGAGCAAATTGTCACGATAACCCCGTTATCACTTACAAGAACCTTTTTTGTTGGTACTCAACGGAACCGTCTCACTGAAACGGTTCTTTCGAAAACCCTAATCGTAGGATTTAGAGATCTAATAACTATTTTAGACCGTTCAAAATTATCTTGAGTACCCACAACATAGATTTTGGAGGTAAACCTATTTTGGAACGTAGAAAATCCCCGTGTATACAGACAAGCCCTAATGTCATATGTCCTGGTGCATCGCTACATTACTTTGAGCAAATATTCACCGGACAGGGTTTTTAATACAGAATGTATGGACAAATGTAGTGAGCAAACATCTCCTTTTCCCGCATTGGTTTCAAACCTTTATCACAGTATAACACTCTCACGCTGATATATATTGCAACATTAATTCAATTAAAACCTTTCCCACAAAAAACATATGTACACAGCAGAGGTAACTTTGCCAACATCTATAATGCAAATAAAATAGGAAATTCTCTACTTATATTAATTGAAATTAAATAGGAAATTCTCTACTTAAATTAATTAAAATAAAATAGGAAATTCTCTACTTATATTAAATGAAATAAAATAGGAAATTCTCTACTTATATTAATTGAAATAATATAGAAAATTCTCTACTTAAATTAATTGAAATAAAATAGGAAATTCTGTACTTAAATTAATTGAAATAAAATAGGAAATTCTCTACTTATATTAATTGAAATAAAGTAGGAAATTCTCTACTTATATTAATTGAAATAAAAATAGGAAATTCTCTACTTATATTAATTGAAATAAAATAGGAAATTCTCTACTTATATTAATTGAAATAAAATAGAAAATTCTCTACTTATATTAATTGAAATAAAATAGGAAATTTTCTACTTATATTAATTGAAATAAAATGGGAAATTCTCTACTTATATTAATTGAAATAAAATAGGAAATTTTCTACTTATATTAATTGAAATAAAATGGGAAATTCTCTACTTATATTAATTGAAATAAAATAGGAAATTTTCTACTTATATTAATTGAAATAAAATAGGAAATTCTCTACTTATATTAATTTAAATAAAATAGGAAATTCTCTACTTATATTAATTTAAATAAAAAATAGGAAATTCTCTACTTATATCAATTGAAATAAAATAGGAAATTCTCTACTAATATTAATTGAAATAAAATAGGAAATTCTCTACTTATATTAATTGAATACGGTTGAACATTTTGTGGCAGACATTTCTCATTATGAGCATTATTTCCAGTTGCCACACTCTTATGAATAGGTAACTTATAGTGTAATGTAGTTGCAGAGACGCATTGATGTAGATACTAACAGGTAGGTGTAGATAGAAGAGAGCCCGGTGCGGTACCATTGCTCGTACCGAAAACACGCATTGGTTCTTATAAGATACTCAGCGTATAGCAGAGATACATAACGGACCATAACTGTTCCTCTAGTTGAGTTGTTGACACATGAAAGCACTTCATAAACTCCCGGAACATGGACCGGGGTTTGAGCCCCAGACCTCTGGATACACAGTCCAATGTGTTAACCACTAGTCCACCGAGCCACTCTAAGTACATTGTAACATTGGTAAACAGAAGAACTCGTTGAACGATAACAATGAATGCTTGGCATTTACACATAATAAAACATTAAACTACATTAACCTTTCTAAAGTTTTTACCATATATTTTCACCGTTGGCACAATATTGGTTATTTTATTTTTAGCAAGCAATGTCACGTTGTGATTGGTCGTATGATACCACGTGTGATACGTATAGGCTTTCTCGCTTAATTGTCTATGTTCTCTCCCTCGTCTCTTCCAATTGTCACATATATCGATCTCATATTTCTCAAGTTTAACATAGTTTGATTCAGCACATACACGATCCAGATTTTCCTTCTGAAGCTTATGGTCATATTTATCTTGAAATACTTCTGACGATTGCACATCCGGAAGTCTGCTTACGTCACATGTTGTACGATTTATTTCGCGGTACAAAGCGGAAATCACCGGGGGTCCTGTACAGAAGAACGGATCTGTACACTGCTTATCCATAGTGAGTATACGGAAAATGATTTGCTTGTAAAAGGGATGTCTTGGTACACATAATAGCGCGGAATTCGTGAGCAGGAAGTCGGTGTGCATGTAGAAGAAGTGTTCAGCGGGTTCTTGGACGAAGGAACACTCGTGGTTTTCCACGAATGAGTCCAGGGATCGAACACTCATTGTATCGACGTCAAAGTACGCCCCTCCAAATTCGTAAAGCGATAGATACCGCAAAATGTCCGCTCGGAGTACGTCGGTTGCATCTGAAAATAGACAGTAATGTACACTGTAAGTCAGAACAAATTTAATACAATAGCCAAATTCTATCTTGTTGTAACCGTTTTCTCTCATTTCTGACGCTGCTACAGTTAAGAACAGCATGAAATTGACAATCTGACAGGAACGTGATTTGATCGTGAGCGTGATTGGGACGAAGTTGGAATTTGCGCTCTGAACGAAACAATCATAATGAATGAAACAAATCCAATCACATGAATGCTTTGCTCATTGAGCGGTTGCCACAATCTACTCAATAATTATTTTACCAAACTGCTTTTCATCGATGGGAAAAAGCGATCCCAGTGAGCGTAAAAAAAACGGAACGGAAAATAGCAATCACAATCATTTGAACGACGAAACGGTTTAAGAGCGGATTGCAGCGGGAGCGGAGCGAAACTGAACTGAACGGAGCAGAGCGTGAACGGTAAATATGTCAATTTCATGATGTGCTTAACTGTACTAACATACGTTCCTAACCTGTTCCCACATACAACACATCTACAGCAGACCACTATTAAAAAATATAGTTGAACATGTCATGGAAGTGTATTTATTGAAAAGAGGTGAACACCTTGTGGCAGAAGGAGAAATTGCTAAGTAATAAGTCGTCTGCTGCAGAGGCGTCTAAATGCGTCTGTATGAGAGGATGGGTTGAACATCAAACCCTGATACTTTTGTTGCAGACGAGTTTCTAAAAACAATGTGAAAAGGATAAATTGTTTAAAATTCAAAATCATTTAACGTTTTCCAATCATAACACAATACTTTATTGTGGCATTATTCTGACGGAGATAGGTAGATAAATATCGCGATCATTTGACGGATTTTCGTGAAAATTCCTTACTTTCCGAAAATATTATCTTGATAACTGTGAATATAATAACCTGATAACTGTAAATATTATCTTGATAATAAGAAATATTATCTTGATAACTGGAAATATTATCTTGATAATTAGAAATATTATCTTGATAACTGGAAATATTATCTTGATAACTAGAAATATTATCTTGATAACTAGAAATATTATCTTGATAACTGTAGATATTATCTTGATAATTAGAAATATTATCTTGATAACTGGAAATATTATCTTGATAACTAGAAATATTAGTTTGATAATTAGAAATATTATCTTGATAACTGTAAATATTATCCTGATAATTAGAAATATTATCTTGATAATTAGAAATATTATCTTGATAACTGGAAATATTAGTTTGATAACTAGAAAAATTAGTTTGATAACTGGAAATATTAGTTTGATAACTAGAAAAATTAGTTTGATAACTGGAAATATTAGTTTGATAACTAGAACAATTAGTTGATAACTGGAAATATTAGTTTGATAACTAGAAATATTAGTTTGATAACTAGAAATTTTAGTTTGATAACTGTAAATATTATCTTGATAATTAGAAATATTATCTTGATAATTAGAAATATTATCTTGATAACTGGAAATATTAGTTTGATAACTAGAACAATTTGTTTGATAATTAGAAATATTAGTTTGATAACTAGAAAAATTAGTTTGATAATTAGAAATATTAGTTTGATAACTAGAACAATTAGTTTGATAATTAGAAATATTAGTTTGATAACTAGAAAAATTAGTTTGATAATTAGAAATATTAGTTTGATAACTAGAAAAATTAGTTTGATAATTAGAAATATTAGTTTGATAACTAGAAAAATTAGTTTGATAATTAGAAATATTAGTTTGATAACTAGAAAAATTAGTTTGATAATTAGAAATATTATCTTGAAAAATACCAGCATACGATCGTTGTAACTGATCTCTCGATAGTGTTTGGGTAAATGCGAAGGACTGTCATTTACTTCGAGATATTTAACAAGGAAACTTTTAACAGTTAAAGAGGTGATAAAAATAGCCATTTGATATCGAACATATTATGTATCACTTTACTTCAATCCTATTGAAATCCGCGGCGCGTTTGATTAATTGCATTGGTTGTCATCGCTCTCAACAACTTTAAACGGTTATATCATGGCGTAGATTACCAGCACCATTGTCCCGTTGATACTGACACCAGCGACCCCGTCGTACCCTGGCGTAATACGTTCAACACAACCCTGAGCACCGATGAGGGGAAAGCAGTTACTACAACTTTTAAGTTTTTATTATGACATAGCCGGGGATCGAACGCCGCACCCGATGCGGACTACGTCCCTGATTGACTATTGACATTCGTCATGAAGACGACTGGTGTATATTTAGCTGTTTCACACGGTCATGGGTGAATGACTTGTTTCGTGCTGATCTGTTGAGACTAATACCTTGATAAATAATACCGTAATAAAACCGAACTGTGATATCATTGCAAACGACGCCTCAGGCACCCATTGTCAACTTCTATTCATGAACGGGTTATACTTTTCTCTCTATGTATTTAACTCTTATAAAACTGAATCCTACAATCTGATTGAGACATTTCGACTACCAATGTTTAACCACTGCACTTGACTAGGTAAATTTGAACACATTCAAGTTCTGAACTATTTATTACTTACTTTGCTGTCACTATTGGCATTTCAACATTTTAAATGTTTGATCTCCATCTGGAGCTTAGCACCTTTACTAGGTACATTAAAAGTCATTCCAGTTCTACATATAATATCTTAGCGACATGTTCAGTATTGACCTCAATTCAAGTATTTGTATTTCGGATTGTGACGGGGCAAATATTAACTCTATTGTAATTTACGGTGAATTGTGGAGTTTGGTCAAATATTCATAAAGTAAATCTATTGCGATGGATCTGGTGATCTCTTGAATTGAATTCAACGCTAGACGAGGCTTCCGTGTGACATAAAGTATCGCCGTTCAGTGTCAAATAAAAGCCATCACATCACATATATATATATATGAGCCGTCCCGCGAGAAAACCAACGTTGTTGACTCTGTGTAAAGCATCAACCATACCGCGTAGGCTAACCTTGACATACACCTTTCGCCTCCTGTGGATTTTCGATTTCAGGAATCATTACTCTATACATCTATCCACCTGAGACGGAATGTGTCGGCCCAGATTAGCCTGCGCGTATTGCGCAGGCTGATCTGGGTCGATACATTATGCAGAGGCCAGAATGTTGGTTTTCTCATGGGACCGCTCATATGTTTAATAAAACGAAACAAATTCATACGCATCGGCGGTTACAATAACTTTCATTGAAATACTGTAAAAGACAGACTGATAATACATCGAGGGCTTGGCGTGAAACGGTTGTAACTAAAATTGATATTTTTTTACCAAAGTTAATCACCTCGCCATAAAGTCATTATAAGCGTTAACTCATTTTTCTTGGTAAACCATGGAAATTTAGGTGCCATTGCTCGTTCTAAGCAATGGCACCTAAATTTGCATTGTTTACAAAAAGGGTAAAAATTGCCCCTAAACCAAGGTTTTCAAAATAGGTTTTTAGTTACAACCGTTTCACGCCAAGCCCTCGACATGTATATTAAACATTTTTTTTATAAACATATCGGTAAGGTTAGCCTTATCATCTTTTTTTCAAATCATTTATGTAATTATTACTTGTTTCTAAAGCTCATTTAGTACATTTCGCCAAATCAATCTCATTTTGTTTTACTCGTCGTTTGAAACAGTAAAAGCATGTTGTGCAACAAAAAACGTATAATGAATACATTTATTGAATATAAAATTCCGCTATTGTCATATTTGTTGCAGACAAATTGGAAATTGAATCACATCAATATCAAATTCGTAACACCGCGTCAGTTTCTCGGTGGCCTAGTTCTCATTATTTAAAACCTAATGGGACTAGATAAATTTTCCTCTTGTTTCCATTAATTTCCCCCTTTTTCCACAGTGAATTCGTATACTGCGATATCAAATGTCGGACTGTAAAGGGGGATTATATCTTACTTAACCCTTTCCCACATAATCCGCAGCAGATACCTTGGCAAAGATAGTTGAAACTCTTGATAAATGAAAGCCTAATCGTCAAATAGGGTTGTACAGTTTGGGACAAAAGAACCAAAAGCAATTTCGGCTTCTGTAACACTGTGTTCTAAAGTTGTCTGCGGCAGAGGCGTAAGAAAGCGTCTTTGGGTGGGCATTTGACAAGTTTACAGAGCTCTACATAACGGGCGTAAAATTTGCATGTTCTAAAATGCTTATTTGACCTTCTAACCCTATGTTGTGGGTACTCAAAAGAATCGTCTCGGTGAGACGATTCTTTTGAGTACCCACAACATAGGGTTTGCTTTAATAATAAGATAGAAATTGTGGGAAAAAGAGCTGAATACCCCCTTCTTATCTGGACCTCTGAGTTTATGAAGACGGATACGGACAGGCGCAATCGATTACAGGCGCAAATACCCATGTGTACAGAAACTAAACCAAGGCTATGGTTACATCTACGTCTTTGTTTGTGGGAATAGAGATACGGCGACTTTTGCTTATAATGCTATCAATTAAGGAATCTATTTCGGTCAACTTCTTTTCTCACCAATTAATACAACATGGTTGATCTAATAATCAAGCACGAATACGCATTAGTCCTTTCCCATGTATAAAGCAACAATGTAGCAGACGACTTTGAAAATGTCCAGGACTAATGGAAAGCCTATACAAATGAAATCACAACTATTAAACAAAGTTGAAAACAATGTGGCAGAGTGAGAAATTGCTGATTTAAAAGCAATTTCTCCTTTAGTTACAATGTTTTCAAAATTCGTATGCCGCATAGGCGTCATAAAGCGTATGTCTGTATGTGTGAAAGGGTTAATAAAGCATCAATAGAGAGATTAAATATCACACATCGTACATCAAACATGTCCGGAATGAAGAACGAGACGTGATATTAACAAATGATTGAATAATGAAAGTATAAACAATACGCTTGAAGCGACTGCTTTGCGAAGACACATAACTAATACATTAACAAAAAAGGAATGGAAGGCACATACACGGATAGCCAAACTACACGAAAAAACGGACATCGGTGTTTAATGAAAGTATAAACAATACGCGAGAAGCGACTACTTCGCGAAGACAAATAACTAATACAATTAAGAAAAGGAAGGTGAAAACCACACGTACAGATGGCCAAACTACACGAAAGCGGATGTCAGTGTTTTCGACCAGCGACCTCTGATCAAAATGTTCTCTGTTCGTTCTCTAGTCATGCAAGCATTATGACATAGACATTGACATTTACATAGATATAGACATATACATAGACGAATACATAAACATTCACATATACATAGACATAGACATAGACATAGACATAAACATAAACATAGACATAGACATAGACATAGACATGGACGAAGACATAAACATAGACATAGACAGAGACATATACATATACATATACATAGACATAGACATAGACATAGACATATAAATAGACATAGACATAGACATAGACATAGACAATGACGAAGAAATATAGTGTACATAGGCATATGCATAGGCATAGGCATAGGCATAGACATAGGCATAGGCATAGGCATAGGCATAGACATAGACATAGACATATACATAGACATAGACAATGACGAAGACATATAGTGTACATATGCATATGCATAGGCATAGGTATATACATAGACATAGACATAGACATAGACATAGACGAAGACATATAGTGTACATAAGCATATACATAGATATATATATAGACATATACATATACATATACATATACATATACATATACATATACATAGACATATACATAGACCTATACATAGACATAGTCATAGACATAGACGAAGACATATAGTGTACATAGTCATATGCATAGGCATAGGCATATACATAGATATAGATATAGCCATAGACGAAGACATATACATAGGCATAGGCATAGACGTAGACATAGACATAGACATATACATAGACATAGGCAGAGACAAAGGCATATACATAGACAAAGACATAGACATAAACCCAAACATTTATTCACGGATACATGCATCTTGCAACACAAACAAAAATAAGGAAAATAATTCCATGGTCAGTCATTTCTTCAAAAAATAGTGTTTTGGGGACAGACAACTATGATTCGGAATAATTTCATATGGAGTAAGTGGAGAATGAGACGTTAGCTAAACCGTTCATTGATTGGTCGGACCGGTGTTTGTATAAGATTATTTGCAACGAATAATAGAAGTATATGTAAAGGCTATAATAAATCATTGGCGGCCATTACTAATTATTCTAGTGCATACTCATTGCCATTGATTTCATAAGAGAGAGAGAGTGAGAGTGAGAGAAAGAGAGAGAGAGAGAGAGAGAAGGGGGGGGGGGGGGGTAGAAAGACAAGAGAAGTAAAACAAATCCTACCTTTTGCTGTGAATATAGGCAAAATGTTCGGGAACACTTCTTCTATGAAGAGCAGGGCGGATGCCTTTGTCCAGAATATGTACTCCCATTCCGGCGGTGGGTTATCCCGAACTAGACTCTGCACGTGCTCCACGAACTCATCCGGCAATATTTCATCATTCCAAATCTGGTGCAAACGCTTCGGAATCCGCCCACGTAGACTAGGTTCACAGTCCGAATTTCTAGTCCTGTCCCTATATTTCGGAACCCGTTCTATGCGGTCATGTAAATCATGCTTCGCCGTATGCTGCACAGTTTTCTTCAAAATAATAAATAAAATCACGCCGAAAATAAGCGATAGTATAAATTGTTTCTTGACTCGCATGGTTTCAACATATACGGTATGAATGGTAAACCATATTTTACGATTTATCTAATGGCAGTAAAACACATATATACATGTTAAAACACGTTGGATTGACGCTTTGTTCGTCTAACCTATCGACTATTTGGTCAGGCCGCCAACTTGTAGTGGGAACAATCATCTAGTAATACCCTTTACACACTTCGCTGAGTCTCCATATGTTTCGTTTTAAAGTGGTAAGTAAGTATTAATCTTTATTGTACAAACAGATTAAGATTTTATATTATAGAATATACAATTCTACGTACAAATACAATACTACTCCGAACTGGAGTTATAAGAGATAAGGAATTAATGGTAACCTTATGACGGTGCACAGAAATACATATTCACACACATACCCATATACACATACATTTGTAAACTACAGAAGAAATTATGTATGTTTGAACCTTTTCCCTCATACAAAATACTATTTATGGTGCATCTGATGTAGAACACTTTATAGGAGAGGAGGTATTGAAGAGTAACGGATGATATACATGTATCTTTTTCTTAAATAGTGTCAATTTCATTTTTAAGTGCTACTTCTAATTTGGCAAAAATGTACGGGGTCCAATACCTTAAACCTTACTTAGTGATAAGTAATACTTAAATATTTAAAAGTATATTTCGTAATTTGTGCTTCCTTTATATGTTGTAAATCATGAATGGTGGAATATATTTAAGTAAATGACTCAGTTGACATGAAAAGTTATCTTACTGACTAACAATACTTGTTTAGAAATAAAATATTTTTGCTCAACTTTATTCCCTTCCTAAGTTGAGTAAACAAGAATATGCTAACATTATCACTTCATACAACTGAGGAAACAAACAAATGAGCCGTCCCGCGAGAAAACCAACAGTATGGCCTCTGCGTAATGTATGGACCTAGATCAGCCCGCGCAGACTGATCCGGGCCGACTCTTTCCGGTATCAGGGGGATAGAGGTATAAATTGAAACGGAAAATCCACAGGAGGCGAAAAGTGTCTCCGGGTAAGCCTGCGCGGCATGCTTAGGTTGATCCGGGTCGATACTTTATGCAAATTCCACAATGTTGGTTTTCTCGCGGGACGGCTCATATACTATTTCGAACATAATTAAAGAGCAGATCTACAAATTGGAACAGCATCGGCGGTTCGGTGATAGAGCGTACGCCCGTATCGGTGCGTGAGGCCACAGGTTTATTCCCGGCTGGGTCACACAGCGTACCGTCAATTTTCAAAGAAATCTCGCGTTAGTCTCGCAATTAGTAATAAAGCAAGATGGCGGAGGCTCTGCAAATCTTACATGATGGTCAAAGGGAAGTAATTCATTTTCCATAACCGCGTTGCCAGCGACCTATTGTAAATGTGATTCCTAGTTGTTAAAAGGGGAAACTCGTTTCAAAGCAATACAAAGGCACTGTAGGAACAAGTTCAAACAACCATTCAATCAAACGTCAGTAGGTCATTTTTAATAAACAATCGAAATAATAAAAGAAACAATAGTTTATTCAATCAAACAATTCTGCTTGTCAAAGGGCATGGTTTGTAACACTCGATTGATTGTTAAAATACATGTACGTGCCACACAGCGTACCGTCAATGTTCAAAGAAATCTCGCGTTACTCTCGCAATTAGTAATCAAGCAAGATGGCGGAGTTTCTGCAAATGTTACATGATGGTCAAAGGGAAGTAATTCATTTTCCATAGACGACCATTATAGCATTATGGGTTATGAATCGTTTCAAACAAAACCTGTCTCAAAATAAAGGTCAGTATAAGAACTACCAATAATAGCAAATAAAACATACAGGTTGGTGGACTATTTTCCGTGTTATGATGTCAAATAGAAGGTCACCCTTATCCTGCATTGAATTTTACTTTCAATTTCAGAAAATACAGGATGTTCTAAACATGGCTATTAGAGTGTCAATATAGCTAAAAGCAAACACTATTTTGGTTATAAATCAGTCAGAGGTTATTCAACTTTATACAAATCACTTTCAACTTTCAACAAAATCAATCCCTGGACAAAATTGTACGCCCGATTTACTTCTCTTTGACCATTACAGTAAATATCATGAAATTAACGAATTTAAATGCAATATCGACTGCCTCGTAAAATAAGTACATACACATATGATGTAAGATCAGTTTAAAAGTAGTACATTGATTTGTTATACTGGAATATAGACGTGGACTGGGTACCCCACCCACCCATGTCTCACAAAAAAATAGACTAGCGGGTCCGTAGAATTCGGTAACGGGTCAAGTCGGCCTGTAACCAATTCGCCGGTTTAACTTGGCCTTTAACTCGGCCTTTAACCCGGCCGGGTTAACTTGTCGCTTTATCTTTATTGATAATTCAACCCAACTATTAAAGCTGGTGATTCTAGTGTCAGTGGCTCTAGACATTTTGTTATTAAAATAGTAAGTAAACCATTTTCATGAAAATTGTGTGAAAGGGGAAAATGAAAAAAAAAAGGAATACAGACATATTAAACAAAACCTTTTAATTTAGAAAAGTATGAAGTGTCAGAATTTACCATATCATCAATAAAAAACAAGATCAATGCCAAGGCTATTTTTATCACCTCTTTAACTGTTAAAAGTTTCCTTGTTAAATATCTCGAAGTAAATGACAGTCCTTCGCATTTACCCAAACACTATCGAGAGATCAGTTACAACGATCGTATGCTGGTATTTTTCAAGATAATATTTCTAATTATCAAACTAATATTTCTAATTATCAAACTAATTTTTCTAGTTATCAAACTAATATTTCTAATTATCAAACTAATTTTTCTAGTTATCAAACTAATATTTCTAATTATCAAACTAATTTTTCTAGTTATCAAACTAATATTTCTAATTATCAAACTAATTTTTCTAGTTATCAAACTAATATTTCTAATTATCAAACTAATTTTTCTAGTTATCAAACTAATATTTCTAATTATCAAACTAATTGTTCTAGTTATCAAACTAATATTTCTAATTATCAATCAAACTAATATTTCTAATGTTTATTCCCGGCTGGGTCACACAGCGTACCGTCAATTTTCAAAGAAATCTCGCGTTAGTCTCGCAATTAGTAATAAAGCAAGATGGCGGAGGCTCTGCAAATCTTACATGATGGTCAAAGGGAAGTAATTCATTTTCCATAACCGCGTTGCCAGCGACCTATTGTAAAAGTGATTCCTAGTTGTTAAAAGGGGAAACTCGTTTCAAAGCAATACAAAGGCACTGTAGGAACAAGTTCAAACAACCATTCAATCAAACGTCAGTAGGTCATTTTTAATAAACAATCGAAATAATAAAAGAAACAATAGTTTATTCAATCAAACAATTCTGCTTGTCAAAGGGCATGGTTTGTAACACTCGATTGATTGTTAAAATACATGTACGTGCCACACAGCGTACCGTCAATGTTCAAAGAAATCTCGCGTTACTCTCGCAATTAGTAATCAAGCAAGATGGCGGAGTTTCTGCAAATGTTACATGATGGTCAAAGGGAAGTAATTCATTTTCCATAGACGACCATTATAGCATTATGGGTTATGAATCGTTTCAAACAAAACCTGTCTCAAAATAAAGGTCAGTATAAGAACTACCAATAATAGCAAATAAAACATACAGGTTGGTGGACTATTTTCCGTGTTATGATGTCAAATAGAAGGTCACCCTTATCCTGCATTGAATTTTACTTTCAATTTCAGAAAATACAGGATGTTCTAAACATGGCTATTAGAGTGTCAATATAGCTAAAAGCAAACACTATTTTGGTTATAAATCAGTCAGAGGTTATTCAACTTTATACAAATCACTTTCAACTTTCAACAAAATCAATCCCTGGACAAAATTGTCCGCCCGATTTACTTCTCTTTGACCATTACAGTAAATATCATGAAATTAACGAATTTAAATGCAATATCGACTGCCTCGTAAAATAAGTACATACACATATGATGTAAGATCAGTTTAAAAGTAGTACATTGATTTGTTATACTGGAATATAGACGTGGACTGGGTACCCCACCCACCCATGTCTCACAAAAAAATAGACTAGCGGGTCCGTAGAATTCGGTAACGGGTCAAGTCGGCCTGTAACCAATTCGCCGGTTTAACTTGGCCTTTAACTCGGCCTTTAACCCGGCCGGGTTAACTTGTCGCTTTATCTTTATTGATAATTCAACCCAACTATTAAAGCTGGTGATTCTAGTGTCAGTGGCTCTAGACATTTTGTTATTAAAATAGTAAGTAAACCATTTTCATGAAAATTGTGTGAAAGGGGAAAATGAAAAAAAAAAAGGAATACAGACATATTAAACAAAACCTTTTAATTTAGAAAAGTATGAAGTGTCAGAATTTACCATATCATCAATAAAAAACAAGATCAATGCCAACGATGTTTATAATACTTCAGAGGCGGTCGAAAAAATCGAACACTGTATGTATTACATATACAGTACAGACCGAGTTGACCCTTATTCCTAGATTCACCAAACTAATACAAGACGAATGTTTGATGCAAAGCATCAAAGAGAAGCCGCAATATTTCGTTTCACATGAAGAAATAAGAAAAAAGAACATTTAAATCCACAAACATTAGACCAATCTAATCTGTAGTCAGTAAGGCTGATATCGGTTTTTGAAGATATAAGTTTTATGTAGGATATTTAACCTGGCGGGGTCTGTATTTTAAGTGAAAGAGATGATTTAGAGTTAAACTGATCATGAAAGGTGACATATAATACCAAAGACAAATGGACTAGAGGTTATGATAAATTTAAATTAGTGCCAAAACCAATCAATTATTTGTATTGAACACACGCCCTGTTATGATATTGTTTTATCAAATAATGCTGACACACAGAAATTTTCGTTTGTATCGGTAAGTCATGATAGTGGGTAAGGGTTTCCCACATAAAACAAATCTGCAGCAGACGACTTTGAAATTATCAAGTAAACAATATAAGAAGACTCTATAAATGATAATTGAAAAGTGTTGAAATTACTTTGGCAAGTGCAGATATTGCTCATTATGAGCAATTTCTTCTTTTGCCACAATGATTTCAATGATGTTTACCCTGACAGACTTTGAAATCATCAAGTACAAAACAAAGAAGATCTCTATAAATGATAGTAAGATAATTAAAAAGAGTTGAAATTATTGTGGCAAATTGAGCAATTGAAAATCAAAGCTGTCGGATTACAAACGAACAATCTCGAGTGGACAAAACTGATGTGAACTCGTGTCGTGATTAGCATTTAAAAAATCAAGGACACGTATTTCAATGTACACATAATCCAAAAGACTGACAAGAGTTGCAGCGACTTTTTTTGAAAACATTGTGACAAAAAGAGAAATTGATCACGAGGAATTTATCCTTTTGCTACAATGTTTCCTTTTATGTCCATAAATATACCTTCATTTAGCAAGATGTTCCAACTTTTTACTTAATATGCTACATTTGTTGTACGTGGGAAAGGCTTAACATAGGAACTAGTTTCATTTTTTTTGAAAACGTATGACAATTTACTTGAATTTATTTCTCAAACTGTAAAATTATGACCTTAGATTTACCAGTTGATGTAAGAGTTGAAATGACATGAACAGTGATAAGTTAAATACAGTTTAGTTAATCCGATCTCACTTTGTTTGTAAGAACCAGAAGATTTTATTTCATTTAAGTTTTCTGGATTTTCACATCGCATACGTGATAAAACATGTTGTCGGCTAAGCAAAATACACCGAAATCGTGTTTACCGCGATACTCGTGAATGTGAAACTGCAACAGCGAAAAAGAACGAAATTTATCTTGAAACAGATATTTCTGTGGTTTAAATCTTTTAATGTCTGCATTTTGCGATGACAATTGTACTCAAAGTTAACTTTGAATCAAGTATGTGCAATCATAGACGAAACTTTCAGCGATATTTGCGAAAAACAAAATGCATAAATGAATGAAAATGACAGATGATAAAAAACGACAAAAAAATAATATTAGAAGAACGACAGACGAAGTTTTCGTCACGGAACATAGTAAAATAGGAAGATATTATACTAAACATGAAAGTCAGATTATTAAAAGCAAAGCAAATGAAACATTAATGTGAAATTACGATAAAAATGAAAATCTCAAAATAGACTATAGATGAATGGTACTGTCTTTTATATTTGCTCCTAACTTGATTCGGGAACCAGATTAGGTGCGCGGCCGCTTACGACATTTACAAACTGGACTAAATAAAGATCGGTTTAAAACGCGGTGGTGAATACGGACTAAATCTAAATCGCCGGGAATCCAAAAAGTGGACTAAATATTAAGATTAATATTTAGTAAAATAAAAAGTTTAGTGAATACGGACCGTGGCTTCTTCGTCTAATTACTGCGTAATATATCATAGGATGTATGGAACCAGACTACATTTACCAATTTCTCTATTTTACTGTTTAGACTAGATACAGTATGAATTTCGCTTAACTAAAAATGTACATACATTAAATAAATACTAAAAATGTACATACATTAAATTAATATACCGGTCTTTGTCCTTTTTTTTTTAATTTGTAAAACTCACATATGTATATAGAGTGTAAAAGGGATGTTTTAAAAGTCATTTACCTTAAGTTAATATACTTAGTAAGGACACAGAGAAATCCCGATATGTGGTCAGTGTGACAGGTCTAAATATTTCCCTTTGCTAAATTTTGAAGCATTCCTACAGGAAGCCGTCACTTGTTGAGAAATATATTAACTGTGGAGAACATACATAATAATTCACATGCTTAAGCACAGGTGATAAATTATATTCTACATATTATTATTGTCAATATATCAGTTGTAATTATATCCATGATTCTTTGTAAAGTAAATGTACTGTTATTGTACATTAAATATTGATATGTAGACACATCAAGTACACGGTTATAAATCAAACCATTGACAATACGCATGCACAGACTCATACGAGTCTTAACTGTACGTAGATGAAGTAGGTTCCCGAATCGACAGTCGCCGCTCATATTTAAACTATACTGCAGGGGAGCCAGAGACCCGGAACGATGTTGAATAATACATGTATAGGTTATTGACCATGTACTGTGAAATCATCGTTGGACCGAGTTCTTGGGTTGACGTTGCCGTGCTTGCGTGGCTACGTTCGCCGAAGAACGAGGTCCAACGATGATTTTACAGTACAGGGTCAATAACCTTTTTATTGCATACTTTCATATTGTAAACTATTTGGTTAATGCTGTGAAGTATTTTTCTGATCTAGAGTTGATAAATCTTGCTTCCTAAATTGAAACAAAAAGTTTGATTTCATAAGTAGTCATTTTGTTTCAAATGCCTTTTGAAAATTTGAATTATAACGATGACGTTATTATTTTAAATGACGTCATACACGTGCATGATCGCGCGTGCCATGTAACAGTATACTGTTATCCAGTCAAAAACGTACTGTTGGAATGAGACAGTAAGAACTTGTCCATGATCATTATATGGAAATATTTCATTGCAAAGTCAAATTTAACAGTACAAAGTCACATGAGCCATAATAATGATATTTAGGTCAGCTATCTTTGTTTACATAAAAAAGTAGTCCCTAGCATGTTAATTATGCTCCTTGACACCGGTCATGATCGAAAAATCATGACCACTTTCTTCAATACAAAGTGAACGGAACAATATGAAAGTATGCAATAATGCTGTATCATGTTGAGTAGATGTTAAATAATGCTCTATCATGTTGAGTAGATGTTGAGTAGTAATAATATGTAACCAGCCGTTTCAACGATCAGCCATCCCGGTACACCGTCTTCTGGATACTCAAGTAGTGCACCGTTTACCGGCGGTAGGATGATAATTTGATTTTTTTTTTTTTTTTTTACGACGCATTTAACATTTTGTTTAGTAATATCACTGCGTGTCAGGGGTAAGTTACCAGAACTACTGGCCAAGTGTCAAAGAAGGAAAGCCATTTTAAAGTAGTTGGTAAGACCGAGATAGAATAAGCGACCCCCACATCTATGAGTTTGGAATCTTTTATAATCGTAGTTAGATTTTTATCTCGTCGGATATGTATATTCTGGAAATGTTTCCTTAGTTTCGTAGTCGTTCCGGGCTTTAGCAACAGTGTTTAATATTTGATAATAGTACATAACTAATGCATACATAATTCCAAGAGCCAAAAACATTTACCTCCCCCTGGTGGCCATTTCTATAAGCAAATAGCTTACACGTTGAAAACATGAATACTACATGTTATATCGTTGAACAACTGTAACGTAACCAACGTCGCTATAAAAGCCGGCTTCTACCACAAGGCCGTAGAAGAATAAATTTAGTTTGCCAGAATGTTGTCTTAGTGATTTTAAAATTAAGTTCTAAAATTGGTCACGATGTGTTCAAAATTAGGCCATTCCAAATTTAAGAAAAATCTAGTTGGTACTCGATAGACTACCGTTTTAGCTCATTATAATGTTTGTCTTGGTTATTTGTAATCTAAATTGTTTGGGCTATCACAAGTTCATCACCAGGTCGCTAGGCCATATTAAGATAAAATATGTTGTACACTTTAGAAATGACTAAACTATCATAGAAAGGAGAGAACACAGTATCCATCAGTTTGGTGTTTGTTTCAATGATGTCCGATATTGCACAGATCTGTTCAATTTAGTTCCTTCACATTGAGGGTTTTCTCCAACTAAATTAGGCTACACTTGCAGCATTGATTGCTAATGGACTCTATAACGTATAGAGAGTTGCACTCGAACGTGTATAACTTATGTACACACTGACATCGTATGTCCTTTAAACCTTTGTAAACCATTCTTATCATCTAGGCACTTTCATATATTACAACAACTACACAATAACGCGTTTATAATATTGAGATTTAAGAACTCTCGCGATTTATTCATAGAACCTTTTGGAATTTCCAGACGCCTTCTTCTGCGTCATTGAGGTGTTTTGAGTATCATGAGAGTTCTTTTGCAAGGCAGATAGAACGCGCAATGATATGTATTATATTATCTCGATAAATGTCAAATCTTAGTTTTAATCCGGTACCAAAGTAACACTGGCATGATAATTATTATCGTGTCTCTGCATCACTGATGGAACTATATATTTTGCGGTTTAACGGATGTAGATTAGTTGGTTTACAGTAGTGAATAAAAAACGAGCTGTTAAAAACTGATTATTTAATTTTTTTCGTTGTTGATGTTTCTGTTAGCATTGTGGTGATTGTCAAACCAATCGCCACAAAGACTAACTACAATCAGATAAACAAAAGCTTCACCGACAAGTGGTTGTCAAACTTGTATTCCTTGATGTTTCTTAAGTATCTCTTTTTTGATATACTCAAGTAATGTTCATCATATCAAAATTACCGACAAGAGGAGTAATCAGTGTAGTTCTTGGAATAATGTATTAAAGTTTATTGGTCTCAACTTTCACAGTTTTGGCTCAACTTACCATACGGTATGGGCATTACGGTGTTATAAATCTTACTCGAAGTTGAACTTTCACATTTGCCAATGTCACACGTCAAATTAGCCACCTAATTGGCCAGGTTTTTTTGTTCACGGATACCTCTACGGAAAATTGAATCAGTGTAGTTCTTGACAAAATGTATTGAAGGTTCTTAGTCTCAACTTTCACAATTTTGGCCCTAGCTTACCATAATGTGAGGGTATCACATTTGTATAAGCCTTACTCGGAGTTGACCTTTCACATTGGCCAATGTTACACATGCGGATTATCCACACAATTGATTAGTGTTATTGTCATCTGATACTTCTTCTAACCCAGATCAACCAATTATATATTAGTTTTGAATGGTTGAGCTACGATCTACGACCTAGATCAACCAATACCCCATGTGTTTTGAGTGACTCGGCTACGATCTACGACCAATGTCAACCAATATTTGCTAAAAGTTTGGAACGGTTGAGCTACGATCTACGACCCAGAGCAACCAATACGCTAGGTCTTTTGAGTTGCTGAGCTACGACGTACGACCCAGCTCAATCAATTTGCTAGGTGTTTGGAGTGGTTTAGCTACGATTTACGTTCCAGGTCAACCATTCCCTAATAGTTTTAAATGGTTGAGCTACGATCTGACCTTTATAATTATATTGTAGGTAATTGACATCACAGCTACCATTTTCTTAATGATTATAATGCTGGTAATATACTTATCGGTTACCTTTACCTAGGTAGTTCACGTGATTCCTTTTAATCTTTGGGGTTATTTACTTTACGGCTACGTATCCCTCCCTGCTGTTGTTGATACTACATGTACTCGACTTTACACTAGACGGATATGACGAGGGACGGAGATTGTACATGCCAGCGGACTGGAGCAAGTTATAGGATTTGAAAACCTGAGTCAGCGCTGGTACCCAGGCAATGTAATCTGTAGGTAATGGGAATTGCTTTTTCAAGTTATGATAATTTCAGTAACAACATCGTCAGAGACTCATTACTCATCACAGCGGCTAGCGTAGTAACAATCATATTCTGCGTATTCGTGGCATTCTGTTTCCTTTACCACGCTTCGCTGCAATTGGCAAACCGATTGAGGATGTTTTTTAACCAGGGCCCTGGCATATTTTTCATATCCTACATCCAGGCCTTAACGAAACATCCGGGTTCAGCCGTTTGATCGTTTATGTCTTTCCTAATGGTGTTCACTCTTGAACTCGATTCACAGCTTATCATGTTCTGGAATTTATACGATGCATTGCAGGAGCAGTTCCCGAAAATCTTCAAACGGTACCGACGATATTTTCGCATTGGGACTTTCGCTCGCCACTAATGGCGGGACACATATGGTCGTCCTAATGGATACATACAGTACAGCTCACGCGAAAAACGCATCGTCCGCGAGCCACCGCGGACAAATCTCAACGCGGACAATTATTTTGGTCCGCGAAGGTGGGTGGAAATCCACCCATCACCGCGATTTGATTTTATGAACCATCGCGGACGCAACAATATAACCCCAGGGGGGTTAATAAAACCGATAATCGTGGATTTGCGATAGAACCATCGCGGAATCGCGGTGACATTTCTTTTACTAGATAAGCTTATTCTCGCCGTTTTGCTGGGAGTTTTTTTAATTTTTAATTTTTATTTCATTACAGTACGAATAAATGTTGTTGAAGATGACAGTGATTATGAATCAGTACTAACTATGAAACAGCATATATGCGTAACAACTCAATTTATTAAAATTCGTCAATACAATTCTCCTAAACTTGATGTATTCTGTAAACGATACAACTACGTGATATTAAAACTGTTAATTCTGCCTGAATGATGTGTAGCTTACTTTAAATCTCACTGATAAATGACGTAATTTCATTGTCAATCACCACAATTACCAATGCATTGTTCATTCTTAATCGCCTATAAAGTATTTCTTTAAAACCTGTTTCAAAGTCGGCTGAATAACAAAATCAAAACCATAACAGACTTTGCAAACAAAGAAGTGTGAAGCGCCCATGTTAGTCCCGGAGTTATCTAAGCAGCACTCATTCTTTCTGGTACGTTACAATATTATTTTCAAGTGAGAAGCAGAGGATTCATTAAGGATACAGATAAGGTAATTTAACGTTTCTCACACAACTTATCCCTTTCCCACATGCAAAAATATCTGCAGCAGACGACTTTAAAAATGTCTACTCAAAACTATGGAAAATCGTTATTGTTGTAGTTATAATTACTGAAAAAAATTAAAGCAATGTTTTCAAAAGTCGTCTGCTGCAGATGCGTCAAAGTACGTCTGTAGGTGGGAAAGTGTTAACAACTGGTCTTCAAACACTTCAATATTCAAACCTGATTATACTTGAGGTTACTTTCGGTGTTCCATTTTGCTGATCGGCGTGCGCTTTTTTTTATATTTTATATGAGTCAGTGCATCAATATCATCAATATCAACAATTTTCACACATAAAACTTACATTCAAGTACATGTACTGTATGTACAAAATTCAAAGATATATATACAATGTACATGTATTGTAATTTAACAATATTTCTATCTTACTTAAAAATGTGAGATAATCATATGTACTATATATGGCCGCACCTTAAACGTATATCCGATGTCCGCCATTTTCTATTACGATATCTTCCGGGTCTTCAATGTCAATAAGAGCCACTTGTGAATGTTCACAAGTTTTTTATGATTTAATTATAGAACATTATTCCTTTGTGGGTTATGCATTATGCAAGAAAGAATTAACCAAGTGAAACTGGTTACTGTCATTTTGGACCAAATCGGGCCCGGACAAAACTGGTCTTTCACATTGTCTACTTTCACTTTCAAACAAGGTAAAAATACTAAAGATTATAAAATCAATTATTTCCAGTGTATCCTACATACATTTAAAATGAATTTAAACTCAATGTCATATATTTTATACATTCTGGTGATGGTATACATACACACATTTCTACTCAAATAATTTTTTTTAGGGACTATTTGGATGTAGATCGGCATGACGACTGAGGTATTTGGCTTTCCTTACTTACTCTCACCAGTACCCTACACAACATTCTTCCGAGGCAAATGGCTAACTTCCAACATATAATTTATAGATCTTTGTTCGAATACGACATCGTTCATAACTACTTTCCGATTGTTTTTTAAAGCGTCCCCCACTTAAACGAGTGACTGGGGATCTATTGCAGGTCCGTCCCCTACCAAATCGAGGGATTGGCGTGAAATAGTTGTAACTAAAAACCTATTTTGAAAACCCTGGTTTAGGGGCAATTTTGACCCCTTTGTAAACAATGCAAATTTATGTGCCATTGCTCAGAACGAGCAATGGCACCTAACTTTTCATTGTTTACCAAGGAAAAAGACTTCATGGCAAGGTGATTAAGCTTGGTAAATAAAATACCAATTTTAGTTACAACCGTTTCACGCCAAGCCCTCGAAATACTCTGAACATGGTTTAAGTGACATTCGTCCTTGACGCCCCTTGTTAGAATATAGCATTACGACTGAGGCCCCGTCATCAGAATAAATCATTGTTTGTATTGTGTTTAAGGCACGCGTGTTTAGCAATTGTACATTTATATTACGGCGTTTCTTGCGCAAGTTACCAGTAAGTGGTTCATGTATATTTGCATCATTGAGTCCATCGGTATGCTAAACACACGTTCCAATCCTGGGCGCTAGGGATGGAACGATATTACTACCATCTGTTGTATGCGTCGGTCAGGGATTGAACCCGCCGATTACAACGGTGCAAGTTACATTGGCTGAGAAGCTTCGGCTATAGGCGAGGCCTTTGTAAACCTAAACTTAGTATCCCCTGGTATCATTATAATACGGGTCCTCATGATGGAACTATTACATTGGTGAAATATCACGATATTACTGTAAAATTGTTGAAACAAATTGTATTTCAGTTCTTATTTATAGCTGCTGCCATTGGTTACGAAGGGGCAAGTTACGCGGGACGAGAACCCCCGGGCTGTGGCGAGGCCATTGGGATACTAATGATGCTTACCCCTGTTCTCATTATCATTGAGTTTGCTTTGATTCATAAGAGATGATATGGAAGCGTGAATATATTAATTTATTATTTGGGGTTTACAATTTTTTCAACAAATTTCAGTCATATAATGGCGTCCAGTTGACATTACCATGTGTTTCTTGACTAACTCACACCAGTACCTCACACAACAGTCTTTCCAAGCAACTCGCTGATTTTCCACATAGTCTTGAGTTGTTAGCCCATTGGTGGAAGAAAAATGACGCCTATCGCATTGACTTTTGTCAAACGTCGAAAAGAATGTTGGCATCGTTATGCTTGAATGTACTAAGCAAGTTTAAATGTCGCAATCCTTACAGTAGTAGACACATATCTGCTTGAACTATCCTAATTCCAACATTAATAGACACATACATGTACCATGATATATTATATCTTTGAATTGTCCATGTAAGTTGTACAGTCGCATTCCTTACAGTAGTAGATAACTTTATGCTTGAATGGTCCGGACCGTACAAGTTTAAATGTCATAATCCTTTCAGTAGTAGACACATATAATATTGACCGTGCAAGTTGAACAGTCGCAATAGTTACAGTAGAAGAAAAATATCTGCTTGAATGGTCCGTGAAAGTTGAAATGTCGCAATCCTTATGTACAGTAGTAGCTACTAAAACGCTTGAATGGACCGTATAAATAGAAATGTCGCAATCCTTACAGTAGTAGCCACCTATATGGTTGAATGGACCGTATAAATAGAAATGTCGCAATCCTTACAGTAGTAGCCACCTATATGGTTGAATGGACCGTATAAATAGAAATGTCGCAATCCTTACAGTAGTAGCCACCTATATGGTTGAATGGACCGTATAAATAGAAATGTCGCAATCCTTACAGTAGTAGCCACCTATATGGTTGAATGGACCGTATAAATAGAAATGTCACAATCCTTACAGTAGTAGCCACCTATATGGTTGAATGGACCGTATAAATAGAAATGTCGCAATCCTTACAGTAGTAGCCACCTATATGGTTGAATGGACCGTATAAATAGAAATGTCGCAATCCTTACAGTAGTAGCCACCTATATGGTTGAATGGACCGTATAAATAGAAATGTTGCAATCCTTACAGTAGTAGCCACCTATATGGTTGAATGGACCATGCACATTTAAATGTCATAATCCTTACAGTATTAGACACATATCTGCTTGAATTGTCGGTGCAAGTTGAACAGTCGCAATAGTTACAGTAGAAGAAAAATATCTGCTTGAATGGTCCGTGAAAGTTGAAATGTCGCAATCCTTATGTACAGTAGTAGCTACTAAAACGCTTGAATGGACCGTATAAATAGAAATGTCGCAATCCTTAGAGTAGTAGCCACCTATATGGTTGAATGGACCGTATAAATAGAAATGTCGCAATCCTTACAGTAGTAGCCACCTATATGGTTGAATGGACCGTATAAATAGAAATGTCGCAATCCTTACAGTAGTAGCCACCTATATGGTTGAATGGACCGTATAAATAGAAATGTCGCAATCCTTACAGTAGTAGCCACCTATATGGTTGAATGGACCGTATAAATAGAAATGTCGCAATCCTTACAGTAGTAGCCACCTATATGGTTGAATGGACCGTATAAATAGAAATGTCGCAATCCTTACAGTAGTAGCCACCTATATGGTTGAATGGACCGTATAAATAGAAATGTCGCAATCCTTACAGTAGTAGCCACCTATATGGTTGAATGGACCGTATAAATAGAAATGTTGCAATCCTTACAGTAGTAGCCACCTATATGCTTGAATGGACCGTATAAATAGAAATGTTGCAATCCTTACAGTAGTAGCCACCTATATGGTTGAATGGACCATGCACATTTAAATGTCATAATCCTTACAGTATTAGACACATATCTGCTTGAATTGTCGGTGTAAGTTGAACAGTCTCAATCCTTACAGTAATATACATAGTTATGCTTGAATGAACTGTGCAAGTTTAAATGTCGCAATCCTTACAGTAGTAGACACATACCTGCTTGAATTGTCCTTGCAAGTTGAACAGTCGAAATCCTTACAGAAGTAGACACATATTTGCTTGAATTGTCCTTGCAAGTTGAACAGTCGCAATCCTTACAGTAGTAGAATAATATCTGGTCCGTGCAAGTTGAACTGTCGCAATCCTTACAGTAGTAGACAAACATCTGCTTGAACTGTCCATGTTAATTGAACTGTCAATTTGTCAGCAGTATAATATCAATATTGGCTTGTTTTATCCGTGTAAATTGAACTGTCGCATTGGCTACAGTGGTACATAAATACCTGATTGAATTGTCCTTGTAAGTTGAACTGTCGCATTGTCTATAGTAGTTAATGAATATTTCCTTGAATGGAATTTTCTGTGTAATTTGAACGATCGCATTGTCTAAAGTGGTAGATACAAATCTGCTTGAAATGTCTGTGTAAGTTGAACTGTCGCATTGTCTACAGTATAAGATAAATATCTGCTTGTTTTGTCAGTGTAAATTGACCTGTCGCATTGTCTACAGTGGTATATAAATATCTGCTTGAAGTGTCCGCGTAAATTGAACAATCGCATTGTTTACAGTGGTAGATACATGTCTTATTGAATTGTCAGTGTAATTTGAACTATTGCATTGTCTAGAGTGGAAGATAAGTGTCCGTTTGAATTGTCCGAGTAAAGTGAACTGTCTCATTGTCTATAGTAACTTACATATGTATCTGCTTGTTTTGTCCGTGTAAATTGAACTGTCACATTGTCTATAGTAGTACATATATATTTGCTTGTTTTGTCCTTGTGAATTGATCTGTCGCATTGTCTACAGTGATACATTATATAAATAACACATTGCTTTGAATTGGACAGTAATATTGTCAGCCTGAGGAGAATACTGTCACCCGAGCCGCAGGCGAGGGTGACAGTATTTCTCCGAAGGATGACAATATTACTGTCCAATTCAAAGCAATTTGTTATTTATTTTATTATACCAAAAATAATAAAATAATAAATAATAAAATATAAATAATAAAATTAAAATTATTTTATGATCTGTAAAATGTTTCATAGCTCAAAAGTACAGCATAGAGCGCTCTACATGTCGAGTTTTAATGAGTTTCATTAACATCCTACCTGCCAGTAAACAAATTTGCATACGGCCGTGAGACAGTAAACAATTTGCATACCGCCTTGAGACAGTACAAAAACTGTCTCATGGTCACGTGGTACATTTGTCTTGACAGTAAAAATAGCAATTTTTTGTCAATGGGAGTTTTATATGGACAATGAAATTGAGGTATAATAAATGTATGTACTTGTTTTATCCGTGTAAATTGAACTGTCACATAGTCAACAGTGGTACATAATTATCTGATTGAATTGTCCGTGTAAGTTGAACTGTCGCATTGTCTATAGTAGTTAATGAATATTTCCTTGAATGGAATTGTCTGTGTAATTTGAACGATCGCATTGTCTAAAGTGGTAGATAATAATCTGCTTGAAATGTCTGTGTAAGTTGAACTGTCGCATTGTCTACAGTGGTACATAAATATCTGCTTGTTTTGTCCGTATAAATTGAACTGTCGCATTGTCTACAGTGGTATATAAATATCTGCTTGTTTTGTCCGTGTAAATTGAACTGTCGCATTGTCTACAGTGGTATATAAATATCTGCTTGTTTTGTCCGTGTAAATTGAACTGTCGCATTGTTTACAGTGGTATATAAATATCTGCTTGTTTTGTCCGTGTAAATTGAACTGTCGCATTGTCTATATCTGCTTGAAGTGTCCGCGTAAATTGAACAATCGCATATAAATGTCTGCTTCAAATGTCCGTGTAATTTGAACTATCGCATTGTCTATAGTGTAAGATAATTGTCCGTTTGAACTGTCGCATTGTCTACAGTGGTACATATATATCTGCTTGTTTTGTTCGTGTAAATTGAACTGTCGCATTGTCTACAGTGATTCATAAATATCTGCTTGTTTTGTCCGTGTAAAGTGAACTGTCGCATTGTCTACAGTGATTCATAAATATCTGCTTGTTTTGTCCGTGTAAAGTGAACTGTCGCATTGTCTACAGTGATTCATAAATATCTGTTTGTTTTGTCCGTGTAAATTGAACTGTCACATAGTCTACAGTGGTACATATTTATCTGCTTGTTTTGTCAGTGTGAATTGAACTGTCGCATTGTCTACAGTGGTACATAACTATCTGTTTGTTTTGTCAGTCTAAATTGAACTGTCGCATTGTCTACAGTGGTACATACATATCTGCTTGTTTTGTCCGTGTAAATTGAACTGTCACTTACTTTACAGTGGTACCTAAATATCTGCTTGTTTTGTCCGTGTAAATTGAACTGTTGCATTGTATACAGTGGTACATAAATATCTGCTTGTTTTGTCCGTGTAAATTGAACTGTCACATAGTCTACAGTGGTACATACATATTTGCTTATTTTGTCCGTGTAAATTGAACTGTCACATAGTCTACAGTGGTAGATGAATTGTCACATGAGGATAACAGTTAGATAGGTATGTATGTTTAGTTATACAACGGACTCTCGATAACTTGAAAGCGAAAGGGACCAAAGATTACTTCCAGTTATCGTCTTGTTCGAGGGATATCCCTTGATTAATTTACAAAGCATGCATTTTAGCTTTGTAATTCATTTTATTAAAATGTTTATGAAAAACAAGCCAGTGATAATACTATGTCAATTGTTTATACAAGGTAGATCTAGAATTTGGTCGAGTTAAACGATATCTTCGAATTACCACATATTAGAACAACTATCATGAGTCGAATGTATATTTCTTTGTAAACATATATAACTTTGTACCAGTTCGGTTTACTGGTCAATACATCCATTTGTTTGTGTTTATTTACCGTCGCTGTGCAGAATTAACTATTTGGCGACCAGTCAAAGTTAGATACAAGGGGGTCCGGGTTCGATACCCTTGCTCTTTCCGAAAAGACCCCTTGGTTCTTTTACGTGCCCAGTCTATAGAACCGATACACGCGAGGTTATCTTTTCTGGAAAGGACCAGTACTTTACCTCGAGTTGAGTGGGAGACGCTTAAAAGCACCACTTAAATTTCCAGAACCCGGACGGGGATTTGAGCCCCAGACCTCTAGATTAACAGTCCAGTGTGTTTAGCACTGGACTACCCCGCCACTCGAATACATCCGTAACGGGATATTGTAAAGACATTTTGACGTAAGAGTCCTTTCAATAAGCAAATCCATTAAGACCCTAAATCACAGGACAGAATAGTGTTCTTCACATGTTATGTACTTTAGATCAGTCAGCCTATCCGTGGATGTATTTGGTATACTTTGAACTAATACACAATGAATAACCGGAGAGTAATTGTACATCCAAATTGAAGAACGAAAAAGGGAGCTTACCGATTTAAAAAAGGCTCAACTATCCAAAATATTGTAACAGTAGTCTCCCTTGATTCTATATACTGCTGTCTTTTTGTTTGTTTGGAGTTTAACGCCGCTTTCAACAGCTTTGGTCATATCACGGCGGTCAGTGCACCTACCCATGTTTTCCTGGCTTTCCCACACCAGTACTTACACAACATTCTTTCGAAGCCACTGACTACTTTCTCACATAGATCAGAGGTGAGAGGCAATGGGAAAAAATCGCCCGAAAGAATGTCGCCGCAACCGGATATCGAACCCGTGACCAAACTGCTGTCATAAGAGTTCATGAATCTTCATGATTACGCGAATATTTTTAAATCTCCAAACTTGCACGAATTCATGCACACCAACAAGTTGAGCCGGGTCAAGCAAACTAATGTCATAATCATTTCCCGCAAAGAGCAATTCTGCAGCAGACGGCTTTGTTACAATCTTGACAAAAATACGGAAAATCTCTATAAACTAATGTTTAACAATTGAATACAATTGAAAACATTGTGACAAAAGGAGAACATTTTTTCCCAGTGTTTACAAGGGTCGTCTGCTGCAGAGGCGTCTGAAGGCGTCTGTATGTGGAAAATAGTTAATGATGCTCCTTAACGGGACCATATCAAGGTATATTGGCGTTATTTCGGGGCTACAGTTCTAGTTGTTATATCAAAAGAAGCGTTGAGGACTATATTACATATAAATGGAAAGTGAAGATTCTTGTGAGACTGAACGGATGTATAGGTTCGCCCGAAACTTCACTTTACGCAGATGTATAATGACCTCAAATCGCTATCCCCTGCCAATGTATACTTTATGAAACTTGATCTTAACTGGTTATAAGGGGATTCCTAAATGTCTTACATTTTCTTAAATCGAAAAAACTGAGACCAGTATAGAATTTAGGATCACGCCGTAGAGGCGGAGTTGATCTTGAACTGCAATGTCAATGTTTTGTGTCATTCAAATATTTTTGCAGCAATTCACGCATGCTAGTATAAGGAGAGAAAAGGCGAATTTCCGGGACTTTTAGGGCTGGTTCTTTACCGATTGAGAAAACCTGGTCGTTTACAATCCCTCATTGTTTCCAATTGTGTGCAAATTCGGACCACGACACAACTTCAAAGATTCTACATCACGGTAAACCACGTCACGCGGTAGCTTACATTTTGGCTTGTCATAATATTCCTGTTTGGAAACTAATTGTATTCGCATTCCGAAATCCCCTATTAGACGAGATTTCAACATATCGTAGGGCATTCCATTCCATATCCTCGGTTCTTAACGTCATTGTTGTCAACTTTTTTTCTCGGTGTGTTTGTGGTGGCAGTCAACTGTCAAGTGGTGCAATATATGTTGATGTCTAAAGATTCATGCATTCATTGGTAGCGTCGTTCTTTGAATGCTTTCAGTAACCAATTTAAGAGACCCGAGTGTACATGTGGGACGTTATTGAAATTTATATCAAAAGGGTTTTTTCATGTTGATTTGTTATTTTTCATAACCAAATCAATTGTAGTTTTAATAGTTGAGATTTTGTCGACCAGTGTAGAACCAGAGCAACATGGGCTCTCCACACATATTTATCGTGTTCTGCACTTTTCGTCAATCAGTCAAAGAAGGTTTCAAGAAATGTGTGTCAATTAAGATCAGATTCCATAGGTTGACAGGGAGATGTGTATTTTCACTTGTAAAACCAACGCAAAGGTTATATTTAATTGAGCAATGCTTATTCGTGTTATTTCTATTTGTCCCCAGATAATGGATGCCATTAAATCAAGAGGACCATGGCATGTCAGGAGCGAAGATAGCGATTGCTACGACAGACTCAATGACGATCAAGTAAAGGGTGAATCTGACAATATCGTTTTTCAAACGGAAACACCGACCAAAATACAGGAAACAGAAATGAGCACGCCACAAGCCTGTAAACCACCACTATATTATACATAAATCGCTCCTGTTACTTGTCTATTAAGTCTATTGTGACTACACTTCCTGTATTTCATCAGAAGTTTCATCTAGTGATTTAGTATAAACAGACAAAAATCGAAGGTTCTAGTGAGACTCGGCGTCTGCTGTGTATATCTGCAGTTTGACGCCGTTAGAAACACTAGTTCAGCTAAACTAAAATTGTTTTGGGGGTATTCTGGGTCGTTCGAAAGGCAGATCAAAATATTTAGCAGTGATAGTCCCCAAAATTAAACATGGCATTGACAAATAAAAGGCGAAATGTAGGAAGTAACTAAAAGGGAATATTTGCCAATTATTTGTTTATTAATAAATATAATCGGCTATTGACCCATAGTTGATTCATTAGTTTAAGCTTAACACCGTTTTTGGTCTGGGTCTTTAGCCCCTGGTCATAGTAGTAATACAATGTTTTTCGTAGTTGGCAGCCTGCCAATTATTGTTAGCACCAAGCAACGCATTTTAGGTTGAGACTGCGCGAGAAAAATAGATCATCATGGATTCAACAAAACTGCATTTAAAAGGATAGGATCTCCCCCATAAATATCATTAAAATGTTGTTAGAACATCAGTGAAAAACTTAAGGCGTGAGTGCTCCAATATAAGTTTAAGAAATGCTTTAGAAATTAATGCGCCGAGAGGTCAAATATGGATGCTTGTTAACATTATTAACATTCGCGAAGAGGAACGAAAAAAAAATAAGAAGTCGCGTGAAATATACAGTGGCGGATTAACCAGGGGCCGTAGGGACCGTGCCCGACTTCCCCCACTCCACGACACCCCGATCCTGTCGTACATCATACATATCTGGCGAGCGCTTGGCCAAATTCGCTTCTCAGAGCCCGGCCGGACATCGGGCAGACAATGATCGGGGAACAGTACTACAAGATGCCCTATAAAAAAAAGGGAGGACTGAAGGAGAAGGAAAGGGCAGTACCCACAAGAGAGGGAGAGTGGCAGTAAAGGGAATAAGACCTCTCCTCTTTAGCCACCAATGCACCAATAATTAAGTTGTAGAGGTAGCGTGCAAACGCAAACCTCTCCCTCAATCGTGCTGTGCAGGTGCCCGCAAATGCTGTGGAGGTATCAACGGCATTTTCGTTAGAATGCTTGTCGTAATGATATCTAAGACAAGTTCGAATATTGTTCATATTGTGTCAGAAACTAGGCCACTAGGCCAAATTGAAGGGAAATCTTGTTAACATATCAAATTTCCCTTTGATTCTTTATGTCTTAAATGTGTATACTTGTGAGCTCTTGGTGAGATATATAATGCCAACAAGGTCCTTCTGTTTTAAAATTGGCACTTTAATAAAATTTACTATTTTTGACATGATCTCTCAACTTCTTGACAATAAATACATAAACATAAGCTGCAATTGTTATTTCCTTTCATATTTCCCTTACTTCTCCAACCTTCCAGAGGCCCCAAGGCCGTCAGCACTGCAGTGCTTTGATTAACGGTATGTCATGGTGGCCAGTTTTTCCTGGCTTTCTCGTACCAGTATATACCTAGGCAACTGCCTACCTTCTTCCTACATACTATTGGTTGTATATTGATTGTTTAATTTATTGGTGTTTAACGCCGTTTTCAACAAATTCTCAGGCATATCACAGCGGCTATTTATGTTATATTCTTTAGAATCCGGACAGTAATGAGATGTTATTGTAACAATACATTTTAAATAAAATTAAAGGTTTTATCCTTTACCAATTGAAGCACCAAACTCATTAGGGAACGAGAGTATGTATGGGCGAGAGAGTGTATGTGTGTTTGTGTGATTGCTAGAGACCTTGACCATTGTATAAATTAAAGTACTGAAAGTGCCAAAGGAAGGTAGAATTGTGATCGGTTAAGAGAAGATGCAGAAGTGCATATTGAAATATTTATCTAAAAAAGATTCCCCACCATGACAAACAAGTAATGATGCATAAGGCCAGGATGTAATATTTCCAAGATCATAAATTCTTGTTGGTGTTGTTAAAATTAATTGACCCCAATTCCGAATATATCATTCGGTTCCCATAATACGTTTTAAATTATCATATTACCTAATAGTTCTACGGAAATCCCACCATGAACACACATGACAGTATAGTGTCTTACTATGTATTGACTGTACTGAACCAACTGATGCATTATAATTCAGAGTATGCAAGCTATTAATACAATTTATTAATGATTGCATCTCCAAAACAGAGGGCAAGCGTGGCCATGAATCGATCACCCGAGTGATAGCTATGTAGCATAAATTGTGTTATGTGTAATAGATAATATCGCAGAAAATTTAATCAAGAGAGGGAATGAAACTGCTAGGAGTAGACATAGTCTGGTTCCCTGCGTACTATATGACAAATACGTAACATAGTGGTAGGGGCAGGTAATCCAGCCTAGGAGTAAACACTGTAAATGAAACTTATCAATAAATGACATGTGTTATGATATTAAATCTTTGAACAGTTTGTAAAAAGGACCACCAAAGTATCATTCCCGTGAAGTTTGGTTGATATCAGTCCAATTGTTTGGGAGGAGATTGTATTGAAGGCTAAATCTCACTTGTAACTTTGGTAGCCTTGATAACGCACTTCTACTGACAAAACGACAGTAACAACTCAATAATAATAATGCTCTATCACGTTTCCAATCGCACGCGGCATGCGAATATGAATATATAGATGTTAAACTTCATACAGACATACGGATATATTTGCACAGCGATAAGATATGTGTCAATGAATATGACACAGATACAAATGTTTCGAAACCAGCCAAACCTATAACCGAACATTACTATAATGTTAACAGCTTTGTAAGTGTCTTAAAGAACAAACAGAGTTACCATGCATCTCATTGAAACTATTTTCATTTTCGCATGAAAACTGAATATATATTTTCATTTCCACGTGCAAAGTAACGAACCTAATTTAGTTATAAAGGATTTATTATGCCTTTAGATATGCACCGATTAAATTAACTGTCATGATTCATGTGCGTTTTAAGGTATGATATACGAAAGTAATATGGCGGAACAAATAACCCATTCGGACCATAAAACAAGTGAATTTTACAATTATACATATTTCTATCATCATTTTACCATGACCAACTTATGGGATTGATTGATTAGGTGTAAGGCTGTTTTCAACAATTTTCCGTCATATCACGGCGGTCAGTTTACATATTTGTATGTTTCCACATTATAGACTTTCCAAGCACCTGACTGCATTTCAACTTAAGGGAGATGTTATACTGATCCTGTCAAAGAACTGGACGTTTTGTTCCACTAATTGAATAAGCATCTACAGTAGACGTGTGCCAGTTATACAGATTAGTGATGTTTTAGGCAAACCAACCTTAGTCTAATTGTTACAAGTTAAGTTAAACAAATATTTCAATCATTCAAATTGACGGTCATTGCCAGAATTTTAATAAAACAGAATGCGACTCATTGGCGATCAGTGAAAAACCATATCACACTGTGCGAATGTGCATGCTGGTCTGGATCTGCCCCCATAACCATTGCCTTAAGGTCATATTTAGATGGAATATCTAAGCACTATTTAATGGGGGAGCGACAGGGTCTGGTCTCTAGGATCATGCGGATCACTGTACTTGCAAATAGGTGGATACGGTATCGATATTACCAAGAAGTACATGCGATGTTTGCTTGTTTCTTTGTTTAACCCTTTCAACGATTTTGACGAACCTGAAACTTACTTTTGTTGTAATGACAGTGGGAAAAAGAGAGTTCGTTCATAATGAACTATTTCTCATTTTACAACGGAATGTTCAATACTTATAGTTTCATTTATAGAGACGGTTCATATGTTTGTCTCAATGAGTCGTCTGATGCTGACTTGTCGTATGTGGGAAATTGTTATCTTATATTATAGTGGAAGGGTCGTCTCATTGAAGGTTGATATGTTGATAAGTTTTGTAATTATCTTTTCCATTGTTTTTGTTAACATCAGACTTGAGCGTTAACTATTATTTTCCGCGTTTAAATGAAGTGGAATGGTCAAAAGCCCCGATTCATAATATGGCATGTGTTAACACTTCAGTTCACTGTTTTCAATCTACAACGGTAGACGGAGATGTCCAACTTGACAAATCCACATGCTCCTTCTTTGTTATGGCACAGCTAGGCGACGGTTATGGAATCAATTTGTGTAGTGGCAAGAAGTATAATTCAAAACCGTAATCAACCTGTACGAAACCTTCGTCTTCCGTTGTAAACTGTAAACAGTGAGATTGCGAATATAAAAGGATATTTCAAAGCCTCCGTCTTCCATTGTAGATTAAAAACAGTGAGATTGCCAATATGCTCGTAAAATGATATGTTTGTAACTTGTATAAGTGCTTTAAGTGGTCTGAATTTATATTGCATTGTTGTTTTGCGACGTGCCTCTTAAATCTGAACTTTGTCTAAGGATTTACTTTACATATCGTTTAAATGAGACCGCTGAAGGACAAAGTTTAGAAAGAAAAAGTACTTTTGTCAAATCATCGGGGAGAAAGAATGGCTGAGCTGGCATTTGAGCTCACGTTCCTTGAATTGATAGCCCTCTTCGTTAACGATGAGCTATCGCAACCAACAACTAACTTATGAAAAGTGTAGAACAAAATATGTCTGCTCTTCAGAAACATATTTATTTTGAGAAAAAAGATTGTTAACTACTATCATCGGAATAAACCGTGCATCTGTGATCTAAGTGCATCCTTCAAGATACGTAAATGTATTCTGTGAGTGGTCATTTCCTGTGATTGTTCCTTTCCTGTGATTGTTCCTTTCCTGAAATGTTTGATTTAAAACCACATTAACCAACAGGGAAGATAAAGATATGTCTATACATAAACTTCCAGTCATTGTTTTCTCTATTTCGCCTGATATTCAATGAGTAGATCATTGGACGAGAGGACAGCCCCGATGGCTCAATCGGTAGCGACGAGCGCTGTCAATATAGGGGTTGCGAGTTAGAACTCCAGCTCATCTTAAATTCTTTCTGACGTTTGACAAAAGTCACAGTGACTCGCGTCATTCGTTTACCACCTATGGGCTAATAGTCTATGTGGAAAACCAGCCAGTTGCTTGGAAAGTATGGTGTAGGAAAGCCAGAAAACGCATGTATATGTGAACTGACCGCCTTGAAATGACTGCAAAATGGTCGAGAACGGCGTTAACTCTTTCAGCGCCGAATTGTTTAAAGTAGACTCCTCCATGTTCAAGATCGGGCGTCTCAATTTCTTATGTAATAACAGTTGGGACTATTTTGATAACCAAAAGACAAACAATGCTGATTTCAGGTGAGACAGCTTGTTACGAGCTGACTCACCTGAATCAGTATTGTTTGCAAAAACCTCAATATTACCTTTGGCGCTGAAATAGTTAAATTCTAATCAATCAATATATCATAGGACGAGAACATATCTAAAATCACGGATGATTCACTTAGCAGGATGAGGGTTAATTCTTTACCTGATTTAAACGACTTCCGACAGCAAATGTATGCAACATTTAACTTTTGAAAACACTTTTGAAAAGGGAGAATGACCTCAAAACAAGCTATTTCTCCTTTTACCTCAATATTTCCCCAAAACGGTATTAACTTTTCAATATTTCGACGTTTCATTCTTTTCCATGGATGTTTGCAATCCAGACGAATCAGTCAAACTGAAAGCAGACATGAGCATATTAATAAAATATGTATAATTAAAATTAAACTTAATCGAGGCAATTTGTTTTAAACTCTGATTTCATAATTACTTCAGTAAGCGTATCAGAATCATTAGTGTTTAAATAATGTTGAAGTAAACGGATTCTGTATTGTATTTGTGAACATTGCTAAATTACACATTTTAATTAATATATCTATATATTGTCTAACAGAGAATGGAGACGAGTATCGGTCAGTATGTGAATATGCGGGGGGTAACTTAACTAACAATATCAATTCTGACAATGATCGAGCCTATTGGTTGTTCAAAAAAAGCGCCCACCACTTAACAAAGATAATATGTATTCCATGTAATCACAACAAAAGGCGCTTAGATGTATTAACCCTTTCCGACATACAACACATCTGAAGCAGATGACTTTGAAACATAGTGGCAAAAACATGAAATAATCTCCATAAAAAATAGCTTAATTGTTAAATAAAGTTGAAAACATTGTGGCCAAAGGAGAAATTGCTCATCATGAGCAATTTCACCTTTGGCCACAATGTTTTCAAAAGCCGTCTGTTACTATTGCTATTGCGTCAAAATGCGTCTGCAGGTGGAAAAGGGTTAAGACACCAAATCGGCTGACACTGCTCAAGTATTATGACGAGTTGCATCCGTTTCACCAGCTTTAACACGTTTACCTATTACAATAAATACGCAGTAGACGACTTTGAAAATGTATAAAAACAATATGGAAATACTCTTTAAACGATACCATAATTATTATATATACTTGAAAACATTGTGGCAGATGGAAAAATGTATTAATATGAGCAATTTATCCTTTGGTCGCATGGTTTTTAAAAGTCGTCTGCGTCAGAAAGCGTGTGTGTGAGGGAAATGGTTTTACTGTATGCTATTCATCTCATAGTAAAAATAAAGTTGGCTTTTTATTTAACAAAACATGTATCACTTGCCATTTCTATGGTTTTTATCGGCTCCCCTTGTACACTAGTTACCAGTTATTTGATTAAAATATCACGTGGAGAAACAAAATAATTCAAAATTCTACATTTTGTAGCAAAAAAACCTTTGAAGTTGTATGTGCCACATGTACAAAACGTACGTATTCTGAAATCTTAATCCTATACGTAAAGCAACACATAAACCCCAAAACTGAAACGTATACGTAATTTGAATAATGACTAGTTTAAAACACCCAGGTATTGGGATTTCGGGATTTTAACAATTTTGCCATACAATTAATGGACTGACATTATTCAATAGAATAGAACATGATCAATCAAAGCTCCAAAGGTACTGTAGTGGCTATTGTGTAAACAGTCTTGCAATGTGTACCTCGGTGTAGGCCTTGCAATTTGAAACAGAATTACTATTTTGCCCATTGGTGGAGAAAGAATGACGCTAATCACAACGACTTTTGTCAATCATCGGAAAGAATGAATGGCCATGCCGAGATTTGACCTTAGCCCAATGAACTGATGTACCTCGTCCTTACCGTCTGAGCTATCGCGGCTCGGCTGGTGAACTTTGCAATGTGTACCTCGGTGTAGGCCTTGCCTATTTGAAACAGAATTACTATTTTGCCTATTGATGAAGAAAGAATGACGCTAGTCACAACGACTTTTGGCAATCATCTGAAAGAATGAATGGCTTAGCCTAGACACTGCTATCCATTCTTTCCGATAGTTGACAGAAGTCATTGTGACTAGTGTCAATCGTCTTTCACCAATAGACTAAATAGTCTATATCCATTCTATTGCCATATATTCGATACTTTTTAGTTTAACTTTCTACAAATGCTGGGAATAATTGGTATTTTAGGGCACAATCTGGTTACTAATCCTTCTTATGGACATGTTCTTGTTTTTACTAAACCTTTATAAATATAAAAGGAATCCAGACTCCCTTATTAAGCATGGTTGAAACTTGTGACTCTAAAAGCGCAACATAACAACATAGGTTGAAGGGAGGTCGTGGCCTTCAACCTTACACTATTTATTGTTAGGAAGATTTTTGTTATTTGTTTTTGATAAACAGAGAAGATATTTCCTTAACTCTTTACACGTTATCGACAGATTTCGCCAACCGTTGGTGATGACCAATGCAAACAGCGTAACATAACTTTATGAAGCGTTCATTAACCACATTTCACCGCATCGGTAACTTACCAAGAAAACGCCGTGATATAACTGAAACAATGTTGAAAGCAGCGCAACACAACAATCAATCACATTTCAAACTATCGATTCTCGTGTGACCTGACTCCAGCATTTACCGATATAACTAGATAGCGCATGTTAACGACATTTCGCCTATTTATTGTCACCTTTCACTGCGTAAAATGTATCCATTTTTACGAAATATTATACAAGAATCTACTTTCAAGCCAAAACGGAAGACGCTTGTCAGTCAATAAGAACGTTCTTAAAAAGCAGATGTTTTCATTAAAAACACTCGAAAGCCATTGAAACACTTACCGATCCCCGATATGGTTGTTCATTATTTATGACGGTTGAAAAAAAGATATTTTGTTAAGAGTCATTTGTCTTTCACCAATGAGCTAAATAGTCTATGCAGATTCGTTGTAAGGGTCAATGCGTCAATATCATTTGATCAAATAAGACAGATAGTGGGCATAGCGAATAGCAGATACTTTATAGGTCAATTTGAAGCAAAGCTGACCTCGCGATAACTCGAAGTCGAAAAGAATCGATAAATTTCTTCGAAGTATCGACTTATTCCGGGGGGGGGGGGGGGGGGGGGGGGGAAGCATGTTTGTTCATATTGTATCACACTGAGCCGCCACTCCGTTGTAGGTGCTTGAACTTCAGTATGACATTCATATACATGGTTGGGGCACTTGAATACACATAGTAATACATGCTGTTACAGGAAAAATATGTAACTAGTTAACCCTTGTTTTAATAAATTAATTAAAACTAGCAATATAGAGTCAGACTCTGTTTTACATTTTTGATTAACTATAACATATTTCTTAGCTCACATATTAACAATAAAGAATGAAATTTCGGAGAAAAGTTGCACAAAAAGTGATGGCTGAGTATGCAGTATATGATTTCAATATAGTTTAAGTAGACATGTGTTTGAGTATTCAACTGTTGGTTAATATTTGTTTTATACATAGAAGCAACTTCTTGGTGCTCAGGTGACTGCGGGGTAAGCATTACGACTGACTGGCTGTTGTCAGAAGAAATGGACCAGACGTACTGGCAACTTACTAAAACGACGCGATATCACTGAAGCACTGTTGATAGTACGCAGTAAACACCAAACAATAATAAACAAACAAACCACACAATAGTGTACATACATCGGGTCACCATCAAATCGATTGAAAACTTAAACCTGATAACATAATTATACTGATCAACATTTTCCCAAATTCGACAAAGTTGCAGCGAACGCCTTTGTAAAGATGTCTGGGCAAATATGTGGACATTTTGTATAAATAAATGTTTTGAATGATTGATATAGTTGGAAAAGTTGTGGTAAAAGAAGAAATTCCTCATTATGAGCAATTTCATATTTTGCCATGACGTTTTCAAAATTAATTTGATACTGATGCGTCAGAAGTGTCTACATAAGGGAATGGGTTAAACCTCGGTCAACACTCGAATATATCGTTATCAAATTTAGAAATGTCTACATAAGGGAATGAGTTAAACCTCGGTCAACACTCGAATATATCGTTATCAAATTTAGAAATGTCTACATAAGGGAATGGGTTAAATCCCGGTGGACACTCGAATATATCGTTATCTAATTTAGAAATGTCTACAAAAGGGAAAGGGTTAAATCCCGATGGACACTCGAATAAAATCGTTATGTAATTTAGAAATGTCTACATAAGGGAATGGGTAAAATCCCGGTGGACACTCGAATATATCGTTATCAAATTTAGAAATGTCTACATAAGGGAATGGGTTAAATCCCGGTGGACACTCGAATATATCGTTATCTTATTTAGAAATGTCTACATAAGGGAATGGGTTAAACCACGGTCAACACTCGAATATATCGTTATCAAATTTAGAAATGTCTACATAAGGGAATGGGTTAAATCCCGGTGGACACTCGAATATATCGTTATCTTATTTAGAAATGTATACATAAGGGAATGGGTTAAACCACGGTCAACACTCGAATATATCGTTATCAAATTTAAAAATGTCTACATAAGTGAATGGGTTAAACCTCGGTCAACACTCGAATATATCGTTATCAACTTTAGAAATGTCTACATCAGGGAATGGGTTAAACCTCGCTCAACACTTGAATATATCGTTATCAAATTCAGAAATGTCTACATAAGGGAATGGGTTAAACCTCGGTCAACACTCGAATATATCGTTATCAACTTTAGAAATGTCTACATCAGGGAATGGGTTAAACCTCGCTCAACATTCGAATATATCGTTATCAAATTTAGAAATGTCTACATAAGGGAATGGATTAAACCTCGGTCAACACTTGAATATGTCGTTATCAAATTTAGAAATGTCTATAAAGGGAATGAGTTAAACCTCGGTCAACACTCGCATAAATCGTTATCAAATTTAGAAATGTCTACATACGGGCATGGGTTAAACCTCAGTCAACACTCGAATAAATCGTTATCAAATTTAGAAATGTCTACATAAGGAAATGTGTTAAACCTCGGTCAAAACTCGAATATGTCGTTATCAAACTAAGAAACGTCTACATAAGGGAATGGGTTAAACCTCGGTCAAAACTCGAATATGTCGTTATCAAATTTAGAAATGTCTATATACGGGCATGGGTTAAATCTCGGTCAACACTCGAATATATCGTTATCAAATTTGGAAAAGTCTACATGTGGGAATGGGTTAAACCTCGGTCAACACTCGAATATATCGTTATCAAATTTAGAAATGTCTACATAAGGGAATGGGTTAAACCTCGGTCAAAACTCGAATATGTCGTTATCAAATTAAGAAATGTCTACATACGGGAATGGGTTAAACCTCGGTCAACACTCGAATATATCGTTATCAAATTTAGAAATGTCTATATATGGGCATGGGTTGAACCTCGGTCAACATTCCAATAAATCGTTATCAAATTTAGAAATGTCTACATACGGGAATGGGATAAACCTCGGTCAACACTCGAATATATCGTTATCAAATTAAGAAATGTCTACATACGGGAATGGGTTTAAACCTCGGTCAACACTCGAATAAATCGTTATCAAATTTAGAAATGTCTACATAAGGGAATGGGTTAAACCTCGGTCAACACTCGAAAATATCGTTATCAAATTTAGAAGTGTCTACATAAGGGAATGGGTTTAACCTCGGTCAACACTTGAATATGTCCTTATCAAATTTAGAAATGTCTATATATGGGCATGGGTTGAATCTCGGTCAACACTCGAATAAATCGTTATCAAATTTAGAAATGTCTACATACGGGAATGGGATAAACCTCGGTCAACACTCGAATATATCGTTATCAAATTAAGAAATGTCTACATACGAGAATGGGTTAAACCTCGGTCAACACTCGAATATATCGTTATCAAATTTAGAAATGTATACATGAGGGAATAGATTAAACCTCGGTCAACACTCGAATAAATCGTTATCAAATTTAGAAATGTCTACATAAGGGAATGGGTTAAACCTCGGTCAACACTCGAAAATATCGTTATCAAATTTAGAAGTGTCTACATAAGGGAATGGGTTAAACCTCGGTCAACACTTGAATATGTCCTTATCAAATTTAGAAATGTCTATAATGGGAATGGGTTAAACCTCGGCCAACACTCGAATATATCGTTATCAAATTTAGAAATGTCTACATACGGGCATGGGTTAAACCTCGGTCAACACTCGAATAACTCGTTATCAAATTTAGAAATGTCTACATCAGGGAATGGGTTAAACCTCGGTCAGAACTCGAATATGTCGTTATCAAATTAAGAAATGTCTACATACGGAATCGGTTAAATCTCGGTCAACACTCGAATATATCGTTATCAAATTTAGAAATGTCTTTATACCGGCATGGGTCAAACCTCGGTCAACACTCGAATAAATCGTTATCAAAATTAGAAATGTCTACATACGGGAATGGGTTAAAGCTCGGTCAACACTCGAATATATCGTTATCAAATTTAGAAATGTCTACATAACGGCATGGGTTAAACCTCGGTCAACACTCGAATAAATCGTTATCAAATTTAGAAATGTCTACATAAGGGAATGGGTTAAACCTCGGTCAACACTCGAATATATCGTTATAGAATTTAGAAATGTCTACATAACGGCATGGGTTACACCTCGGTCAACACTCAAATATATCGTTATCAAATTTAGAAATGTCTACATACGAGCATGGGTTAAACCTCGATCAACACTCGAACAAATCGTTATCAAATTAAGAAACACTACATACGGGAATGGGTTAAACCTCGGTCAAAACTCGAATGAATCGTTATCAAATTTAGAAATGTCTACATACGGGAATGGGTTAAACCTCGGTCAACACTCGAATATATCGTTATCAAATTAAGAAATGTCTACATACGGGAATGGGTTAAACCTCGGTCAACACTCGAATAAATCGTTATCAAATTTAGAAATGTCTACATAAGGGAATGGGTTAAACCTCGGTCAACACTCGAAAATATCGTTATCAAATTTAGAAGTGTCTACATAAGGGAATGGGTTAAACCTCGGTCAACACTTGAATATGTCCTTATCAAATTTAGAAATGTCTATATATGGGCATGGGTTGAACCTCGGTCAACACTCGAATAAATCGTTATCAAATTTAGAAATGTCTACATACGGGAATGGGATAAACCTCGGTCAACACTCGAATATATCGTTATCAAATTAAGAAATGTCTACATACTTGAATGGGTTAAACCTCGGTCAACACTCGAATATATCGTTATCAAATTTAGAAATGTATACATGAGGGAATAGATTAAACCTCGGTCAACACTCGAATAAATCGTTATCAAATTTAGAAATGTCTACATAAGGGAATGGGTTAAACCTCGGTCAACACTCGAAAATATCGTTATCAAATTTAGAAGTGTCTACATAAGGGAATGGGTTAAACCTCGGTCAACACTTGAATATGTCCTTATCAAATTTAGAAATGTCTATAATGGGAATGGGTTAAACCTCGGCCAACACTCGAATATATCGTTATCAAATTTAGAAATGTCTACATACGAGCATGGGTTAAACCTCGGTCAACACTCGAATAACTCGTTATTAAATTTAGAAATGTCTACATAAGGGAATGGGTTAAACCTCGGTCAGAACTCGAATATGTCGTTATCAAATTAAGAAATGTCTACATACGGAATCGGTTAAACCTCGGTCAACACTCGAATATATCGTTATCAAATTTAGAAATGTCTTTATACCGGCATGGGTCAAACCTCGGTCAACACTCGAATAAATCGTTATCAAAATTAGAAATGTCTACATACGGGAATGGGTTAAAGCTCGGTCAACACTCGAATATATCGTTATCAAATTTAGAAATGTCTACATAACGGCATGGGTTAAACCTCGGTCAACACTCGAATAAATCGTTATCAAATTTAGAAATGTCTACATAAGGGAATGGGTTAAACCTCGGTCAACACTCGAATATATCGGTATCATATTTAGAAATGTCTACATAAGGGAATGGGTTAAAGCTCGATCAACACTCGAATGAATATATCGTTAACAAATTTAGAAATGTCTACATGAGGGAATGGGTTAAAGCTCGGCCAACACTCAAATATATCGTTATCAAATTTAGAAATGTCTACATACGAGCATGGGTTAAACCTCGATCAACACTCGAACAAATCGTTATCAAATTAAGAAACACTACATACGGGAATGGGTTAAACCTCGGTCAAAACTCGAATGAATCGTTATCAAATTTAGAAATGTCTACATACGGGAATGGGTTAAACCTCGGTCAACACTCGAATATATCGTTATCAAATTAAGAAATGTCTACATACGGGAATGGGTTAAACCTCGGTCAACACTCGAATAAATCGTTATCAAATTTAGAAATGTCTACATAAGGGAATGGGTTAAACCTCGGTCAACACTCGAAAATATCGTTATCAAATTTAGAAGTGTCTACATAAGGGAATGGGTTAAACCTCGGTCAACACTTGAATATGTCCTTATCAAATTTAGAAATGTCTATATATGGGCATGGGTTGAACCTCGGTCAACACTCGAATAAATCGTTATCAAATTTAGAAATGTCTACATACGGGAATGGGATAAACCTCGGTCAACACTCGAATATATCGTTATCAAATTAAGAAATGTCTACATACGGGAATGGGTTAAACCTCGGTCAACACTCGAATATATCGTTATCAAATTTAGAAATGTATACATGAGGGAATAGATTAAACCTCGGTCAACACTCGAATAAATCGTTATCAAATTTAGAAATGTCTACATAAGGGAATGGGTTAAACCTCGGTGAACACTCGAAAATATCGTTATCAAATTTAGAAGTGTCTACATAAGGGAATGGGTTAAACCTCGGTCAACACTTGAATATGTCCTTATCAAATTTAGAAATGTCTATAATGGGAATGGGTTAAACCTCGGCCAACACTCGAATATATCGTTATCAAATTTAGAAATGTCTACATACGAGCATGGGTTAAACCTCGGTCAACACTCGAATAACTCGTTATTAAATTTAGAAATGTCTACATAAGGGAATGGGTTAAACCTCGGTCAGAACTCGAATATGTCGTTATCAAATTAAGAAATGTCTACATACGGAATCGGTTAAACCTCGGTCAACACTCGAATATATCGTTATCAAATTTAGAAATGTCTTTATACCGGCATGGGTCAAACCTCGGTCAACACTCGAATAAATCGTTATCAAAATTAGAAATGTCTACATACGGGAATGGGTTAAAGCTCGGTCAACACTCGAATATATCGTTATCAAATTTAGAAATGTCTACATAACGGCATGGGTTAAACCTCGGTCAACACTCGAATAAATCGTTATCAAATTTAGAAATGTCTACATAAGGGAATGGGTTAAACCTCGGTCAACACTCGAATATATCGTTATAGAATTTAGAAATGTCTACATAACGGCATGGGTTAAACCTCGGTCAACACTCAAATATATCGTTATCAAATTTAGAAATGTCTACATACGAGCATGGGTTAAACCTCGATCAACACTCGAACAAATCGTTATCAAATTAAGAAACACTACATACGGGAATGGGTTAAACCTCTGTCAAAACTCGAATGAATCGTTATCAAATTTAGAAATGTCTACATAAGGGAATGGGTTAAACCTCGGCCAACACTCAAATATATCGTTATCAAATTTAGAAATGTCTACATACGAGCATGGGTTAAACCTCGATCAACACTCGAATATATCGTTATCAAATTTAGAAACACTACATACGGGAATGGGTTAAACCTCGGTCAAAACTCGAATATATCGTTATCAAATTTAGAAATGTCTACATACGATCATGGGTTAAACCTCGATCAACACTCGAATAAATCGTTATCAAATTTAGAAACGTCTACATAAGGGAATGGGTTAAACCTCGGGCAACACTCGAATAAATCGTTATCAAATTTAGAAATGTCTACATAAGGGAATGGGTTAAACCTCGGCCAACACTCGAATATATCGTTATCAAATTTAGAAATGTCTACATAAGGGAATAGGTTAAACCTCAGCCAACACTTGAATATATCTCTATCAAATTCAGAAATGTCTACATAAGGGAATGGGTTAAACCTCGGTCAACACTCGAATATATCGTCATCAAATTTAGAAATGTCTACATAAGGGAATGGGTTAAACCTCGGTCAACCCTTGAATATATCGTTATCAAATTTAGAAATGTCTACATAAGTAAATGGGTTAAACCTCGGTCAACACTCAAATATATCGTTATCAAATTTAGAAATGTCTACATAAGTAAATGGGTTAAACCTCGGTCAACACTCGAATATATCGTTATCAAATTTAGTTTTTATATCACACGTTTGCAGTTGCATACACGAGATTTTTTTATATAATTTGTTGGGGTTTACGCCGTATTTTCAACATTATTTGAGGTAAAACCCGTCAACAGTTTTTCTATCTTAATGAGCAATTTCTGCTTTTGCCACAATGTTTCAAAAGTAGTCTGTTGCAGAGTCTGCCAGCAAGTGTCTATGTCTTGAAAGAGGTTACACTTACTGTTCTGTCGAATCCTACTCGACAAATTATTCTCCACTGAGATTGACGAAAATCATTGCAAATTACGACACTATTTGCTGGATACATCTGTTGCTGGGAACACTCAGTAAGAATGGCAGCCACAGTCGGACGCTAGCTTCAACCGTAAAACCGAACTACGGGACACTTAGTAAGAATGGCAGCCACAGTCGGACGCTAGCTTCAACCGTAAAACCGAACTACGGAACACTCAGTAAGAATGGCAGCCACAGTCGGACGCTAGCTTCAACCGTAAAACCGAACTACGGGACACTTAGTAAGAATGGCAGCCACAGTCGGACGCTAGCTTCAACCGTAAAACCGAACTACGGGACACTTAGTAAGAATGGCAGCCACAGTCGGACGCTAGCTTCAACCGTAAACTCCAGCTAAATGGGTCCGAACGACTGGAGTCAATGTAACTCTTGAACTCAAGCAGGTGGTGTGGTATTGTTTTCAAACCTGATATATTTTTTCCGTGATGTAAAAATAAGGTTTGTGATCAATATCATCGTTCCTGTTCGGCGCGATATGACCCAAACTGTTGAAAGCGACTTGAAAACCCAAACACGCAAACAAGAAACAAGTTGCTTGAGAAAAATGTCGTGCGAAGTATTTTTGCGAGAAAACCAGTAATACATGGGAATGTGAATTGGTCGCCTTGGTATTGTTAAAAGAATGTTGAAAACCAGAATATATTTAATAAGCGGATATCGCGTTAGTGATACAGTTGTGTCACCGGGAAGTTATTGAACATTTGTTTAAAATGTTCAATCAATCTTTACACAGTACGCATCTCGGTTTTATGTGTACGGAATGTTACCGTTAACCTTCACAACAGCGAGTCAGTGGTATTGTAAAAAGGTGTAGGATCAACCTTCTTTATCTGTACATATTGGTCTGGCTACAACTGTTGGCCAATTAGTCATAGCGAGTTTGATCAAACGTCTGTCAGACATTATCAGACAAGAACAGAACAGAATTGCATTAACCTATACATATAAATGTATCAAGTAACATACAAAACATGTTTACGTAATAAATATGTACATGCTTGTTTATAAGTGGTTCTTAGAAACGTACTTATTTCAAGAAAACTTACATCTTGTGTTGTTCTCTTTTGACTTTCACTCGCTTCGCTTAGTACCAATATCCGGTCTCGCTCCCATACTGTGGTATAGTAAAAAATAAATCAAAACAATCTTCATGTACAAAAGAACTGGCCAGATTTGAAACTAATTTGACATAAGAGTTCCTCGAGGACCCTCTACCAAGATTGTTGAAATGATCCTGATCCGATGAAAACATGGCGCTTGTTTTATCTGTATGTATACAGAGTGAAAATAAACTTCTTGTACAAAAGCACTGGCCAGATTCGGAAAAGATATTTGCACAAAAGTTCATTGGGTGACATTCTATCAAGGTTGTCTAATTAATCAGATTTGTTGATAGACATGGCCACCAGAGTGCGGGTCTTGTTTCCATAAATTTATATGTATATATAATGAACACTCTTGACCAAAAGTATAGGCCCGATTTGAAAATAAAATCCATCGGTTTCACTGATATTTTGTATAAATTGTTCCCTTAATAATTAAACATAGTGTCATATACAAACATTCCACTATTTCTGAGCAATCATTGGATGGAATTCAATGAAATTTGATAGGAATTTCTTAAGCAAGTGTACCCTTTCCCCTAAGGCTACTTCAATGGTGGAAGAAGTAAAATGTATGGGCGCCTGCACTGACTTCCTTTGGTTATTCATGACATTCAGTGATCATTGATGGCTCTTGTTGTAGCTTGTCGACGAAAGAAAAGTCGGGGTATTGTGATTTCCTTGGCGTTAACGTCGTGTGTGACGTCACACAATTTCAAACTTACCTCGTAACTCAACCGTTCATCATTTTCAAATGTAATTCGGAACACATGATCAACATAACAATGCGCATGTCCATAACAATGCGCATGTCCTTAACAAGTCTAATAAGTCTGAGCAGATGAGTGTTGGCGTTCGCTTGCGGCACTCTTGTTATGAGTTAGAAACATTGACCATAAGGGTTAGAACATGTTGGACTTCAATTGCATATTCACTGAAGAGGAAATGCTTTAATTTGCATTCAACGTAATCATTTATTGTCCTGTAAATACTTATCGTGTCTTTAGTGAGCGATCGAAGACTCGATGATCGTCTTGTTTTCATAAGACTGCCTGCAAATACAGATGTTTTTCATCAGATTCATTTTCTTTTCCATTTGAAATGACCATTTATCATTATTGAATGTGTTGCATCATTTATCTTCAAAGCTCAGGGTCATTATCTGATTTAATTATTAAGTTTATGTTTCCTGTTATTACTATTTTTTTTATTTCATTGTGTTAATTATTTTGATCATGCAGAATTCTGGTTTCCATGGCAACTGAAAGAAAAAACATCATGGCCCTCTTATTTTTGTGAAATTTTCTGTTAACCATTTCCCCACATACAGCAAATCTGCTGCAGTTGACTTGGAAAACATCAGGTAAACAACATTTCCTCCTAAACCACTGTAGGGATTTTGACTTTACTTGGTAGGAATGATCACTGGATTGTGTTCAAAGAAAGTACATGTAATTTCATGCAGAACTCTTAAACTTTAAAAATATTCTTTTCTAAAACCAAAATGACTTCAGCTACGATATTTGTTGTGTATCATTGTCTAGTGGTTTTCTACAAAGATTGTTAAAATTATGCCCCAAGGGGTCAAAGTTTACCCCGCCCCGAGGGTCACCAGTTTAACATAGAGATATATATGGAAAATCTTTGAAAATCTTCTTGTTTAAAACTGAAAAACTAAAGCGTAAATATTTGGTGTGCAGCATTGGTTAGTGGTCCTCTACAAAGATTGTTCAAATTATGCCCCTGGCGTCGACATAGAGATATATAGGGAAAAACTTCGAAAATCTTCTTGTCTGAAAGGCCTAGAGCTTATATATTTTATATGTAGCATTTTCTACTTGTGTTCAAATTATACGGGTTAAAATTGGCCACACCCTGCTGGATCACCTGTTTAACATAGAGATATATAGGGAAAAACTTAAATATAAATCTTATCATTAAATACTGACTGGAACATAAACATTTCTTTAGTGACCTAAGTCATATTAATTGAAAAATGACACACAACATAGGGTTTGGGGTTTTCACTCCAGTGCCATCATGGCCCTCTTGTTTACAGATGGAACAGTTATTAGATAAAGTTGAAAACATTGAGACAAAAGGTGAACGTGATCATCATGAGCAATTTGGTTTCTTGCCACAATGTTTTCTAAGGTCGTCTGCTGCAGTGGAGAGTAAGTGGGAAAGGGTTGATTTTGTTAAGAAATCTTGGAAAAGATTGAACTTAGAATAATGTATTATAAGTAAGTCATCAAAAAGAACAATGTATGTTTAGAGAGCCATCGAGATCGCCAAGTGTATGCCTTGTTCATTAATCTTCCTGAAGTCCTCATGAATACTAACCATTTTATTCATACATACGCTTTCACACAACATTTGAAAACATTGTGACAAAAGGAAAAAGCAATCAAAAACAAGAAATTTCTCCTTTTGCCACAATGTTTTCAACTTTTTCTGTAATTTCACATACAATTATAGAGATTATCCTTATTTTTGAGTAGCTATTTTCAAACTGTCTGTAACAGATTTATTGTATGTGGGAAAGGGTTAACCCTTGCCTAAATTTATTGTAACTATTTCTTACTTGTAGATGCATTTTGACACATCTCTGACAGATGCCATTTGAAAACATTCTGGCAAAAGGTGAAATTGCTCACATTGTTTCAATAATCATACTTTACATTATAGAACATTTCTATACCTTTGCATTGATTGTTAGCTCACCTAAGTGATCAAGGTAAGTTATTGTAATCACAATTTGTCCGTCTTTTGTCGTCAACAGGTGCCTTGTTAACACTCTAAAAGTCACATTTTGCATTCAATTTTAGGTATGTGAAGTTGGCACGAAGTTCGGTATTCGGTAATCGATATTCAATACCGATATGAATGTAGAGCTGAAACGAATATAGAGCCAGCACTAGATTCGTGAATTATGTTACGCATTGAAATATACGTTACCGTCATTGTTTAGTATGACGAATACCGATTTGAATATCGATTTGATTATGGAGCCAGATCGATATTCGAGAAAATGGTGATATCGCCTTCCTGATCATGTAGAAGGGCGAACCCCGATTTGAATATCGATTTGAATTTAGTGCCAGATCGATATTTGAGAAAATGGTGCTATGTTCTTTCTGACCATGCAGTAGAGCAAATACCGATTTGAATATCGATTTGAATATGGAGCCAGATCGATATTCGAGAAAATGGAGCTATCTTTTTTTATGAACATGTAGTAGAGCGAATACCGATTTGAATATCGATTTGAATATAGAGCCAGATCGATATTCGTGAAAATGGTGATGTCGCCTTCCTGATCATGTAGAAGGGCGAACCCCGATTTGAATATCGATTTGAATTTAGTGCCAGGTCGATATTCGGTAAAATGGTGCTATTGTCTTTCTGAGCATGTAGTAGAGCGAATACCGATTTGAATATCGATTTGAATATGGAGCCAGATCGATATTCGAGAAAATGGAGCTATCTTTTCTCTGAACATGTAGAAGAGCGAATATCGATTTCAATATCGATTTGAATATAGAGCCAGATCGATATTCGTGAAAATGGTGCTATCGTCTTCCTGATGATTTGGTAGAGCGAATACCGATTTGAATATAGATTTGAATATGGAGCCAGATCGATATTCGAGAAAATGGTGCTATCTTTTTTCTGAACATGTAGTAGAGCGAATATGGATTTCAATATCGATTTGAATATAGAGCCAGGTCGATATTCGTGAAAATGGTCCTATCGACTACCTGATCACGTAGAAGGGCGAACCCCGATTTCAATATCGATTTGAATTTAGTGCCAGGTCGATATTCGGTAAAATGGTGCTATTGTCTTTCTGATCATGTAGTAGATCGAATACCGATTTGAATATCGATTTGAATATGGAGCCAGATCGATATTCGAGAAAATGGTGCAATCTTTTTTCTGACCATGTTGTAGAGCGAATACCGATTTGAATATCGATTTGAATATAGAGCCAGGTCGATATTCGTGAAATGGTGATATCGCCTTCCTGATCATGTAGAAGGGCGAACCCCGATTTGAATTTAGTGCCAGGTGGATATTCGGTAAAATGATGCTATTGTCTTTCTGACCATGTAGTAGAGCGAATACCGATTTCAATATCGATTTGAATATGGAGCTAGATCGATATTCGAGAAAATGGTGCTATCTTTTCTCCGAACATGTAGTAGAGCGAATACCGATTTGAATATCGATTTGAATATAGAGCCAGATCGATATTCGTGAAAATGGTGCTATCTTTTTTGGGAACATGTAGTAGAGCGAATATCGATTTGAATATCAATTTGAATATAGAGCCAGATCGATATTCGTGAAAATGGCGCTATCGTCTTTCTGATCATGTGGTAGAGCGAATACCGATTTCAATATCCATTTGAATTTAGTGCCAGGTCGATATTCGGTAAAATGGTGCTATTGTCTTTCTGACCATGTAGTAGAGCGAATACCGATTTGAATATCGATTTGAATATAGAGCCTGATCGATATTCGAGAAAATGGTGCTGTCTTTTTTCTGAACATGTAGTAGAGCGAATACCGATTTCAATATCGATTTGAATATGGAGCCAGGTCGATATTCGGTAAAATGGTGCTATTGTCTTTCTGAGCATGTAGTAGAGCGAATATCGGTTTGAATATGGAGCCAGATCGATATTCGAGAAAATGGTGATATCGTCTTCTTGGTCATGTAGAATGGTGAACCCCTATTTGAATATCGATTTGAATTTAGTGCCAGGTCGATGTTCGGTAAAATGGTGCTATGATCTTTCTGACCATGTAGTAGAGCGAATATCGATTTGAATATGGAGCCAGATCGATATTCTGGAAAATGATGATACATGTAGTTTAGCGAATACCGATTTGAATTTGAATAAAGAGCCACGTCGTTATTCGAGGAAAATGGTGATTTTGTCTTTTTGATCTTGTAGAAGGGCGAATACCGATTTGAATATAGATATTATGAATATTCGAGAAAATGATGATTTAGTCATTCTGACCATGTATAAGTGCGAATACCGATTTGAATATAGATCTCAATATCGTGCAAGGTATTTGAGAATGCTACCAGTTTCTGAGCTAACAATAGTTAAGTTGAGTTTAAGTTTAAACTTAATCATTGTCATTGATTGTGAAACGAACTTTCAACTTATATTAATCACGCTCGCTGTCTTCTTCACAATCAACCATTGCTCGCACAGTTCGAGTGGAAAAATCCACAAAACAGAACCCACTCTTCACGGGACACGAATATTCACTCGGATGTTAGAGGTTTCGTCCAACTACCTGTTCGTCTTACCAAACCATTCAGTCGAGATAGCACGTGCTTATAAAGTATATATGTGTTGATTGATTTGGGTTTAACGCCATTTTTAACAATGTTTCAGTTATATCACGGCGACCAGTTCACCAACTCATGTGTTTCCTGGTTTTCTCACACCAGTGCTCCACACAACGATCTTCCCAAGCAACTGGCTGCTTTTCCACATAGACTTAGCCCATTGGTGGAAGACGAATGAGGCTTGTCGCATTGACTTTTGTCAATCCATGTCGGAAAGAAAGTTGGCTGAGCCGGGATTCGAACTCACATCCCCTGGATGGACAGCCCACGTCGCTAGCGACTGAGCTACCGGTATATTTGTGTTGTCATTGTAAACTTGATTAAATATATTTAACTCTAACTTGTATTTAGAAGGAAAGTTTACTTTTGACTATAAAGTTACAAGAACTCACAATGCCAAACACTTTCTGTGTTGCAAAACAAAAGAAAAATAATAATGTAGGATGATGTAAACCGATATCAGACTGCATAGTTCTGTAGTTCGATCTTGATCAGCACTATTATAATTATCACATGTATTCACTATTGACTTAATGATTGTTAATATACATGGATCTAATCAATATAAAGTGTGAGTTCTTGAAGTCATGTAATACAATATTAAAAGTGTGTTGTCATTGAACCAGTAGTGTTGAGTACGTGACCATTTTTTCCCGCAGTCTACCTGTGTCCACGAACCAATTCTTTAGCTTTCGTTCCAATCTTTTTCGCATTAATTGTTTGTATTTAATTAGTCGTTATTATTGTTTATATTCGCATTAATTGTTTGAGGCTAATTAATTGTTATTTTTGTTTATCTTGTGCCTTACTATGTTTAAACTAATCTTTATTGTATTTAAAATAGTTGGTCGGCCGAATTGGATCGTGTACATGTAAAGCAGATGCCGTAAGGTGGACATGTAAATTTTGCGATACAATTGTAACAGTTGTTCAGCATGGTGGTCGATATATATTCATTTAAGTGCTTAATCTGAGTTCAATCTATGCTAGAAGTTGTTCGATGAAATAGAAAACGATGTTTATTGTGGTCACGTGACCGAATTTGCGGCATTTGATAGAGAGGGCGTTATATATTGTGACCTTGCAGGTCTATTGAATAAGATAGGCTTCAACGTCGTGTGCTTTTGAGTAGTTTCTAAAATAATTTGTCAATAACTGTAGTCTATTAAGATAGATGTGTTTATATGTTTCTGGATAGATGAATCTTTAAATTGAAAATTATTATTATTTAATTTATTATTACAATAAATGTTCATTACACATCTTATAGATGTTAACCTTTCCCAATACGATTTTTTTTAACGAACAGAGTAATAGCTTGTATAACGTAATACAATCATATGAAACCGGTAAGGACGTTATATGGTCTGTATTAACCTGAAGGACGTGGGTCAAATTTAAACATGATAACACAATACTAAGTGAGGACGTAAACGAATCAGGACGCAGTAAGAACTTCATAAGGACGTAGGAATGACGGCATTGATGTGGTTACGATGTAACATAGAATAAATGTCCATGCAATATGTTTGTAATATATTTACCCATTCCATTTTCCAAGCGCTAATGAAAACAATAACTCTACAGTCGACTCTTGTTATCTCGACATCACTTAACTCAAAGTAATTACATGTATACAAATACTATGTTGCCATAATACAGAGAAAAAACTTTGTTTGAAAAGGAGAACATGCTCATTATGAGCAATTTCTTTTTTTCCTAAAGTGTGTTCAATGTTGTTTGCATCAGATAGTGTGCTAGATTTGTTTCTAAGTGTCAAACTTTTGATAAAGTGTTTCCGTAGGTCATTTTGACTTCGAGTTAACGGCAGTGGACTGTAATAATGTGTGTTGTGTTCTTTCTAGGTTACCGTGGTGTGACGACTGGATTTATTACATTAACTCGAATTTTGAAATCTCCTACAGTTGCAAAGGTAAATGTTAATCTACATTTAAAGAGTCAAAGTGTAGCTTAGTTGATTTGCACCTCAACCTCAAACAACATATACCTTATTTTGTTTACTAAAATGCAATACATAAATTACATATGTAACTTACAATATTTCTTAGCTTTCATGATTGATCAATATGTCAACACACTGAAAGATGTGAACGTTAGTATTTTGCAATTATTTATTTTTTATTTATCTATTCATCCTACTCATGGTTAACGATATAATGCTGCGTCCTATTTATCTGATCTACGTCCGAAATTTTCATATCATTCCACAACTGACTGCCGTATAATAGTGTTGGTTTTATTACCTTATAGTATATGTTACACTGTTAACCGGTTAAGGGTTTGTAGGCTGGATTCCATACCCAAGCATAGCATGATAAGAGTTTTTACTCTTTGACACCGGTATATTATTTTGAAGGTAGTTTTTACCAAAGCCTGCGTCCAATATCATGCATAAATGGGAAGCGGACTCTTTTCAAGGTCATCAAGGAGGTCTTTAATAAACAGCGTGCAATATAATCCTGATAGAACGCCTCCCTGACGGACGCTATGTTTTACGCTGATAGACACTGACGTCCCATGTGATGTCTTAAAATACATTTAAAGGTTTCGATAGCTATCGTAGAGTGTCTTCCATAGTTTGATATCAATTCTTAAATCTAACAATTTTACAACAAGAGGGCCATGATGGCCCTTGATCGCTCACCTGATGTTTTTTTTCACTTTTGCCATATAAGCCCTGCCCCCTGACGACCATGCTTTTCGACCAATCAACATGGCTTGAAGGAATCTGATAGAGGATTATCCAAGGAACATTTCTACAACATTATTTGAAAATCAGCCCGACGCTTTCAGAGGAGAAGATTTTTTAAGTTTTCACTATAGCAATATAAGGCAAAATACCCCGCCCCCTGGTGGCCATGTTTTTCGACCAATCAACATGGCTTGAACAAATCTGATAGAGGGTCATCCAAGGAACATTCTACAAAATTATTTGAAAATCTGCAAACCAGTTTGGGAGAAGAAGAATTTTGAAGTTTGTTTCGTTTCGTTGCCATGGAAACCAGAATTATGCGTGGATCCCCAAAAAATGAAGGAATTCTGGTAAGGTCATTGCGAGGATGCTTTCTATGGAGTTGCATCCCAATTGACCCACTGGTTACTGAGGAGAAGAAGCTGACCAACGACGGACGACGCATGACGGACGCCGGACAAACGGCGATCACAATAACTAACCTTCAGCATTTCGTGCTCAGGTGAGCTAAAAAGAGGATCACTTATCTTGTTATCTTGTACCATCTACACAAACTGTTCAAGTCATATCGGTATCAGAAAAGGGGCAATATTACAAAAAACTTGATTATTTCATTATCATGATAGTTAGTGTATGATTTCAATGTAGTTTAGCATAACTGTTCCATTATGTATATATAATACATAATGGAACATTTATGCTAAACTACATTGAAATCTACAATAATTTGACCCTCTACATAATTTGTTCAATCCATTTTGATTGGTTTTAAAATATTGCGACTAGGCGGGCATCAAAAAATTGTTCAAAGGAATTTTTAGCTCAAACGTCATCTCCTTCTAAACCAATGAACAATATCAACCTAACTTTATAGGAATGTTCCTTTCGTCGTCCTCTTTCAAATTATTCAATTATATTACAATGTTCAGTCCTTGTACATTTTTTCATGTCAAACTTTCATCAGAGGTTTGGGATGCAGACACCTATCGACAACTAGAACGAGCAAAGTATTATGGATGCAAACTGTTTATGTGTGCTAGGCAAAAACAACCATATAAATTTGCCAGTTTAAGAGACAGTGCTCGTTACCCTTTGTATATAACATCACGCAAACGTCGTATAAACTATTGGCTAAAATTAATAAGGATGCCACAATCGCGATTTGTACAAAAATGCTATGATATGATGCTAACGGCCGCAATAATTGGGCAACAAGCATAATCTTGATCGTACAGAGAAACAGTTGCGGGATAATATGGCACAATCAAATGGTCGCATCAGACTCTTTATCCTTGCATTTTTTTGTAAACAGACTAAAAGATTGCTTTCTTCAAGAGTGGAACGCATCAATAGATACGAACCCTAAGTTAGCTTATTATTAGCACACGTTTAGACATGCAATCAGTTATGAAAAATATCTTAAAGTATTAGACATACGGTATATTTAAGTAAATTTAAGAGTTGGATCCCATGAAATTAAATGAGGTCGTTATCAAAATATACCTAGAAAAGAATAGAATTTGTAAACTATGTAATTCGAATGAAATTGAAAAAGGAATATCATTTTCTGCTTTGTTGTGACTTTTACCAAGTAAATATAACACCATACTTATTATACACAAATTTGATATTGTATTGACATCGCAAAATGAAAAACTTGTTCTATGCTTCTAGTCGAAGAAATCTATATATTACCAAAATGCAAAGTGGTTAGATAGATAAACTGATATACATGTATTTCAATCCGAAAATGGAGGAACAGGCACATTATGATATTTTTATTTCAAAATTGTTTATATGACATGTATATACATGTATGTGTATACATTGTTGTGTGTATGTGTTTGCATCTGTGTGTGTACATACATGTGTACATGTATGCATATGTACACGTGCAGATATGTATGAGTACATATGGAACGCCTTTACTGTCTTACTATGTTGTATTGTAGTATACGCAGTACATTTTCATGCAACGAGGTACATATTTCATTTGACGTGGTACATTTTACACTCAATCCATAATTGCTTTTTCTCATATATTGCATATTTTCTAAATATCTTTTCAGCACACTAAAGACGTGTTCAGGTAGAAGAGTACGCAGAAGAGTTATAACTCAATCATAACCAATTTTCGTCGTCAGAGATTACGAACACTGTCTGTATAATAGGATCACACTGGAACGCATAATTTCACTGCCGGAAATTGCCATAGGAAGTGCTCGCTATGTTTTAACTGGAGTGACATTGTTGAAGAACGAACATTTTTGTGCTCTTATTTTAACTTCAAGGTACGGGCATGTTTGGTATAATGGACTACGTGGGGAACTACAAAACTTGCCATTTGAAACCCAAAACTGGTGTCCATGCCATGCACTGTATTGTCAAATTTCAACATAGAATGACCATTATTATACAAAAGATGTTCGAATCATTTTGATTCGTTGAAAAACACGGAATTTAGGTTGTGTTACTTGTTTTCTCTATTTGTTATATGTTAAACATTTGAAAGTTTTTTTTGGTCGAATTCAAAATAGTTTTGCAATAGTGTTTATTGTAAGGCCTCTATGCAGTTTTTTCAACAACACCCATAGTTTGCGGGCTCGTTTCTCCTGTATTACCCTTGTTCAAAGTTTTAAACTTTTCTCATCTGAAACTATTTTCCTGTTTTCAAAGTTATTTCACTTAAATAGGCCTTGCATATATCTCGTTGTGTTTAATTATTTTTTGATTAGTTACATAACACGTCCCATAGATTTTGGGGCATATATTCCCTACATGACTTACAGTTGTTAACCATTCTAAACATATCTGGATCCGTATTTAGTTCTAAGGTAGTTTTGCGTGAAATTTAGACTGGTTTTAATTTTACATTGTATATCTTAAACAAATATTCAACGCTGAAAGAAATGTACGATTTCGTTTCATTATAATTTCACACTGATGTTCCGTGACTTAACATTTGTCATCGGTGTTGAACATGAGTTGTGCATCTATTAAACTTCTACTGTTTTGAAAATGCTAGCTTTATTTGAAAGTAGACCAGACACTTACAAATTACCCTTTACAAAGGTGGTTCAAATTATTTTGGTTGATTGACAAGCATGTGTACTAATGGCAGGGACTGTTTGGCTATATAGAACTATACACTAGAGTCAATTAAAAGCCATTCACCGCCCTCTATTTTCTTTTTCTAATTTTCCGTGCACATGTGAAGAAATGTAAGCAACACTGTTAGTGTATGTCGACGTTTTTGGGTTATGTTAAATACTATGAAAAGAAATTATTTGATAAATTACAGATCTTATATTATTTGTCATTCCCATACAAATCATTTCATTGTCCTAGCATTATTTCAACTGCGAACATTATCAAAAATAAAATCAGTATCAAGAAATGAAAATTTTAGGTTAACTAAATAGTAAGATAGACTAATGGAAAATGAGAAGTGGTTCTTCTTAACCTAAAAGGTTTACAAAGGTTACAGTTTCAATGGTATTTCAGTCATATCACGGCGGTCAGATCACCTAACGTGTTGTTTCCAGTCTTTCTCGCAACAGTACTCCACATAGCAGTATTCACGTCCCCTTATGTCGAATGAACTGATAGCCTTCGTTGTAACCGACTGAACTATCGCGACTCGGTGTTTTGTATATAGCATTTGTCCTTCCTTATCGACATGATCAGAAAGACGATTAGCCCATTTTCCCGAATATCGACCTGGCTCGAAATTTAGAACTATGTTTAAATCGTTATTAACACTTCTACATGATCAGGAAGGCGATATCACCATTTTCACGAATATCGATCTGGCACTATATTCATATCGATATTCAAATCGGTATTCGCTCAACTACATGGTCAGAAAGACAATAGCACCATTTTACCGAATATCGACCTGGCCCTAATTTCAAATCGATATTCAAATCAGGGTTCGCCCTTCTACATGATCAGAAAGACGATAGCACCATTTTCACGAATATCGATCTGGCTCTATATTCAAATCGATATTCAAATCGGTATTCGCTCTACTACATGTTCAGAAAAAAGATAGCACCATTTTCTCGAATATTGATCTGGCTCCATATTCAAATCGATATTCAAATCGGTGTTCGCTCTACAACATGTTCAGAAAAAAGATAGCACCATTTTCTCGAATATCGATCTGGCTCCATATTCAAATCGATATTCAAATCGGTATTCGCTCTACTACATGATCAGAAAGACAATAGCACCATTTTACCGAATATCGACCTGGCACTAAATTCAAATCGGGGTTCGCCCTTCTACATGATCAGGAAGGCGATAATACCATTTTCTCGAATATCGATCTGGCTCTATATCAAAATCGATATTCAAATCGGTATTCGCTCTACTACATGGTCAGAAAGACCATAGCACCATTTTACCGAATATCGACCTGGCTCTAAATTCAAATCGGTGTTCGCCCTTCTACATGATCTGGAAGGCGATATCACCATTTTCACGAATATCGACCTGGCTCTATATTAAAATCGATATTCAAATCGGTAATCGCTCTACTACATGGTCAGAAAGACCATAGAACCATTTTACCGAATATCGATCTGGCACTTAATTCAAATCGATATTCAAATCGGGGTTCGACCTTCTACGTGATCAGGAAGGCGACATCACCATTTTACCGAATATCGATCTGGCACTAAATTCAAATCGATATTCAAATCGGGGTTCGACCTTCTACATGATCAGGAAGGCGATTGCACCATTTTCTCGAATATCTATCTGGCTCCATATTCAAATCGATATTGAAATCGGTATTCGCTCTACTACATGGTCAGATAAAAGATAGCACCATTTTCTCGAATATCGATCTGGCTCCATATTCAAATCGATATTCAAATCGGTATTCGCTCTACTACATGCTCAGAAAGACAATAGCACCATTTTACCGAATATCGACCTGGCACTAAATTCAAATCGATATTCAAATCGGGGTTCGCCCTTCTACATGATCAGGAAGACGATAGGACCATTTCCACGAATATCGACCTGGCTCCATATTCAAATCGATATTGAAATCGATATTCGCTCTACTACATGTTCAGAAAAAAGATAGCACCATTTTCTCGAATATCGATCTGGCTCTGTATTCAAATCGATATTCAAATCGGTATTCGTTCTACCACATGATCAGGAGGACGATAGCACCATTTTCACGAATATCGATCTGGCTCTATATTCAAATCGATATTCAAATCGGTATTCGCTCTACTACATGTTTAGAAAAACGATAGCACCACTTTTTTCAAATATCGATCTGGCTCCATTTTCAAATATCGATCTGGCTCTGTATTCAAATCGATATTCAAATCGGTATTCGTTCTACCACATGATCAGGAGGACGATAGCACCATTTTCACGAATATCGATCTGGCTCTATATTCAAATCGATATTCAAATCGGTATTCGCTCTACCACATGGTCAGAAAGACAATAGCACCATTCTACCGAATATCGACCTGGAACTAAATTCAAATCAATATTCAAATCGGGGTTCGCCCTTAAACATGATCAGGAAGACAATAGCACCATTTTCACGAATATCGACCTGGCTCTATATTCAAATCGATATTCAAATCGGTATTCGCTCTACTACATGGTCAGAAAAAAGATCGCACCATTTTCTCGAATATCGATCTGGCTACATATTCAAATCGATATTCAAATCGGTATTCGCTCTGCTACATGATCAGAAAGACAATAGCACCATTTTACCGAATATCGACCTGGCACTAAATTCAAATCGGGGTTCGCCCTTCTACATGATCAGGAAGGCGATATCACCATTTTCACGAATATCGACCTGGCTCTATATTCAAACCAATATTCAAATCGGTATTCGCTCTACTACATGATCAGGAAGGCGATATCACCATTTCACGAATATCGACCTGGCTCTATATTGAAATCGATATTGAAATCGATATTCGCTCTACTACATGTTCAGAAAAAAGATAGCACCATTTTCTCGAATATCGATCTGGCTCTGTATTCAAATCGATATTCAAATCGGTATTCGTTCTACCACATGATCAGGAGGACGATAGCACCATTTTCACGAATATCGATCTGGCTCTATATTCAAATCGATATTCAAATCGGTATTCGCTCTACTACATGTTTAGAAAAAAGATAGCACCACTTTTTTCAAATATCGATCTGGCTCCATTTTCAAATATCGATCTGGCTCTGTATTCAAATCGATATTCAAATCGGTATTCGTTCTACCACATGATCAGGAGGACGATAGCACCATTTTCACGAATATCGATCTGGCTCTATATTCAAATCGATATTCAAATCGGTATTCGCTCTACCACATGGTCAGAAAGACAATAGCACCATTCTACCGAATATCGACCTGGAACTAAATTCAAATCAATATTCAAATCGGGGTTCGCCCTTAAACATGATCAGGAAGACAATAGCGCCATTTTCACGAATATCGACCTGGCTCTATATTCAAATCGATATTCAAATCGGTATTCGCTCTACTACATGGTCAGAAAAAAGATCGCACCATTTTCTCGAATATCGATCTGGCTACATATTCAAATTGATATTCAAATCGGTATTCGCTCTGCTACATGATCAGAAAGACAATAGCACCATTTTACCGAATATCGACCTGGCACTAAATTCAAATCGGGGTTCGCCCTTCTACATGATCAGGAAGGCGATATCACCATTTTCACGAATATCGACCTGGCTCTATATTCAAACCAATATTCAAATCGGTATTCGCTCTACTACATGGTCAGAAAAAAGATAGCACCATTTTCTCGAATATCGATCTGGCTCCATATTCAAATCGATATTGAAATCGGTATTCGCTCTACTAGATGGTCAGAAAGACCATAGCACCATTTTACCGAATATCGACCTGGCTCTAAATTCAAATCGGGGTTCGCCCTTCTACATGATCAGGAAGGCGATATCACCATTTTCACGAATATCGATCTGGCTCCATATTCAAATCGATATTGAAATCGGTATTCGCTCTACTAGATGGTCAAAAAGACAATAGCACCAGTTTACCGAATATCGACCTGGCACTAAATTCAAATGGATATTCAAATCGGGGTTCACCCTTGTACATGATCAGGAAGACGATAACACCATTTTCACGAATATCGATCTGGCTCTATATTCAAATCGATATTCAAATCGGTATTCGCTCTACTACATGTTCAGAGAAAAGATAGCACCATTTTCTCGAATATCGATCTGGCTCCATATTCAAATCGATATTGAAATCGGTATTCACTCTACTACATGGTCAGAAGACAATAGCACCATTTTACCGAGTATCCACCTGGCACTAATTCAAATCGGGGTTCGCCCTTCTACATGATCAGGAAGGCGATATCACCATTTCACGAATATCGACCTGGCTCTATATTGAAATCGATATTGAAATCGATATTCGCTCTACTACATGTTCAGAACAAAGAGAGCACCATTTTCTCGAATATCGATCTGGCTCCATATTCAAATCTATATTCAAATCGGTATTCGCTCTACCACATCATCAAGAAGACGATAACACCATTTTCACGAATATCGATCTGGCTCTATATTCAAATCGATATTCAAATCGGTATTCGCTCTACTACATGTTCAGAGAAAAGATAGCACCATTTTCTCGAATATCGATCTGGCTCCATATTGAAATCGATATTGAAATCAATATTCGCTCTACTACATGGTCAGAAAGACAATAGCACCATTTTACCGAATATCCACCTGGCACTAAATTCAAATCGGGGTTCGCCCTTCTACACTGATCAGGAAGGCGATATCACCATTTCACGAATATCGACCTGGGTCTATATTCAAATCGATATTCAAATTGATATTCGATCTACTACATGTTCAGAGAACAGATTGCACCATGTTCTCGAATATCGATCTGGCTCCATATTCAAATCGATATTCAAATCGGTATTCGCTCTACTACATGCTTAGAAAGACAATAGCACCATTTTACCGAATATCGACATGGCACTAAATTTAAATCGATATTCAAATCGGGGTTCGCCTTCTACATGATCAGGAAGACGATAGGACCATTTTCACGAATATCGACCTTGCTCTATATTAAAATCGATATTGAAATCCATATTCGCTCTACTACATGTTCAGAAAAAAGATAGCACCATTTTCTCGAATATCGATCTGGGTCCATATTCAAATCTATATTAAATCGGTATTCGTTCTACAAAATCATCAGTAAGACGATAGCACCATTTCTCACGAATATCGATCTGGCTCTATATTCAATCGATATTCAAATCTGTATTCGCTCTTCAACATGTTCAGAGAAAAGATAGCACCATTTTCTCGAATATCGATCTTGATCCATATTCAAATCGATATTCAAATCGGTATTCGCTCTACTACATGGTCAGAAAGACAATAGCACCATTTTACCGAATATCGACCTGGCACTAAATTCAAATCGATATTCAAATCGGGGTTCGCCCTTCTACATGATCAGGAAGGCGACATCACCATTTTCACGAATATCGACCTGGCTCTATATTCAAAATCGATATTCAAATCGGTATTCGCACTACTACATGTTCAGAAATAAGATAGAACCATTTTGTCGAATATCGATCTGGCTCCATATTCATATCGGTATTCAAATCGGTATTCGCTCTACCACATGGTCAGAAAGACGATAGCACTATTTTACCGAATACAGACCTGGCACTAAATTCAAATCGATATTCAAATCGGGGTTCGCCCTTCTACATGATCAGGAAGACGATAGCACCATTTTCACGAATATCGATCTGGCTCTATATTCAAATCTATATTCAAATCGGTATTCGCTCTACTACATGTTCAGAAAAAAAGATAGCACCATTTTCTCGAATATCGATCTGGCTCCATATTCAAATCTATATTCAAATCGGTATTCGCTCTACTACATGGTCAGAAAGAAAATAGAACCATTTTACCGAATATCGATCTGGCACTAAATTCAAATCGATATTCAAATCGGGGTTCGCCCTTCTACATGATCAGGAAGGCGATATCACCATTTTCTCGATATCGATCTGGCTCCATATTCAAATCGAAATTCAAATCGGTATTTGTCATACTAAACAATGACGGTAACGTATATTTCAATGCGTAACAGAATTCACGAATCTGGTGCTGGCTCTATATTCGTTTCAGCTCTACATTCATATCGGTATTGAATATCGATTACCGAATACCGAACTTCGTGCCAACTTCACATACCTTTCAATTTTCATGAAAGTTTATCAGAACATTTATACCCATCAAATCTCGGAAAAGTTCGACAATGCGCCATATGAAGTCCAAGACTAGGTCACTAGGTCAACTTTTTCAGATTGCTTGTATTGATGATAAGTAGGCCAAGTTGGAATATGGGTCATGCCGAATTAAAACGTAGGTCACTAGGCCAAATTGACGGAAAATCTTGTTAACATTCTAGAGGCCTGAATTTTGAATTCAGCAGCTTTCATTTGTCAGAATAAATGTACTACTAATATTTAAACCAAGTTTGAAAATGGGTCAAATTGAGTAAAAAACTAGGTCACTATGTCAAAATGAATGAAAATCGTGTTAACACGCATTGTTTTATTCAGCAGCTTGTCATTTTGTCAGAATGTTTGTCCTAATGATATCAAGGTAAGCTTTGAATATATGTCATATTGACTCCAAAATAAGGTTTCTAGGAAGAAAAAATAATCTGTCCAACACTCTTGAGACTGCATTTTTCACTCCAGCAGTTAGAGACTTTGTCCGTGTTTTGCATTAGAAATGTCATTGCATAACTCAAGTAAGCGTTCTAAAGCCATCATGGTAAGCTATTGTAATCACATTTGTCCGGCGTCCGCCGTACGTCGTGCGTCGTCTAAATTTGCCTTGTTAACACTATACGGGTTACATTTTGCATCCGATCTTCATGAAAGGTTATCACAACATTTATCTCCATCAAATCTTGGACAAGTTTGAAACTGGGTCATAGGAGGTCAACACCTAGGTCAATATGTCAAATTGAAGGTTAACCCTTTCCACATACCGCAACTCTACAGCAGACGACTTTGAAAACATATGGACAAAAATGTGGAAAATCCCTATAAATGAGAGTATATTTACTGCTAGTTTTGAGCAATTTCTTCTTTTGTCACAGTGATTTCAAAAGTCCTCTGCTGCAGGGGCGTCTGTAGGTGGAAAGGGTCAAGGTATTTTATTTACAGTGTCTAGTCTGTGCAGTTTTATCCACATTAATTACATTTTTCCGATGTTAGAAGTTACACAATTACTACTATATCACCACTCAGGTGATCGATTTAGGACCATCTTAGTCCACTTGTTTATTATGTTATGAATGTGCTTATCTGATATCAAGATGATTAACCCTTACCCACATACAACAAATATGCTGTAGACGACTTTGAAAACATCTGGCAAGGAGACAAAATATCTATAAATGAAAGTATAATTATTATCAGACGGCAAAAGGATAACTTGCTCATAATGAGAAACTGTTCCTTTGGCGGCAAACTGTTCTGCTGAAGGGCTGAAATGAACAGATATACCCCCCCCCCCCCCCCCCCCCCGCTGAATTATCAGTTACACATTTGTTTCTATACCATCATGAATAGGATCAATTAAATGTCATGTTGGCCTTTTTTTAAAAACATAGTTCATTATACCTTTATTATTAATTTTCTGAAGTCTTTACTTCATTATTTTCTGTTCGTAATAGACGAAAGTAATACAATTTCCAAACATTTTATGATCACGCAAAACACACTCCATGAAGATTATCATCGACTTGTCAATTACGTAAATAGGTAGCACCTATTGATATATCAATATTATATATTATTTGAATTGTATATGGTCCAAACATTGTTACACTGTCCATTATTGAACATCATGTTCGATTTGTTTCTATGGTATTTTTCGATGCTTTCAACAATATTCATGTGATATAACGGCCTTTCATTGGAAAGTTACAGTTACTGCGTGTCCATTTATTCAGACACATGCTAGGAAACAAATGTGTTCGGAACTGGCCGTCGTGATATGTCTGAACACTTGTTGAAAACGGCGTTAAGCCCGAATCAATCAGATAATCAAGTTAAGCAGAGATGTATGTCGAGATCCGAATGGTTGGAGCAATTATATATGAGCGGCTAAGTTAGAACAGCCGGTACAAAACTCGTTCCGAAAGTGAGAGGTCCCGGATTGGATGAATGTTCATCTAACTATATCGCGGGCTTGGCGTGAAACGGTTGTAACTTAAATTGGTATTTTTTTACCAAGGTTAATCACCTCGCCATTAAGTCTTTATAAGCGTTAAATCATTTTTCTTGGTAAACAATGGAAATTTAAGTGCCATTGCTCGTTCTGAGCAATGGCACCTAAATTTCCATTGTTTACAAAGGGGTCAAAATTGCCCCTAAACCAGGGTTTTCAAAATAGGTTTTTAGTTACAACCGTTTCACGCCAAGCCCTCGATTTAAGCGGCCAAGTTAGGACAGCCTGCACATAAATCGCTCCGAAAGGGATGATTCCCGGATTGGATGTTTGTACATATCTCTTTATGTTATTAGACAAGGTATAAAGGATGGGACCAACAATGACATAGGTTTTACATGACGATATAATCCAGGGAATAAATGTGGTCAGGGGTTATTCAATAACACTGGTTCAATTTATTTCGAAAGGATGAGGTATGGTCATACCACATGTGCAGATTGCTAAGGGTGTTAAATTACACGAAGTGGGCATCCTCGTATTAAATATGATCTTCTCAATTCTAAGAATGCTACTCTGAGATCAGTGAAACAGTTTTGTAGATTACGCATGCCAATCCATCAACTTAACTATGACAACTTTATAGCTGTATACAAGTTGATCATTATTAGAAGAGCATTTAAATTCCATTTTTACACAGTCATTTATAACAGAAGGGTTGTATCTTAACCCTTACCAACAAACAACACATCAGAAGCAGACGACTTAAAACGCATAGACAAACCTATAGAAAATGACTAAATTGGAAAAGATTGATAACTGAAAATAGTTTAAAATGGGGAAAGGTTAAAGATATAAATTCAATGTGTATTGACATAGGATAACTTGAGTGACGTCAGTGTTTATCAAGTGTAGGAGTTCAGATGTTACACTCGGTCTACACAATGGGGAATGTCAAGTAGTGAATTGTTGAGAACACGGATCAGACTAGGAGGAGGACGTCGACAGGATAGGTAGGTAAATTATCTTTATGTTATGTTATGTTTTGTTGAGTAATTATACACTTTGTGTATTAGTGTTGGCACCTGGATAGTTGGTGGAATATGTCTTTAACGTATAATCTAGTCGAAATAATTTAGACTTTCGGTTGCTCGTTTTATTATCTGTCATTTATTGGGCAACCGAAGTCTAAACACTCTTTCTTAAAAAAATATCATGTCAGACAGACTCGATCATCGTTAATATGACGTTTACATCCTTGACAGCACTATCGCAACGATGAAATAAACGTTATCTAACATTAAATTGAGCCTAAAATTATGCAGCTTACCTCTTTACTATTTTTTCATTGAGATATTTGGGAACCAAATGTCATCATAAACTTAAGCCTTAATTTGTCAGTTTAATACAGGTTTTATTTTTTAAAGTTTAAACATTCTGTAGATATATACCACCGTCCGTACAGCTGTAGTGTTCCTTTTTATCATTTGTAATATTTTAATACCTACTGATGCTTTTTATAGATTGTTTGTATGTATGCATGCATGTATTTGTATTTGTTTGTTAAACACTTTTGAACGTATGTATTTTATAATAAAAGTGCTATATAAATGAGGTGTGTGAAGTTAGCACGTAGGTCGTAGCTCGTAGGTCGACAGTCAAATTTATTTTCAGAAAGGGTAGACCTGGCGCGTAGGTCGTAGGTCGACAGTCAGATTCTCATTAAGATAGTGTTGACCTGGCGCGTAGGTCGTAGGTCGACAGTCAAACTTATGTTCAGAGAGTGTTGACCTGGCGCGTAGGTCGTAGGTCGACAGTCAGATTCACATTTAGATAGTGTTGACCTGGCGCGTAGGTCGTAAGTCGACAGTAAGAATCCCATTAAGACAGTGCTGACCTGGCGCGTAGGTCGTAGGTCGACAGTCAGATTTATTTTCAGAGAGTGTTGATCTGGCTCGTAGGTCGTAGGTCGACAGTCAGATTCACATTAAGATAGTGTTGACCTGGCGCGTAGGTCGTAAGTCGACAGTCAGAATCCCATTAAGAAAGTGTTGACCTGGCGCGTAGGTCGTAGGTCGACAGTCAAACTGATGTTCAGAGAGTGTTGACCTGGCGCGTAGGTCGTAGGTCGACAGTCAATTTTATGCTCAGAAAGTGTCGACCTGGCGCGTAGGTCGTAGGTCGACAGTCAGATTCGCATTAAGATAGTGTTGACCTGGCGCGTAGGTCGTAAGTCGACAGTCAGAATTACATTAAGATAGTGTTGATCTGGCGCGTAGTTCGTAGGTCGACAGTCAATCTGATGTTCAGAAAGTGTTGATCTGGCGCGTAGGTCGTAGGTCGACACTCACATTTATTTTCAGAAAGTGTCGACCTGGCTCGTAGGTCGTAGGTCGACAGTCAAATTTATTTTCAGAAAGTGTCTACCTGGCTCGTAAGTCGTAGGTCGACAGTCAAACTTATGTTCAGAAAGTGTCGACCTGGCGCCTAGGTCGTAGGTCGACACTCAAATTTATGTTCAGAAAGTGTTGACCTGACGCGTTGGTCGTAGGTCGACACTCACATTTATTTTCAGAAAGTGTCGACCTGGCTCATAGGTCGTAGGTCGACAGTCACATTTACATTAAGATATTGTCGACCTGGCGCGTAGGTCGTAGGTCGACACTGAAATTTATGTTCAGAAAGTGTTGACCTGGCTTGTAGGTCGTAGGTCGACAGTCAAACTAATGTTCATACAGACTCGAGTAGAAATCCGACTAAAGGCCGTCGTTTCACTCCCTTGACAAGGGCCTGTAGGACAGAGTGCTGCCCGTAATACACGCGAGAAACTCGGGTAAGAATCCGACTAAAGACCGTCAGCTCCCGTGCGAAAGAAAAGTGTTCCACTCCATTGTGAACAATTGTTTTTCCCCATTCCCGTGCCAAGGTCCTGTAGGACAGGGTGCTGCCCGTCATTTACGCAGCAAACTAAAGGCCGTCAGCTCCCGTGCGAAAAAAAAAAAGTGTTCCACTCCATTGTGAAATTGTTTCTTGTTTCATTCCCGTGACAAAGGCCTGTACGACAGAGTGCTGCCCGTTATTTACGCGGCAGACTCGGGTAGAAATCCGACTTAAGGACGTCAGCTCCCGTGCGAAAGAAAAAAAGAAAAAAATGTGTTCCACTCCATTGTGAAATTGTTTCTTGTTCCACTTCCATGCCTGTAGGACAGAGTGCTGCCCGCGCGGCCGAGCACTGTCTGTGCGGGTTTTCTTCCCGCTACAGACTCGGGTAGAAATCCGACTTAAGGCCGTTGTTCAGCTCCCGTTCGAAAAAAAAAGAAAAAAAGTAGAAATCCGACTTAAGGCCGTCAGCTCCCTTATAGCGACTTCGGCCCCAGCGCACATTTCCCCAGCCATACCCAGAGTGCTGCCTAGAAAGAGGCGAGCACTTCGCCGTACGCGCGGGTAACCGGCGGGAGTAACAACCACTCTCTTAAGGGTAGGGACCTAGGACTCCCGTATAGCGAATTCGGCCCCAGCGCACATTTCCCTAGCCATAAACAGAGTGCTGCCTGAAAACGACGGCGAGTACTTCGCCGTCAGCGCGGGTTATCGGCGGGACTGTCACAAGGCCTAGCACTTCGCTGCGAACGCGGGTTCGCAAGTGCTGGAGCCTGCGCCTAGTTCTTCGGGCCAGTAGCGGAGTGCTCCCCTGACACAAGGCCTAGCACTTCGCTGCCTACGCGGGTTCGCAAATGCGGTGCCCGGCGCCTTTTTCTTCGGGCCGGCAGCGGAGTGCTCCCCTTACACAAGGCCAAGCACTTCGCTGCGTACGCGTGTTCGCGAATGCGGGGCCCGGCGCGTATTTCTTCGGGCCACCAGCGGAGTGCTCCCTTGACACAAGGCCAAGCACTTCGCTGCGTAATCGTGTTCGCGAATGCGGGACCCGGCACCTTTTTCTTCGGGCCGGCAGCGGAGTGCTCCCCTTACAGAAGGCTAACCCTAATCTAAAGAAATTAAATAAAGTGTTCCACTCCATTGTGAAATATTGTCTTGTTCCACTCCCCGTGTCAAGGGCCTGTAAGACAGAGTGCTGCCGGTAATTTACGCAGCAGACTCGGGTAGAACTCCGACTTAAGGCCGTCGTTGCACTCCCATGAGGAAAAGAAAAAAAGTGTTCCACTCCATTGTGAATTTATTTTTGGTTCCACTCTCGTGATAAGGGCCTGTCGGACAGAATGCTGTCCGTCATTCACGACTTAAGGCCGTTGTTGCACTCCCGTGTGAAAAACAAAAAAACAAGTGTTCCACTCCATTGTGATTATTTTTTTGTTCCACTCCCGTGACAAGGGCCTGTAGAACAGAGTGCTGCCCGTAATACACGCGAGAAATTCGGGTAAAAATCCGACTTGAGGCCGTCAGCTCCCGTGCGAAAAAAAAAAAAAGTGTTCCACTCCATTGTGAAAAATCACATGCAACAAAGAGGGAAATCGGGAAACTGCGTTTTTCCCCCGAAACCGTATCAGCTGTACCCGTAAAGGCGATATCTTACGCGTCCTGCATACGCACCCTACGGATCGGGCGAGTTGACGAGCTGTCAGTCTTCTAGAACAAAAGTTCCGCGGTCCCGGCTTACATTTCCCCTACTAGCAGTGGAGTGCTAGTGTCAAACAAGGCTCAGCACTTCGCCGTCGGCGCGGGTAGACTGCGGCACCTTGTCTAACCTAAAAGCGGAACGCAATGGGAAGTGTTCGGTCGTACTTATAGGGGAGATGGTTGGTCTGGAAAAAATATTAATTTTTATTATTTTTATTTCCTTCTTTCGAGCCTCTGCCGGGGAGCCCATCACGTCTCCCCTTGACACAAGGCCTAGCAATTCGCTGCGTACGCGGGTTCGCAAATGCGACTTCGGCCACAGCGCACATTTACCCAGCCATACGCAGAGTGCTGCCTAGAAACGAGGCGAGCACTTCGCCGTACGCGCGGGTAAACGGCGGGAGTTACAACCACTCTCTTAAGACGACGCCTTGGTGTAGCTGATAAGACGCGGAGCATTCACTGTGCGAAGGGGACAGGGTAGGGTGTAGCGCATTTAGGCAAGGGCAATTAAGTAGAGACTTGTAGGCCCTGTGTGGTTGTGGCAGGAGCTGGCAAGGACCGGGACCACTTGGATTGGATATGTCAACATGATGTAGAACCATCTACTTTATTTCAGAGACACAACGAGTAAAGGCAAACTGTTGTGGCCTCAGAACGCTTACATTTAAGAGCGAATTCTGAAAAGGAACAATTCCTAAGGAGTTATACCTCCAAAACACTGTGGAAGTAGGGGTACGGCAGTCATACTACTCATTAGAAGAGGCAGTGGGTGTATTAGAATGTAAAATGTTCACAACCTAAGGCGTCTTTAACGCCAAATGGCAATAAGGTCTTCCACCCAGGCGAAGAAAGGAAGAGTCAATGTCAAAGTAAAAAATGTCTCTAGTAGGGGAAATCTCAGGCAACATTACTGGACTAACTAGTCTACACGGGACTATATAATTCCGTGAAATGATCATAGACGGGACCTGCCTTGTATTATATGCGGGCCTAATCCGAGACTTCTCTGACCCTAATAGCCTTTTTTTTTTTTTTTTTTTTTTTGCGGCTTAGGCTACACAGCAAAATGAAATGTCAAAATCGTAAAAAAGGCTGTGTTAGGGTCAGAGAAGGCTCGGATTAATGCGGGCCCGGCTCACATTTCCCCTACTAGCAGCGGAGTGCTCGCTTAACACAAGGCCCAGCATTTGGCCGTTAGCGTGGGTACGGCTGGACCTGCCGTATATCATATGCGGCCACGGCTCATATTGCCCCTACTACCAGCGGGGTAATCGCCTGAAACAAGGCTCAGCACTTCGCTGGCAGCGCTGGTAGACTGCGGGACCTGCCTTATAGCACATGCGGCCCCGGCTCACATTTACCATAATACCAGCGGAGTGCTTGCCTTAAACAAGGCCAGCACTTCGCCGTCAGCGCGGATAGACGGCGGGACTTGCCTTATAGCGTATGTGTTCAACTCCTGTAATAATTTATTTTTGGTCTACTCCCGTGACAAGGGACTGTAGGCCAGAGTGCTCCCCGTAATACACGTGGCACATTCGGGTAGAAATTCGCCTTAAGGCCGTTATTCCACTCCCGTTAGAAATACAAAAAAAGTGTTCCACTCCTTTGTGAAATGTTTATTGTTCCACCCCAAGGGCCTGTAGGCCCGAGTGCTCCCCGTAAGACACACGGCAGACTCGGATAGAAATCCGCTTTAAGGCCGTTATTCAACTCCCCTGAGATAAAACAAAAAAGGTGTTCCACTCCTGAGAATTTGTTTTTGTTCCACACCCGTGACAATGGCATGTAGGCAGGAGTGCTCGACGTAATACACGCGGCAGACTCGACCTACGACCTACGCGCCAGGTTGACACAATCTGAACATAAGTGTGAGTGTCGACCTACGACCTACATTCCAGGTCGACAATTTTTGAAAATAAATGTAAGTGTCGACCTACGACCTACGAGCCTGGTCGACACTTTCTGAAAATAAATGTGAGTGTCGACCTACGACCTACGAGCCAGGTCGACTCTTTCTGAAGAACATGTGAGTGTCAACCTAGGACGTTCGCGCCAGGTCGACACTTTCTGAAAATAAATTTGACTGTCGACCTACGACATACGCACCAGGTCAACACTGTCTTAATGGGATTCAGACTGTCGACTTACGACCTACGCGCCAGGTCGACACTTTCTGAAAATAAATATGACTGTCGACCTACGACCTACGCGCCAGGTCAACACTTTCTGAGCATAAAATTGACTGTCGACCTACGACCTACGCGCCAGGTCAACACTCTCTGAACATCAGTTTGACTGTCGACCTACGACCTACGCGCCAGGTCAACACTATCATAATGTGAATCTGACTGTCGACCTACGACCAACGCGCCAGGTCGACACTTTCTGAAAATAAATTTGACTGTCGACCTACGACCTACGAGCCAGATCAACACTTTCTAAGCATAAAATTGACCGTCGACCTACGACCTAAGCGACAGGTCAACACTCTCTGAACATCAGTTTGACTGTCGACCTCCGACCTACGCGCCAGGTCAACACTGTCTTAATGGGATTCTGACTGTCGACTTACGACCTATGCGCCAGATCAACACTCACTGAAAATAAATATGACTGTCGACCTACGACCTACGCGCCAGGTCAACACTATCTTAATGTGAATCTGACTGTCGACCTACGACCTACGAGCCAGATCAAAACTCACTGAAAATAAATCTGACTGTTGACTTACGACCTACGCGCAAGGTCAACACTATCTAAATGTGAACCTGACTGTCGACCTACGACCTACGAGCCAGATCAACACTCTCTGAAAATAAATCTGACTGTCGACCTACGACCTACGAGCCAGATCAACACTCACTGAAAATAAATCTGACTGTCGACTTACGACCTACGCGCAAGGTCAACACTATCTAAATGTGAACCTGACTGTCGACCTACGACCTACGAGCCAGATCAACACTCTCTGAAAATAAATCTGACTGTCGACCTACGACCTACGAGCCAGATCAACACTTTCTGAGCATAAAATTGACTGTCGACCTACGACCTACGCGCCAGGTCAACACTCTCTGAACATAAATCTAACTGTCGACCTACGACCTACGCGCCAGGTCAACACTATCTTAATGTGAATCTAACTGTCGACCTACGACCTACGCGCCAGGACGACACTTTCTGAAAATAAATTTGACTGTCGACCTACGACCTACGAGCCAGATCAACACTTTCTGCGCATAAAATTGACTGTCGACCTACGACCTACGCGCCAGGTCAACACTCTCTGAACATAAATTTGACTGTCGACCTACGACCTACGCGCCAGGTCAAAACTATCTTAATGTGAATCTGACTGTCGACCTACGACCTACGAGCCAGATCAACACTCTCTAAATGTGAACCTGACTGTCGACCTACGACCTACGAGCCAGATCAACACTCTCTGAAAATAAATCTGACTGTCGACCTACGACCTACGAGCCAGATCAACACTTTCTGAGCATAAAATTGACTGTCGACCTACGACCTACGCGCCAGATCAACACTCTCTGAACATAAATCTGACTGTCGACCTACGACCTACGCGCCAGGTCAACACTATCTTAATGTGAATCTAACTGTCGACCTACGACCTACGCGCCAGGTCGACACTTTCTGAAAATAAATTTGACTGTCGACCTACGACCTACGAGCCAGATCAACACTTTCTGCGCATAAAATTGACTGTCGACCTACGACCTACGCGCCAGGTCAACACTCTCTGAACATAAATTTGACTGTCGACCTACGACCTACGCGCCAGGTCAACACTATCTTAATGTGAATCTGACTGTCGACCTACGACCTACGCGCCAGGTCAACACTGTCTTAATGGAATTATGACTGTCGACCTACGACCTACGCGCCAGGTCCGCACTATCTTAATGTGAATCTGACTGTCGACCTACGACCTACGCGCCAGGTCGACGCTTTCTGAAAATAAATCTGACTGTCGACCTACGACCTACGAGCCAGATCAACACTTTCTGAGCATAAAATTGACTGTCGACCTTCGACCTACGCGCCAGGTCAACACTCTCTGAACATAAATCTGACTGTCGACCTACGACCTACGCGCCAGGTCAACACTATCTTAATGTGAATCTGACTGTCGACCTACCTACGAGCCAGGTCAACACTGTCTTAATGGGATTCTGACTGTCGACCTACGACCTACGAGCCAGATCAACACTCTCTGAAAATAAATCTGACTGTCGACCTACGACCTACGCGCCAGGTCAACACTATCTTAATGTGAATCTGACTGTCGACCTACAACCTACGCGCCAGGTCAACACTATCTTAATGTGAATCTGACTGTCGACCTACGACCTACGCGCCAGGTCGACACTTTCTGAAAATAAATTTGACTGTCGACCAACCACCTACGAGCCAGATCAACACTTTCTGAGCATAAAATTGACTGTCGACCTACGACCTACGCGCCAGGTCAACACTCTCTTAACATAAGTTTGACTGTCGACCTACGACCTACGCGCCAGGTCAACACTATCATAATGTGAATCTGACTGTCGATTAACGACCTTCGCGCCACGTCAACACTATCTTAATGTGAATCTGACTGTCGACCTACGACCTACGCGCCAGGTCGACACTTTCTGAAAATAAATTTGACTGTCGACCTACGACTTACGAGCCAGATCAACACTTTCTGAGCATAAAATTGACTGTCGACCTACGACCTACGAGCCAGATCAACACTCTCTGAAAATAAATCTGACTGTCGACCTACGACCTACGCGCCAGGTCAGCACTGTCTTAATGGGATTCTTACTGTCGACTTACGACCTACGCGCCAGGACAACATTATCTAAATGTGAATCTGACTGTCGACCTACGACCTACGCGCCAGGTCAACACTCTCTGAACATAAGTTTGACTGTCGACCTACGACCTACGCGCCAGGTCAACACTATCTTAATGTGCATCTGACTGTCAACCTACGACCTACGCGCCAGGTCGACACTTTCTGAAAATAAATTTGAATGTCGACCTACGACCTACGAGCCAGATCAACACTTTCTGAGCATAAAATTGACTGTCGACCTACGACCTACGCGCCAGGTCAACACTCTCTGAACATAAGTTTGACTGTCGACCTACGACCTACGCGCCAGGTCAACACTGTCTTAATGGGATTCTGACTGTCGACTTACGACCTACGCGTCAGGTCAACACTATCTTAATGTGAATCTGACTATCGACCTACGACCTACGCACCAGGTCGACACTTTCTGAAAATAAATTTGACTGTCGACTTACGACCTACGAGCCAGATCAACACTTTTTGAGCATAAAATTGACTGTCGACCTACGACCTACGCGCCAGGTCAACACTCTCTGAACATAAGTTTGACTGTCGACCTACGACCTACGCGCCAGGTCAACACTATCTTAATGTGCATCTGACTGTCAACCTACGCCCCACGCGCCAGGTCGACACTTTCTGAAAATAAATTTGACTGTCGACCTACGACCTACGAGCCAGATCAACACTTTCTGAGCATAAAATTGACTGTCGACCTACGACCTATGCGCCAGGTCAACACTCTCTGAACATAAGTTTGACTGTCGACCTACGACCTACGCGCCAGGTCAACACTGTCTTAATGGGATTCTGACTGTCGACTTACGACCTACGCGTCAGGTCAACACTATCATAATGTGAATCTGACTATCGACCTACGACCTACGCGCCATGTCAACACTATCTTAATAGCATTCTGACTGTCGACCTACGACCTACGCACCAGGTCGACACTTTCTGAAAATAAGTTTGACTGTCGACCTACGACCTACGCGCCAGGTCAACACTATCTTAATGTAAATCTGACTGTCGACCTACGACCTACGAGCCAGGTCAACACTGTCTTAATGGTATTCTGACTGTCGACCTACGATCTTCGAGCCAGATCAACACTCTCTGAAAATAAATCTGACTGTCGACCTACGACCTACGCGCCAGGTCAACACTATCTTAATGTGAATCTGACTGTCGACCTACGACCTACGCGCCAGGTCAACACTGTCTTAATGGGATTCTGACTGTCGACCTACGACCTACGCGCCAGGTCAACACTATCGTAATGTGAATCTGACTGTCGACCTACGACCTACGCGTCAGGTCGACACTTTCTGAAAATAAATTTGATTGTCGACCTACGCCCTACGAGCCAGATCAACACTTTCTAAGCATAAAATTGACTGTCGACCTACGAACTACGCGCCAGGTCAACACTCTCTGAACATAAGTTTGACTGTCGACCTACGACCTACGCGCCAGGTCAACACTATCTTAATGTGAATCTGACTGTCGACCTACGACCTACGCGCCATGTCGACACTTTCTGAAAATAAATTTAACTGTCGACCTACGACCTACGAGCCAGATGAACACTTTCTGAGCATAAAATTGACTGTCGACCTACGACCTACGCGCCAGGTCAACACTCTCTGATCATAAGTTTGACTGTCGACCTACGACCTACGCGCCAGGTCAACACTGTCTTAATGGGATTCTGACTGTCGACTTACGACCTACTCGCCAGGTCAACACTATCTTAATGTGAATCTGACTGTCGACCTACGACCTACGCACCAGGTCGACACTTTCTGAAAAATAAATTTGACTGTCGACCTACGACCTACGAGCCAGATCAACTCTTTCTGAGCATAAAACTGACTGTCGACCTACGACCTACGCGCCAGGTCAACACTCTCTGAACATAAATTTTAATGTCGACCTACGACCTACGCGCCAGGTCAACACTATCTTAATGTGAATCTGACTGTCGACCTACGACCTACGAGCCAGATCAACACTCTCTGAAAATAAATCTGACTGTCGACCTACGACCTACGCGCCAGGTCAACACTGTCTTAATGGGATTCTGACTGACGACCTACGACCTACGCGCCAGGTCAACACTATCTTAATGTGAATCTGACTGTCGACCTACGACCTACGCGCAAGGTCGACACTTTCTGAAAATAAATTTGACTGTCGACCTACGAGCTACGACCTACGTGCTAACTTCACACATCTATATAAATGTGGTATAATAATAATAATAATAATAATGATAATAATAATAATTTACCACTTTTATCTATGCAAATTTAATTTCAAGGCGAGGAAAAAATTAAAATCGCCAACCATTTTAATTTCGCCTATATCCGGTTAAATAAACTAGGCTAAATCGGTAAACAAATAAAAACGAAACATAGCCAAAACTCCCTTTACGTTTCGTGTGAATAAGGTATACAATTATATCGTCAAATATCCATTTCTTAAAGTATCCATTTCGTTAAATATTCATTTCGGTTAAATATTCATTTCGGTTAAATAAAATCGACGAACTGTAATAAAGGTAGGACAAGCCTGTAAGAAATTTATTATTTAGGAATAAATACACACAAAAACATGAGTAATACTTATTGTTTATTTTTTACGATAGATGAATGGTTAAATTGTGTCCCATAATTTTATTTTGGTGTGACATACATTGTGTACGCGAGATTCGACCCTTGAAACGTTGCGAAAAGTTCTGACCAAATTTATGGTCGGACATTTGCGAAAGGATAAATAGACATAATATTAAGACCTCGCGTATGCAGGATAACAACGAAATGAAAAATGAGCATATGAGATGTCTTTCTGTTTAGGAATACGTATAATCCAGACTACCAAGCATTCCTTTACCGATTTGGTGTAACATATAATACTGAATCTAGTGAATTCGACGTTATAACACGTTTACATTTTCACCCCGCATAAGCAAATCTGTAATCTATTTGTTATCGACATCATTTCCGTTCCAATCAAAATATGTTATGAAGGCCCGGCGCTTTCATGAATGATCATTAAAAACCTTTTTACTTCAATGCACTTATAACACTCATAATTCGTCCTTTGCTCACTGACACCTGGTCACGTTTTCAACGATAACATATATAAATTCGCTCTGAATGGTGGAATTTAGTACTGGAGTCAGAAATAACACCCTGACTACTGTCAGAAGCGATGAGGCCTGTAAAAGAAAGATTGAGAGTTCAAATGTGGGCAATTCATCTTTTTAGAGGATAAACAAACAAATCTAATTGTATGAATTGTCTTTATGGGAAACTACCCGTTTGCAGTGGTCGTAGGTCGAAACTCAAAAGTTTACACTAAGATAGTGTTTACCATGCGCGTAGGTCGTAGGTCGACACTCAAACTTGTGTTCAGAAAGTGTTCCTACGACCTACGCGCCAGGTCGACACTTTCTGAACATAAATTTGAGTGTCGACCTTAACACCTACGCGCCAGGTCAACACTATCTTAGTGTAAATTTGAGTGCCGACCAGATCAACACTTTCTGGACATAATTTTGAGTGTGAAGTTTGAAATTTTAAGTTTGAAGTATGAAGTACGAAGTACGAAGTACGAAGTATGAAGTTTGAAGTTTGAAGTCTGAAATATCTAGTTTGAAGTCTGAAGTCTGAAGTCTCAAATCGGAAGAATGAAGTGTGAATTTCATACTTCACACTTCAAACTTCACACTTTACACTTTACACTTCAAACATATTATCTATGAAGTGTGAAGTATGGATTTTGAATTTCAAACTTCAGACTTCAGACTTCAGACTTCCAATTTAACACTTCAAAAATATTATCTATGAAGTGTGAAGTATGAAGTGTGAAGTGTGAAATGTGAAGTATGAAGTTTGGAAGTCACCACCGGTCTTCAGTACATTTAAATAACGTGTGCAAACAGACAGGATTTAAATATTTCGAGCAAGAAGGCCAAATTTCCCTTTATTTTAAACAAGAAGGCAACTATGTGCCTATATTGCTCACCTGGCTACCAAAGCCTATACTAAAAGGTTACCAAGAGCAGAAAGGGTCAATTTTGACGTAGGGATTGGTTGTTTTATATGCTGCGATCTATGCGATATTCAGCATGTGAAGTTTAGTCGTGAAATGACAAGTTTAGTCCTGAAACCATTTGGTTTACAGTTTGCTTAACATTTACTGCAACTATAATGTGACAAACAAGTTGAATTTATTATTGTTTTACTTAATCTGCTCTGACTAGACCAATTAGATAAAAACAACAACATAGGTGTTAGAATATTAACATATATTAAGGTGTAATGCCTCTTGTTATAAATTAAGTGTGAGACAAGCTGTGGAAGGAGATGGGGAAGTCTATTCTCCTTCCAGTTTAGCAGAAGTATGATAACAAAAGCTCTGCCACTTTGTTTTCAAAAGTTGTTTATTTCGGGGACGTCAAAACAGAATATACATGGGAAAGGGTTAAATATAAAACATCACTGTGCATTGACGTACGACAACGCGTGTGACGTCAGTCTTTATTCCTTGTATACAGGAGTTTACATTTTATACTCAACATATTGAATAATTACGAAAACGGATCAGAATAGGCAGATGTAAACGAGGGGATAGGTTAAAAAAAGATCGCTATGTTATATTAAGTTTTGTTGGGTAATTATGCACTCGTTGTATTTTTGTTGGTACCTGGAAAATGAATAGAATATGTGTCTAACGTATAAGCTAGACCAGCAAGCATACTGGTTTGGTGTCGCAAATAATACTGAATCTCGTGTTATAACTCGTTTACATTTTCACCCCGCATAAGCAAATATGTAATCTATTTTTGTCGACATTATTTCCGTCCCAATCATACTATTTTCTCAAGGCGTATTAATGAATGATCAATAAACACCTTTGTACCCTAGTGCATTTATAACACTCATAATTCGTTTTTTGCTCACTGACACCTGGTCACGTTTTCAATTATCATACATGAAAACGGCTCTGTAGGTCAAAGGGAAGTAAATCGGATCGGCTTGCCGGGAAGACAATTTTGTCCAGGGGGATTTCAGATGAATATGTAAGACTGAAATTGTCACCTATTGGACAATAATGATTTTGCTGAAAGTTGAATTTTTTTTTTGAAAACTATATTATCCTGTGAGTGATTTGTAACCAACCCTGGTCTGCTTTTGACTGTATTGACACCTTCAGGGTATTTTTTAGAACATCCTGTATTTTCTGAAATTTAGAGTGAAATTCAGTGCGGGATAAGGGTGACCTATCATTTGACGTCATAGCTATAAAAAAAAATGGTAGCATGAGCCCTGAGTTTCTGGTGCTGTAATGGTAGATATAAGAATGGACTTTGATTTAATACAGGTTTGTGGCTTCATTGAGATGTTGGGAAAGAATCATAACCCATAACGCTACAATGGTCGCCTATGTAAAATGAATTGCTTCCCTTTGAACCTGTATAGTGGAATATTGCACTAGAGTCAGAAATGAAACGCTGACTGCTGTCAGAAGCGATGCGGCCTGTCAATAAAAAAGGTTGTTACTTCAAATCCGCGCTCTTTATATTTATAGAGGATAAACACAAACATCTAATTGTTTGAAATAGTTTTATGGGAATATACCCATTCACCACTTAATATAACTAATCACGTCGTAATTGGCCCTTTCGCCATAAAGGAATAGTTCGAAGATTACTATTGAGATCCATAAAACACATGGTATCGTGCGTGAAATGCACGCCAAAATTAAAAGACAGTTGCATGCTAACGTAAATGTCCAATTGAATCGCAGTACGTAATCACAATATATCCTGCCCTCATACTTTCCTGCTGAATAATGTCGTCTGTAGCATAACTACATGATCGATTATAGAATATCGGTGCCCCGCTCACAGGGAGCACGCCCTAATGATTACACCAAATAGGCGGTCTATATATGTAACACTATTGAAGGTCGAATTGTTCAGATGTGGCGTGATACATATTCGATTTGTTTTTATGTTTTTTTTCCGCTGCTTTCAACAATATTTATGTTATATAACGACCTTTCCTGAAACAGTTACCGTTACTACGTGTACATTTATCCGCTGCTTTCAACACTATTTATGTTATATAACGACCTTGCCTGAAACAATTACCGTTACTACGTCTCCATTCATCCTGACACCTGCGAGCCGGTTGGTATGCTAACCAAACAACCCTGAGCACCAACGAGGAAAAACTATTACCATCATTTGTAAAATACTTGGTATGACCCGGCCAGGATCGAATTTGCGACCTTCTGCACCCAACGTTGACGCTCTACCACTTCGAAACCAAGGCGGTAAACGTGGGCAACTTAAGAAGATCCGTTCATTTACAGTCAATACAATGTTGAACTGATTCTGCAAATTGTACTGAATAATATAATTACGTAGACATCCCTTATCGTAAAGAGGAAGTGAGATTATGCATGTATATGTTTCTAGTGGTATCATACGCGTATATCCGTTCACAATTACATAGCGATGAAGTAAGATAGTATATGTGTATATGTGTGTGTTTATAGTGATAACGTTCGCGTATATCCGTTCACAATACCATAAAGATGAAGTAAGATAGTGTATGTGTATATGTGTGTGTTTATAGTGATAACGTTCGCGTATAATCGTTCACAATACCATAAAGAGGAAGTAAGATAGTATATGTGTATATGTGTGTGTTTATAGTGATAACGTTCGCGTATAATCGTTCACACCATAAAGATGAAGTAAGATAGTGTATGTGTATATGTGTGTGTTTATAGTGATAACGTTCGCGTATAATCGTTCACAATACTATAAAGATGAAGTAAGATAGTGTATGTGTATATGTGTGTGTTTATAGTGATAACGTTCGTGTATAATCGTTCACAATACCATAAAGAGGACGTAAGATAGTGTATGGGTATATGTGTGTGTTTATAGGGATAACGTTCGCGTATAATCGTTCACAATACCATAAAGAGGAAGTAAGATAGTGTATGTGTATATGTGTGTATTTATAGTGATAACGTTCGTGAATATCCGTTCACAATTACATAGCGAGGAAGTAAGATAGTGTATGTGTATATGTGTGTGTTTATAATGATAACGTTCGCGTATAATCGTTCACAATACCATAAAGATGAAGTAAGATATTGTATGTGTATATGTGTGTGTTTATAGGGATAACGTTCGCGTATAATCGTTCACAATACCATAAAGAGGAAGTAAGACAGTGTATGTGTATATGTGTGTGTTTATAGTGATACTGTTCGCGTATAATCGTTCACAATTACATAAAGAGGGAGTAAGATAGTGTATGTGTATATGTGTGTGTTTATAGTGATACTGTTCGGGTATAATCGTTCACAATACCATAAAGATGAAGTAAGATAGTATATGTGTATATGTGTGTGTTTATAGTGATACTGTTCGCGTATAATCGTTCACAATTACATAAAGAGGAAGTAAGACAGTGTATGTGTGTGAGTGTGTGTGTGTGAGTGTGTGTGTGTGTGTGTGTGTGTGTGTGTGTGTGTGTGTGTGTGTGTGTGTGTGTGTGTGTGTGTGTGTGTGTGTGTGTGTGTGTGTGTGTGTGTGTGTGTGTGTGTGTGTGTGTGTGTGTGTGTGTGTGTGTGTGTGTGTGTGTGTGTGTGTGTGTGTGTGTGTGTGTGTGTGTGTGTGTGTGTGTGTGTGTGTGTGTGTGTGTGTGTGTGTGTGTGTGTGTGTGTGTGTGTGTGTGTGTGTGTGTGTGTGTGTGTGTGTGTGTGTGTGTGTGTGTGTATGTGTGTGTTTTAGTGATAACGTTCGCGTATAATCGTTCACAATACCATAAAGAGGAAGTAAGATAGTGTATGTGTATATGTGTGTGTTTATAGGGATAACGTTCGCGTATAATCGTTCACAATACCATAAAGAGGAAGTAAGATAGTGTATGTGTATATGCGTGTGTTTATAGTGATAATGTTCACGTATAATCGTTCACAATACCATACAGAGGAAGTAAGATAGTGTATGTGTATATGTGTGTGTTTATAGTGATAACGTTCGCGTATAATCGTTCACAATACCATAAAGGAGAAGTAAGATAGTGTATATGTGTGTGTATTTATAGTGATAACGTTCGCGTATAATCGTTCACAATACCATAAAGATGAAGTAAGATAGTGTATGTGTATATGTGTGTGTTTATCGTGATACTGTTCGCGTATAATCGTTCACAATACCATAAAGATGAAGTAAGATAGTGTATGTGTATATGTGTGTGTTTATAGTGATAACGTTCGCGTATAATCGTTCACAATACCATAAAGAGGAAGTAAGATAGTGTATGTGTGTGTGTATTTATAGTGATAACGTTCGCGTATAATCGTTCACAATACCATAAAGATGAAGTAAGATAGTGTATGTGTATATGTGTGTGTTTATAGTGATACTGTTCGCGTATAATCGTTCACAATACCATACAGATGAAGTAAGATAGTATATGTGTATATGTGTGTGTTTATAGTGATACTGTTCGCGTATATCGTTCACAATTACATAAAGAGGAAGTAAGACAGTGTATATGTATATGTGTGTCTGTGTGTGTGTGTGTGTGTGTGTGTGTGTGTGTGTGTGTGTGTGTGTGTGTGTGTGTGTGTGTAAGTGTGTGTGTATGTTTGTGTGTGTGTATGTGTATATGTGTGTGTTTTAGTGATAACGTTCGCGTATAATCGTTCACAATACCATAAAGATGAAGTAAGATAGTATGTATGTGTATATGTGTGTGTTTATAGTGATACTGTTCGCGTATAATCGTTCACAATTACATAAAGAGGAAGTAAGACAGTGTATGTGTGTGTGTGTTTATAGTGATAATGTTCGCGTATAGTCGTAGACAATTACATACAGAGGAAGCAAAACAGTGTATGTGTGTGTGTGTTTTATTGATAATGTTAGCGAATAATCATTCACAATATCATAAAGAGGAAGTTATATTGTGTATGCGTGTGTTTATTTGGTAACGTACGCGTATAATCGTTCACAATTACCTACGATTATGCGCTCACATAAGTATAAGTATCATCTTTGCTTCAACATCTTAATTACTGAGAAACAAAAGTGGAAGTTTCATTTTCCTTTTCAAAAATTAAATATCATATATTCTCAAATAATATGTAATTCCTACATTTAACCAATGCTTTACATCTTTTATTGCCTATAACATTTACATTGATTGATTGATTTATTGAAACTAAACGACGTTTTTTAGTCATGTCACGGCGTCAAGTACACCTCCTCATACGTTTTCCGGCTCTCTCACACCAATACTCCACACAACAGAATTTCCAATTATTTGAATTATTTTTTGACATAGACTGGAAGCCCGAATGAAGCTTATCACAGTTACTTTAACATTACATTAAGAGTAAATTCTTAAAAAAAATTCATAGCTTAATATATGTTTAATTCAAAATTTTAAAAGTATACAGATATAATTTCGAAATTAATTTGAACCTTTTTCGATATATTTACATCTGCTTCAAACAGACGACACAAAAGACGAAATAAAAACTTGTAAATCTGAATGTAATAATTCGATACTATATTGTTCATCAATAACCCATTGCCTGCATTTGACACATAATTACAAGTATTACATTGGATGTTCATCTATAACTTACAGAAGTCGTCCGTTCCGCCGTAAATGCATGACTAGTTTAGATTAGAAGACGTTTGAGAGCTATGACATTCGAATGTTCCATGCTTGTCGTGATAAACTGAACTTTTTATATATTTCAGTAATTATTGCCAGATATGGAGGTATCAGGTAGGAGACAGGTAGGCAGCGATGACTTGAGTACTGGTATTTTCTGTGACCCATGTCAAGGCGAAGATGAAGAAGAAAATGCCGTATTTTATTGTACAGTTTGCAACGAGTTCTTTTGCAATACATGTTCGAAAAGACACAGAAGAAGCAAACTGTCTATACACCATCCATTGCTAGACCGAGACAGTATGCCAAAACAGAAGTTTTCGTCATCGAAGGAAAGTATGTGTATTAAACATAAAGGGAAATTCGTAGAATACTATTGTAAAATTCACGAGGATTGCTGCTGTTCTGTTTGTGCCACTATAGAACACAAACTGTGTAAAATAGAGTATATGGACGATATTGCTACAGAATACGAAACAAGTAAAGAGTATACATCTCTGATGAGCGCAATAGCCGATCTAACTCAACTACTGCAAAATACGAAGACAATTGCATTGAAGAAAAAAGATGACGTTGGGCATATCCATATGAAATTTGTTTCTGAAGTAAAGAAATTCAGGTCTGAGATAAACCAGATTTTAGATTCTCTCGAACAAAGTACCTTGATAGAGGCCCAGACCGTAAGGGATACGGATATCAAATCAACCGAGTCAGCGTCTACGTCGTGTGCTGCGATGATTTCGGACCTTGCCGAGATGTCCAGTATTATGGAAAAACAGAAGAAATACAAACAACAACGCCAATTGGTGATCTCTGCTAAAAGGGCGCAAAAGCAAATGAAACAATTTGAAAGTTTGACGACAGAGTTAGATAGACAATGTACAATACGAAACTATATGTTTCGGCCGAATGAGACAATTATTCCGTCTCTCAAAGCAGTAGACAGTCTTGGAACATCGGTGGCATTGAGATATGTTGGTAAAATCGATATCGAAGATTCTTTAGATGAAGACATTTACCCACCATCGAGTACAGGGGGAGTGATGTTAGACTACAATATGCTAGCTATGGTTAGATGGGATGACCTGACTGTAAAGATTTATGACGTTCGAAAAAACAAGGTGATATCCTGTATAAAACTACCTACAAATCCATGGGATATAACGCGTGTAGAACAAGATCAGATCGTCGTTACATGTGACAATAAACTCGTATTCATAAAGGTTGGTAAGACATTGTCTGTAATGAAGGAAGTGGACATTGGTGGTAAGAGTCGTGGTATTGTTTATACAAACAAAACATTTATTTGCTCTTTCAAAGATCCTGGCTGTGTAAAAATCATTGATTTAGGTGGGAAAATATTGAAAACAATAACAACAGGTATCGGACGACAAACTATGTTTGATAAACCCTGCCACATTGTACTGAGTACAGATCAGAAGACGCTTTACGTATCAGATAGTGCTAACCGTAGTGTTACGAGTATGGATCTAGATGGCAATGTACAACATGTATATAAACATGATAAACTGTTGGAACCACGCGGTGTGGCAGTAGATAGAGTAGGTAACATTTATATAGCTGATTTGAAGTCAGAAAGTATTCATATTGTATCATCACAGTGTACAACCACCATACGACTATTACAAGACGGAACACCGGGGCGGAAATATCCTAATGCAATTATATATTGTGAAAGAGATCAGAGACTTTATATAAGTCATGAAGGACAGTCTTGCTATACAGTTTCTATTTATCAGATAGAGTGATTTATACAACACTTACCATAAAGAGCCGACATAGGGCCGACTTTAAGTAGCTGCGTTTCAAAAAACAATCAAAGATGCTGGCGGCAAGTGTTGATCCATTTCAAACTGCAACCAAGTTTATTCAACAGAAACATAAGTTTATCACAGAACCCGGCTCTTAATATTATGCGCTTAATTCTATAAAAAATCAGCCCCAACAAATGTTAATGAGTGAACATCCAGATCAACCATTACATCCTGCAAGCAAATCAATGTGGCTTAACAAAATGAAGTTATTTATTCAACTGAGAAAATAACACATCACAGATACAAATTATCAAATAGAGTGATGTTTTCAACAGAGATAATAACATATCAGAATACCCGACTCTCATATAGAGTATTGTATTCAACATAGAAAATAACACATCACAAATCTGTACTCTCTAATACTGTGATGTATTCAGAACAGAAAATAAAACATCACAGAAACCGACTCTCAAATAGAGTGATGTATTCAACATAAAACAAATCACATCAAAATTCCCTACTCCCTAATAGAGTCATGTATTCAGCACAGAAAATAAAACATCACAGAACCACATACTCTCAAATAGAGTGATGTATACTACATATCAAATAAAATATCACAGTACCCGACTATCATTTTAAGTGATGCATTCAACAGAGGAAATAGCACATTACAGAACCCGACCAAAAGAACCCATTCGACTCCAGGAATAATTATCAAATGTGATTTTGGCAAGTTTTATTCTTGATCAACCTTCAAACAACTCCGGGTAAGATGATCAAACAATGTACTTATTATTATAGATCATGATCAACCTAAGAATCTAGTAAAGTATATATATGTCTGTTTACCAGATTGTATTTTTATTACTTTTACTAAAGGAACTATATAGTCCAGTCATATTGTTACCAAAATACTTCAGAAAATGGGAAAAGCACCAAATTTTGAACACATGTTCTTAAGGGCGAATAAAAAAAAATGAGCCCTAGACCCAAGCTGAAAAATCCAAGATGGCCGCCAAAATCCAAAATGGCCGCCATGCACTTTTTCATAATAAAATAATTTAATAAAAACCCTTATTTGATATTTTATAAACAATTCAACTGGGTTTTTTTATGTCCTATTGAGAAATAAGTATTCAGCTGCATTAAAATGATATTTTAATGGCTATTTTGATTATAATTCAATTAAATCAGTTCTCTCCACTTGATATACATATGTAATTTTAAACCAGTTATCTCCCTTTGTTATTAGTCTGCCATTTGCAGGATGACATTGTGCCAACATTTTGAAGCATATTTTTCCTGTTAAAGGTGAAAGCAAGCATACTTTAAAACACTTGATGTTTATATAAAGAGGTAAGTAACAACTTTCATGAAAGCACTGAAAGCACTGATAAGAAAAACAAAATTATAATAGATAAATTATTTGTCATGCTTTTGACCTTTTTGAGACAATATATCGCTACTTTGGTAATGTTTATACTTTTTGTATTGAGAAGCTAAGCAATGCGTAACATACATGTATTGATAAAGTCTTATTAAATAGCTGTTAAAACATATGTTTATGTAAATGAAGCATTTTAAAAATAGTAGATTTGATAATTGTAAATTGAAATAGTTTTATTTTGATTTTTCAGCCTGAACCAATCATGTAGAAACTAACTTTAATAATGTAGTGCTGGATCATGTTGTCTTGTTTGCTTATATATACTATACTAACACAACTAACCAACAAACATGGCTGATGGTCTAAATATCTTCAAACATGGGAAAAAGCCCAAGTCCATCGATTGGTCAAAATGTATTTTCTGCCAAAGCAAATGTAATGCATTGCTAACAAGTCCAACTACATTAAAATCAAACAACAAAATTGGCTATATATCATTGTCAGAAGATTTGAAGAAGTTTGATGACTTGAAATGCCTCCCTATGCCAGTTGATTTAAGCCTATTCGATGATGGAGAAGGAATGGAGGAAACGTTTCTAAAACACAAAGCTAAATGGCACAAACTATGTAGAAACAAATTTAGTAGACTGAAATTAGAGCGGATTGGAAAGAGATTGTATTTCCCTGACCAAAGTGCTGAAGGCGAAACAACAACGCCCTCAAAATTAACCCGAAACAGTTCTGGAAATGTAGCTAAGTATGAAACAGATCAGTGCTTTTTTTGTAATACAAAATCGGGGCAACTTCACCATGTAAGTACATTTGAGATGGACAAAACCGTAAGACAGTACGCACATGTTATTCAGGATACTGTTCTTTTGGCTAAATTGAGTTCTGGTGATCTTATATCGCAGGAAGCAAAGTATCATTTAAAATGTTACCGAGAATTATACCACAAATCAAGAGCCAATGATTCTGATGTTGAACAGGGACAACATGAATCACAGGTACATGGAATTGTTCTTGCAGAGCTTATCTCCTACATTGAAGAGTCTCGCAATGATGCTGCTGATATACATATTTTTAAACTGTCTGATCTTGCTCAGCTCTATTGTGACAGGTTAAATCAGCTTGGTGTGCATTTAACAACTCCAGTAAATGTAACACATTTAAAAGATAGGATTTTGTCTAATATTCCCGATCTAGAGGCCCACAAACATGGACGGGAAATAAATCTTATATTAAATGTTGACTTTGGAAAACTTTTACTAAAGGCAAAGAATTTTGATGATGAGGCAGTTATTTTGTCAAAGGCCGCTAATATTGTTAGACAAGATGTGTTTGATCATGATACGAATGTGTTTGAGGGTACATTCAATGAACATTGCCAGGATAGGTCTGTGCCGCAATCCCTAAAGACTTTAATTGGTATGATTCTTGGAGGGCCTAACATTAAATATCAATCTGGAAAGTTTGTTGAAGCACAAGCAATGCTAACAATTGCTCAGTTGATAAAATTCAATATTGCTGCTTCACGTAGAAAGAATTCGTCAAAAGTTTACCATATCAAGCAGTATGAAACCCCATTGCCAACATATATTGGAATGCTTATCCATGTCCAAACAAGAAAGCGGGGTCTTATTGAGAAGTTTAATCAGATGGGCCTGTCAGTATCATACAACAGAGTTCTTGAGCTTTCAACACAGCTTGGTAACAGTGTTTCTACACGGTACAATGAGCTGGATGCAGTCTGTCCATCTTCCTTGCGCCACGGGATCTTCACAACTGGAGCAGTTGACAATATAGGTATATATTTATTTTTAAATTAAATGAGAGAATAATTGAAATAAATGGTACTAGCGTAACGTATAACGCTTTTGTGGTATTTGTGAATGCTTGACAACATTTAAAACAAAATGCACAATTGTTGCTTGCTTTTTATTATTTTTATTTGGTTTTATTGCAGACCAACATCCACAACTGCTCAAGGCTCTTTCCATGGCACCGGTATTTCGGTGTTTCAGCATCCAAGAAACAACTGTGTTGGAATGAAGCAAGATATCGATGTAGTATTTTCCGACGCGTCTTCAAAAGTATTAGGCCAACTACCTGAGAACTACAGATGTGTGCCTCCAGCCAGCGTCACCTCCAGTGATGTAGAGATACCAGCTGTTGAATCATCACTCGTCATAGATTTTCAATTGATACCACAAGCTATTCAATCTCAGTTCATGTAAGTATTATTAACTGTACAGATATCTAGTTAGATATGTTATACTTAAGTTTAGAAAGCGACACTTAAAGATAACTAGTTTGAGTCTAAACAACCAATTGGTTAACAATTAATTTACAAAGTAAACAAATGATTAATGAAACCCATATTTTCAGGTGGCTTGAACATGTAAGAGAAAGTATAGACTCTGAAGCTGACAATCGGGACATCACATGGTCAGCATACCATTCAAGCCATCTTGAGACCCAAGACAGAGAAAACCCAGTGGATATAACAGCCCTCCTTCCATTATTTGAAGATCAAGCCAAATCAGTTGCAATGATTAAACACTCAATGACTATTGTTAGAAAAACCACTGGCTTTTTAAATCCTGGTCAAACACCTGTTATTGCATGTGACCAACCCCTGTATGCAATTGCAAAACAAATTCAGTGGACTTGGCCTGACATATTTGGCGAAAATTGCTTCGTTGTAATGTTTGGGGGGTTGCATATACAAATTGCAGGTCTAAAAGCTCTTGGCAATTGGTTGCAAGACAGTGGTTGGACACATGCTTTAGAACAGGCAAATGTAGCAACAGCGGGTACTGCAGATTCTTTTTTAAAGGCATCACATGTAAGCAAAACGTTCTATGCACATCAGGTAACAGCATGTGCCTTGTACCGCCTTATGTATACTGCATTTCTTGCCAGAGATGAACCAGAGTTGCTTGACAGCACTTTTGAAGATTGGCGGTCTCACAAAGAAAGTGTTTCTCCATCTTTTATGTTTTGGTCGATCACGCTGAGGTTTGAAATAACTGTCATGCTGTTTGTGAAAGCATTACGTGAAGGTGATTTTGCTTTATACAAGGAAGCTCTTGTTTCTCTTGTCCCATGGTTTTTTTCTCTTGATCATCCAAACTATGCTCGTTGGTTGCCTGTGCATATTCGTGATATGGTAGTTTTAGAACAGAGAAACCCAGACGTTGCTGAACAGTTTGCACAAGGTAAGTTTGTGGTTCACAAAACTCAACGGTCGTTCTCTGCTATTGCACTTGACCATGCACATGAGCAGAATAATAAACTCATCAAAGGTGATGGTGGAGCGGTAGGTCTGACTGAAAATGCCAATCAGTTACTGCGCTGGATGGTGTCTGGTCCTGAAGTAGCCAGAGTTGTCCATGAATTTCAATCATCCATCAATTTGTTAAAACATGAGCAAAGTAAAGGCCCTGATATTCGCCACCATGATCGACAAAGCTTTACCCAGAAAAGGTTTACGACACATGTTCTTGCATTAAGCGATACCATTGAAGACATGGGGAACCCATTCAATGACCACTCGGGGGATTTACTAGTCTTAGATAGTAGAAATATTGTAGATGCAAGTGTTATTGAAACTGTGAAGAACATCGAACAGGCAGGTAAGGACCAATATAACAATTTCGTAGCTGAGCGCTTAGAAAGGAAAGATAAACTTCTGAAAAGTACCATTAAACAAAACAAGTTCCCTCTTTTCAGTAGACAGACTAAAAAAAGATTTCCAAAGAAAAGCAGCAGATTGGCTACCTTAAACAGGATTGTTCTCTCTTTTCAAAGCTGTATGTTTCATGCCAAGTACGTGACGGCAACCTTGAAGATTTCTTTGCCCATGAAAATTCTACTTTTCCTCCTTCATTGTCACAGTTCGGAAACCTCAGATTGGGTACCAAGTCGGACCTTTTGCATTGTCTTGAACGTCATTTACAAGTCACTCATGAACTTCCTCCAGTTAATGCCTTAGTTATAGATGGAGCAGTTGTTGTTAACATGCTGAAACCAACAGGTTGTCAAACATTCCAAGACTACTGAAACAATGTTTTCAACCCATATATAAATCGTCAGCTTTCAACTGTCCAGAGGTTGGATGTTGTTTGGGATGTTTACGATCCTGATAGTCTAAAATCTGCCACACGGTCGAAAAGAGGGAAAGGCGTCAGACGAAGGGTCCTACCAGACACAAAAATACCAGGTAATTGGGATTCATTTTTGAGAGTAGATGATAACAAAACAGAACTATTTAACTTTTTGACAGATCAAATAGTCAATGTACATCACAACAATAAACTGGTGATAGCTACACGTGACCAAGGTATTGTATCTTTACCACAGTATGACTCTAGGAATCTCACTCCTTGTAGTCACGAGGAGGCGGATGTGAAAATGATGATTCACGTTGCCGATATGTCAGATCAAGGCCTGAAGAAGATAATGTTAAGGACAGTTGATACTGATGTGTTAGTTTTGGCTGTAGCAATTTTTCCCAAGATTGCAGTTGATGAACTATGGGTAGCTTTTGGTGCTGGTTAAAACCTCAGATATTTAGCTGTTCATTCAATTGTCCAATCTTTTGGTGAGTCAAAGGCCAAGGCCCTGCCACTTTTTCATGCATTAACAGGCTGTGACCAGACATCTGCTTTTTGTAGCCGTGGTAAGAAAACTGCTTGGGAAACGTGGAAAATGTTTGATGCTGCAACAACTTCATTTTTGGCTCTTTCTGCATCCCCGTCTTTAGATACAGTTTTACAAGAAATGCCAACAATAGAACGTTTTGTTGTTCTTATGTATGATAGAACCTGTGCAGCTACTCATGTTAATGATGCTCGAAAGTATCTTTTCACTCAAAAGGGTAGATCCATTGAATGTATTCCACCCACTTCTGCAGCACTATTAGAGCATACCAAAAGAGCAGTTTTCCAAGCCGGATATGTTTGGGGACAGGCTTTGAAATTGTTGCCAGATTTACCAAGTCCAGCAGAATGGGGCTGGGTTAGAGAAAACGCAAAATGGGAACCATTTTGGTCTTCACTTTCACAGGCAGCAGGATCTTGTCAGGAATTACTTAGATGTGGATGTAATCAGGAAAAAGGTTGTCGTGGAAAATGTAAATGTTTCAAAGCTGCAATGCTATGCACAGCTCTTTGTCGGTGTGGTGGCAATTGCGACAGGGACTGACAATTGGTTCATATTTTAAGCCATTAGCCATATGTTGGACACCAGTGTTATAGTATTTGAACTTAAGTTCATAATGCACAAATAGCAGGTGCATTTTATGAATGGCAATGTGTAAGGAAAAAAAATCAAAATCAATTGTGTTGATGTGTTTTAAAAAACAAAATGTCATGCCTGTACTTGTTTTTATGCTTGTTAATTGTTTTTGAAGTAAAAGGTTTCATCTTATATAATTGTCTACAGTTAAACAGTTACATGGATTCATATTTGATGCTAATATCATATTGCTGCAAGGCATGATGAAACTAGTTATCTTAAACTAGATCTGGTTTTAATTTTTATTTTATTTTATCGTTTCTATGGAAACCCTATATTAAATATGTTAATTTATGTTCTATATTCTATATTTCTGCATCACAATGTTAAACAATGTTAAACACAGTTAGGTTTATAATAAAATGTGATCACTATATGTGTAAAACTTTGTTTTAATTCAAATACTTAAGACTTATTTGAATTTTCGTGAATTTTGGCGGCCATTTTGTAAAATGGCCGTCAGTCGGCCATTTTGAAAGTTACAAATTGGGTCTAGGGCTTAAAATGTTTGTACGTCCATTCTTCAAGTGTGTGCCAATTTTGGTGCTTTTCCCATTTTCTGAAGTATTTTGGTGTTTTCAATGACGATATATGACAGGACTAATAGGATATATCTTACTTGTAACTAGACAATAGGTTAACTTCTCTTCAATAACACCAAGCAAAGACGCATTGATGCACAGACATGTTGTTCATGCATGATATGACACACTTCAACTTCTCTTCAATAACACCAATCACAGACGCATTGATGCACAGACATGTTGTTCATGCATGATAGGACAAACTTCATCATTTCATTAACAAGTAGCCCGAGCTCCGGTAGCTCAGTCGGTAGCGACGCGGGTTGTCAATCCAGTGGTTGTGAGTTCGAATCCCAGCTCGACCAACATTATTTCTGACGTTTAACAAAAATCACTGTAACAAGCGTCATTTACCAATGGACTAACAGTCTATGTCTCGGAAAAGCAGCCAGCTGCTTGGAAAGTGTGTTATGTGGGGTACTGGTGTGAGAAAGCTAGGAAACACAGGAGTAAGTGAAATGGTCGCCATGATATGACTGATCAAATTGTTGAAAACGGCGAATCAAATCATTAACCAGTTACACACATAATGTAGTTAACTCTTTCAGCGCCGAATTGTTTAAAATAGACTCTTCCATGTTCAGAATCGGGTGTGTCCATTTCTCAATGTATAAAAGTTTTGGACTATTTTGGTAACTTAAATGCAAACAGTGCTGATTTCAGGTGAGACAGCTCGTTACGAGCTGACTCACCTGAATCTGAATTGTTTGCAAAAACCTCGATATTGCCTTTGGCGCTGAAAGAGTTAATAATTTTATTTATCGAAATATTTTTTAAACATTGAACACTAAAGCTGTATCATACATCTGACAATATTCGATATTCATTGTTTATCTCAGAGGAGTCATAACGATTTCTTAAAACAAGATTTAGCGATGACAGTTTTATAAGTGAGCCATATATTTACGAGTTAGTTTAGTTAGTTTACATGTACGTAAAGTATATGTACTACTTTGTATTGTTGACGTATAGGCCAAGCGGGACCACTGTTAACATATAAAACAGGATTTACTTTTTTTATTATGTATGTCTTAAACAAGACCGTTGAAGTTTATATCAATTCAAATGTACACATATGTTTAGTTTGGTCAAAATATAAATGTGTATACCTTTGAAATACTTTTGTTCTGATACATTTAAACAGTTAGTTCATATGTGTTTTGTATATATACTGCTTCCTCTTGGCATGATAATGTTTTATGTTCACATGTAACTATAATAAACAATTTACATACCTTCTTACTTATTATTCAATTAAGCCTTTCCCTCATACGACAATTCTGCAGCAGACGACTTTGAACGTATTTTGTCAAAACATAGAAAATCTCCATAATTGAATGGATAACCTATGACAAAAAGTGGAAAACATTGTGGCAAAAGGAGAAATTGCACGTTTTGTGCAATTTCTTCTTTTGTCACTATGTTTTCAAAAATTCGTCTGCTGCAGAGGCGTCAGAAAGCTTCTATATGAGGGAAAGGGTTAAGTTTTTATCAAAGCTATAAGACGTTACGCTTGATGCTTTAAGTTGCGGGTAAACCCTTTCCCACTTTGCAGGTGTAACTTGACGCACTCTCTGCAGACGACTCTGGAAGGCATGTACTTGTTCATGATACACAATGTCTTCTTTTTGCCGCAATGTTATAGATACATATGTAAGTCAGTCCTCTTGTAAAGCCATCTTTTTCATTGTTCTGCTTATATTATTTTCAAAGTTGTATTCTATAAAAGTGTTATATGCAGACAAGTTGGATATGCAGCATTATCAGCAATGGTAAAGGAATCATAACCATGATATTCTGATCCTACGAACTATGTTTTAACAACCGTACCGCGTACCTTTACCATGTATATATGTGTTTGTTGATATGCTGTTGTATGCCCTTTTCAACAATGTTTTAGTTATATCTCTGCGTTTGCTGGGTAATGAACCAGTACAGGTGGTGCATTTATCCTAACATCGGTGATTCAGTTGTTATGCTAACCGAACACCCTGAGCGCCAAGGTGGAAAATTCATACCATTTTAAATGTTAAGGTTTATATAAAATACACACATTTTAAATGTTTAGGTTTATATAAAATACACACATTTTATACACACATTTTAAATGTTTAGGTTTATATAAAATATACACATTTTAAATGTTAAGGTTTATATAAAATACACACATTTTAAATGTTTAGGTTTATATAAAATATACACATTTTAAATGTTAAGGTTTATATAAAATACACACATTTTAAATGTTAAGGTTTATATAAAATACACACACTTTAAATGTTAAGGTTTATATAAAATACACACATTTTAAATGTTTAGGTTTATATAAAAAATACACATTTTAAATGTTAAGGTTTATATAAAATACACACATTTTAAAGTTGATAACTGTACATGTGCATGCACGCCCGTATAACTACATATTTACACAAGGGTCAGGATCAGGTCAAATTTCTTCAGTAATATGAATAGGAGAAAAGGAAGTAATTGTTTAGGATAAGTAATTACTTCTTTTCCCAAGATGTTTTAAATATATATTGTCTGCGGTATACGCATCAGATGATGTCTGTATTACGGAGAGACTTAACATTTCTATGATTTCTGTATTTGCTCATACATTGTGGGCTGTGTGCATGCATGTGTTCGTGCGTGAGTGCATATGTCCGTGTGTGCGTGCGCGCGAGCAAGCGTGTTTGTTTATATAAAATTGTATAGTGTAATGTCGAAATACCACTTTAAACAGACACTAACATGATATTTATGTGACACATTCTAGCATCCCATATAACATAGGCTACCATATCCTCTGGTAATTCTTTTGTGAAAAGAATTGCTGATGGATATTCAACTTACAAAACATTTGAAATGCTGCTGTTCCTTGAGTTTCGTTTCGTTAAGGATAAGCATCAACTTTCTTACATACACATATAGTCGCGTAGCATGCGTGCAATAAATGATTAACCTGCACCCTCATCATGATCCTTTTCCATTATTGCATCCACAACCACCAAACAAATTCATCCAACACACATATACACACATGCTTAAATTGCGTATGTTCGATGTTACTTGTATGTCTCTTGTAGCAACCTGTAAATAACTAATATGTGGACTGTTTACTGTTATTTCTTTTATTTGTCGTACTATGTATGTATGTAGTTACTCTTCATTTATAGAGGAAATAAAGAAATATATATCTATCTATCTAGTTTAACAATGTTAACTCTTTGAAGGAACCCATCCTTAGTCTATATGGCTTAGCATCTTGTTGTCCCCATTGCCTTGTCTGATAGTTTCGCATGACGGCGATACGTTTTCAAATAATTGGAGCTAAAAGTATGGCCGTTCGTGAATTTGCTCTCGCTTATACTGAACAACACCCTCTGATTGATCAAATTTGCACAACAACCATCATTAAAATATATCATTGGCGTAGAATATTGTTTAATGTATGCTTTTGGTGATTAAATAACACATTACCTGAGTGGTTTCATGTGACAATGAAACCGCGGTGGTGGAGCGTCCGTCCCGGTTGCGGGAGATTGCTGGTTCGATCCCCGGCCGGGTCATACCATAGACTTTAAAAGTGGAAGTAATCGCTGCCTACATTTGCGCTCATGGTTTCAGGGTGAGCATTACGCCTGACTGGCTGGTGTCAGGATAAAAGGACCAGTAGAAGTAGTAACTTACCCAGGACACACCGTGATTAAACTGAAATATTGTAGAAAGCGGCGTAAATCATCTCCTGACCCTCCAGTTTGATATAAGATAAACATTATTATTGGTTTGTTAAAAAGTATATCTGAGTCTATTCAACATATAAACGGACAGCAGCAGTTTGATTGATAAGACTGTTATGTGAAGGACTAGTGTGAGAAAGCCGGGAAACACGTTGAGAGGTGAACTGGCCCCCGTTATATAACTGAAACTTGTTGAAAACGTCACTAAGTCAGAGTCAACCAACCAACCACTGACAAGGCCGGGATACTCCAGATTTAACCATTACACCACCACCGAGACGCCAAAACAAAACTGTCCATCAAATATTTCTAAAATTAATGTCAGTTGCGAATAAGTTGCATACTCGTGAAGTCAATTTTCCGCCATTATAATCAATTCTACAGATATACATGCTTCAAGCTGCATGAGTAGGCTGATCTGAATCTGTGTTGGTCACATTTTCCCGTCGGTCTGTTTTTGTAAGATGTTAGCCAATTTAGCTAGCTATTTGGATGTCATATCGTGCTTTTAGAAGAAAACACAATTCACTGATATGATTGATGTTTTAGCCTTTATAAGACGAGCATGAAAAGAAATATAGCTATAACCTCTATACTCAATATGTCAAGTCACGGCAGCTCAGTCGGTAACGACGCGGGCTGTCAATCCAGGGGTTGTGTGTTCGAATCCCGACTCGGCCAACTTTCTGTCCGACGTTTGACAAAAGTCAATGCGACATGCGTCATTCGTTTTCCACCAATGGGCTAAGTCTATGTGGAAAAGCAGCCAGTTGCTTGGGAAGATTGTTGTGTGGAGTACTGGTTTGCGAAAACCAGGAAACACATGAGTAGGTGAACTAGCCGCCGTGTATGACTGAGAAATTGTTCAATCCTCGGAAAGAAAGTTGGCCGAGCCGGGATTCGAACTCACAACCCCTGGATTGACAGCCCGCTTAAATTTTGATGTATCTTCATTAAAAACTGGTATTTCAATTGACAACTCATCTAAACTATAATTTGTTAGTTGTTCTGTTAATTTTTGAAAAGACAATGCCAATTCACCACCTGCCATATGTCAGTCTGAAACAGAAATCCAAAGTATAATAATGATTCACTTAACCCGTTCCTCCATAATGTATAGGTAGTACTTCTCCAAGTTCAGGTCATCGGCGCCAAATACGGGGTTACGTAACAAAGTAACAACTCATAATACATTTTAACTTGTTAATTACGAGATGTACATGTCCTAAAAGCCGGCCAGACTGTGGCTCTCTCATAAGTACATGTCCCAGACACACGGCCAACAAATGGCTACTCTCATAAGATTTCAGTGGCTATATATACTAAATGAATAACTGCCTTAGGAAAGTTAGTCCATTATTAATGGTCAGATGTCCAGCTCTTTGTACAGGTTAATTGCGCCTCTCAAAATGTACAGTGCAGTTAGAGAAAGCTAACCGTGTCACAGAGTAAGTAACTTCATTACATCTTTACACATGTCATCGCTTGGCGATTTTGGTCATACTTATTTAATAGACGACAAGGTGTCATCGGTTCCCATAGAGTAATTAAGTCGTTTCTGCTTTCTTCCGTTATGACTGCTTCGCTGTTTTCACGATTTCATCCCATTTCTAAAATCCATTGGATTCGTACCCGGTTTTTCATGTTTCGTTCGAGATGAACGATTCGTACCAACTGGTTTTCGCTCTTTGCTCTTGGGGAACTGACTTGACCATTTTCTTTTGTTTATTTTTCAGTTTTCTACTGGCATGTTCAAAACCATTAAAGCGACATTACAAACAAACAAAACAGACTTAATAATTCTTGCTATATGTTGACTATACATGTGAACTTTCATAATGCTCAAAATAAAGGGACATTTGGCCTTCTTGTTTGAAATAGTTACATCCTGTCTGTTTGCACATGTTGTTTAAATCTACTTCCTTTAAGTCATGCTTCAAAAGCATGCGCGGCGTGTTTGATGCTCTGCATCAAAATTCGTCTTGTTACTACAATAACAAGAAGAAACATTTTCTGGATATCTAGATGTAACGCATAATGATTTTCTGTCGGAACTGCTGTATGAAAGAGGAATCCATTGGTATATGAGGCTGTTCGTGAACCCTTTCTCGTGGTAGAAAACAGACTAAAGATAGAACTTCATTATTCGACGTTTATCGTTGAGGCCTTTAAACATAGATATGCTTCCCATTATAGGACATAACTCCCTTCGGATTGTAGCTAACAAGGTTACCTTTGAACTGACCATTAGAGAATAAATAGATATATGTATGCTACATTTTCAACGAAGAAAGACAATTCATGAAGGAAGACTGAACATGCAGATTTCGTGTGATTATATAAGGATTTTTTTTTTCGATTTGTATTTACATTGTTTAGATATGTTGAATGTAATTAAAACAATAATAACTTTTTCTTTTTCTGCTTTTAATTTGTGTTTGTTCATTGCTTTTACTACTATACTGTCAACATAATTGATCCGTTCCACGAGAAACCCAACATTATGCAGTCTAATCCGGGCCGACACATTCCGTCTCAGGGAGGTAGGGGTATTGCGTAATGATCCCTGAAAAATGATATCCACATGAGGCGAAACGTGTCTGTCCGGGTTAGCTTGCGCGGCATGCTCAGGCTGATACGGGTTGATACTTTTCGCAGTCAACTAATTTGGGTTTTCTGGTAGAACGGCTCATTTATATTTCAGAAAAGTAGTTCCGGCGATTACTTCATTTCTAAAAATAAGTATTCTGATAAACATCAAAGTTTATCATACCAGTAGACATGTAAACAAAAAGTTTATCATATCAGTGTTATATATCCCATAATCTGTTCATTGCAAGATAATATATATGATTTCGGAAAAGCCATACGTGATTCTCTTAGATCCGGTCTGGAATTTAGGTGAATTTACACGGACAATAAATACACATATAATTGAAGCGACTTTCACAATTTTGGGTCTTATTCCGTTTTTATAGTACATAACCTAAATGCATATGTTGACATAAAGAGTAGTTTATAACGCAAATGTAATCTAACGTTTAATTGGTGCAGAGGAGTCATTCAGACGCTCATCGTATAGATCAAAGAACACGAAAAACTGATTAACTGATTAAATGATTGGATGTACAGACTAATTCAAATATTATCATTGAAAGCCTTAGAAGATGACACTTATCCCGTGTGCTTGTCTTAAACCTTTTCCACAAACAACAGATATTTTAGGAAATATATCGGCAAACGCATATTGATATATCCACCAAATGCAAGTGCAATATTGAATCGAGCTGAAAACATTGTAGGAAAATGAAACATAGTTCATTGCTGAGTATGGACAATTTCGCCTTGTTTAAAAATAGATACTGCAGATTCGGAAAAAGGGGTCTGCATATGGGGATAAGGGTCAAAAGGGGTCTGCAAATGTAAAAAAGGGTCAAAATGGATCTGCATATTGTGTAAGGGTTAATAAAGTCTGAAGATTGGGAAAAGGGTCAAAATGGGTCTGCATATTGGGAAAAGGTCAAAATGGGTCTGCATATTGGGAAAAGGTCAAAATGGGTCTGCATATTGTGTAAGGGTTAATAAAGTCTGCAGATTGGGAAAAGGGTCAAAATGGGTCTGCAGATTGGGAAAAGGTTAAAATGGGTCTGCATATTGGGAAAAGGTTCAAATGGGTCTGCATATTGTGTAAGGGTTAATAAAGTCTGAAGATTGGGAAAAGGGTCAAAATGGGTCTGCATATTGGGAAAAGGTCAAAATGGGTCTGCATATTGGGAAAAGGTCAAAATGGGTCTGCATATTGTGTAAGGGTTAATAAAGTCCGCAGATTGGGAAAAGGGTCAAAATGGGTCTGCATATTGGGAAAAGGTTAAAATGGGTCTGCATATTGGGACAAGGTTCAAATGCGTCTGCATATGCGGAAAAGGGTTAAATGGGTCTGCATATTGGGAACGTGTTAAACAAATAAGTATATTTTGAAACAGCAAATCATAATTATAAGTACCCATGATAGCGATTATCGTCCTCTATATGCTCCAGTAAGTAAGAAAAGGTACATGTTGTTTTTTGTGAACAGTGTAGACCCAAGTCAGCTTGTGCATCCTCACAGTCTGATCAAGATATTCATTGTCCACTTATACTACACCGAACTTGTTTAAAGTTTCTATCAACATGTGTTGTAAAATTTACAGGCTGATCTTAACATACACTGTTCACAAAAAAAAAACTTGAACATTTTCCCACGGAAGTGCTCATTTAACATAATAACTCAGCGTGTAACATTTCACTACCTAGATGTATGTGTACTTTGATTTTGACTTTAACCCTTTCCCTCTTATGACAATTCTGCAGCAGACGACTTTGAACATATTTTGTCAACAAATGGAAAATCTCTACAATTGAATGGATAACCTAAGACTAAAAGTGAAAAACATTGTGGCAAAAGAAGAAATTGCTCGTTTTGAGCAATTACTTCTTTTGACACTATGTTTTCAAAAAGACGTCTGCTGCAGAGGCGTCATAAAGCGTCTATATGAGGATGGGGTTAATTGATTGACTAAGCAGCACAGGTATGAAATTCGTAAGAATGAACAGTTTCTGCTAATGGTATCATGCATGGACTTAATCAGGATACTAAACCACTGTCTTCGCGGACCCGCAGGTACATCTGGGTATTCACTGATCGTAAATTTGATATGCATTTATGCTAGTTTGAAATTACCTCTTTACTTATAAGGTCTTTTTTCCAAAAAAATGTCGGGCAGACAAGTGAAGTCAAAATAAAAACCATCTCCTTTTCATAGTCTGCTGCAGATGTGTTGTATGTGGGAAAGGGTTACCAGAGATGCTTGTAAATAACTGATCTGCTTTGAGTTGTCTGCTTTGGAAGCATGTATCCCTTTCCCTCATGCAGACGCAATTTGACGCATCAAAAGCAAAAGACTTTTGAAAACATAATGGCAAAAAGAGGAAATTGCTCATGATGAGCAATTTCTCTTACTGCTCTGTGCTTTTAACTCGTTTCAAATAATGATACTTTCATTTATATAAATGTTGCCTAAATGTTTTCAGTGAATTTCAGTGAATGCAACAAACACAAATGCTGCAGATGTGTTGATTGTGGGTAAGGGTTATTTTTCCATATCTCATATCAATACTTGAACTAAAACAAAAGAGTTTGTCCTATTTATAACTCAAACCCTTTCCAACATACAACACATCTGCAGCGGACGACTTTGAAAACATTGGTACAAAAGAATTGCAAATTTCAATAAACGAAAGTGAATTTATTGAAAAGGGTTGAACACATTGTGGCAAATTAAGAAATTGCTCATTATAAGCAATTGCCCATTATAAGCAATTGCTCTTACTACTACAGTGTTTATAAAAGTCGTCTGCTGCAATTGGAAACGGTTTAAATGTTTCGTGTAAGCGATCTTGACATTGATCATTATACAATGTAAAACGATAGCCAAGGTCTTATAATTTAAACAAAACATTTAAAACAAACACACTAAACAAACCTTTATCTTTTATTTATACATAGGATATTTAAATAAAAACCTTTTACTAACGAATAATAATTTTAAAGTCTTTTAACAGAACCGTGCACAAAGTCCCTTTGCAGATTTCTATACAATGCACTCGCGTGTGGTGTCAATTCAATTGTCGAATGCCGAACTTACAAGGACAATAAATAAGGATAAAATTTAGTCGCATCTAGTGATTTGTGATCTTCATGCATCTGCGTGCAATGAAAACTCTGGTGAATCGCACAGTCTTATCAGAGTCTTCTCCTCTTTCCGCATATATAACACATAGATTTAAATGCATTTTTTACCAAAAATAGGAATGAATCTCGTTTTCGCCAATGAAGATTTAATTTTTTCCAAACAGTGAGTCGTCGACCCTTTCCCACATACAACAAATCTGCAACATTGACTTTGAAATAAGGCAATTTAAAAGTCTTAACATGAAATAACACAAATTAAATAAACTTGAAAACAGTGTGACAAAAAGAGACTTTGGTCATCAAGAGCCTCCTTTTCCCACAATGTTTTCAAACATCTGCTGCTGAGGTGTCTATTAATGGGAATGGGGGGTTAAAACCGATAGATAGCACACGTGTTGCTTCATTGATATTTCACGTGTGTCTATCTGTGTCTTCACTATTGACAGACGTACTCGTTACTGTTTACAGTGGATGCAGTGGTGATTTCGGTAACAACATTAAATAGGAAGCATCATTCATTGTGTTTGTGTATATAGTGTTTTACGCCGCTTTATACAGTTTTAGTCATATCGCAGGTTTTTCCTGAATCAATTAACAGTATTACAGTTTGCCTTTCACGACTTCAGCGCATCGGTCGTTATGCTAACCCACGTAACCCTGAGTGTCGAGTAGGGAAGCCGCTGCAACCGTGTTTAAGTTTTTGGTGCAATGAATGATGTATGATGTAACCGAGGGTCAAACCTGTAAGTATTTTAATTAAAATGCAACAGACATTTACGTTTAATACACGTTGCCTTAATAGTTTGTTACAAGCTCTTTTTTCGTTATAAGTGCATGGTCAAACTGGCCTGGATCTTCGCAGATTTCAATGTCTCGAAGGTTGATATTCGTGTGACACGCCGTATTATGATGTCTGATAAAACTACTGGACATGCATGGTAAAGCATTCAATGTGGGTGCGGACTCACACCGGTCTATATGGTTAATCTTAAAATGTTTAAACTCATCTCATCCTTTCGATGTGCTAGGTATATCTTTAAACAAAATGACTCTTTCGGTAGTTCTGATCTTAATATGTTGTCGTGTTTGTTGGACTAATTAACAGTAAAAAGCATACAGTTATATAATATATTTTTTTTATAATATTGTTATCAAAATTATGTTAATGGGTTTCAATAACACATTGACGAAGAATCAATTTTGTTCTTATATAACTGGTTTCCGATTCGGAATAACTTCGAACCAGCAAACCGATCACAAATTTATACTAAGCCGGTTTCGCTTTAAGACTTGTCATTCTTATTTCTAAACCACTTTTTATGGATCTGTTTCCGCAATACTTCCTGTTTTGCTACACATACATCAATGATTTTCTTATATAACAGAGGGGTGTATATTTTCATAGAAAAAACCTAATTGGTTCGGTGATTTCTGTATGACGTCGGTATATGTAGTCCCGACGATGTCCGTTAGAACGAGTCACGAACAATACCGATGTCTAACGACTCCATGCGGAAATTACCGACATTCTGCAGTAAAGTTTGTATTTATATAATAGATTAACGTATATTAACATAGAAGAACCCTATTGGGCTCGGTTATTTCTGTGTGACGTCGGTATACATTAATGATATATTACTATCGTGATGTTTGACACGTCTGAAACTTCTTAACGATAACTTATAGAGAATCTTATCGAAAAGAAACACGTTTCATACGTTTCGAGAGAACACTTTTGCAAATGTAGGAAATGTTCAATCCAAGCAATATCTCCTCTCTCCCCAACTTCCAACTGTTTCCCAAACTTCAAAAGTCGTGAACTGCAAAGACGCTTGAAGTCAAATCAGTCCTATGTAATAAGTTAGACGAGAAGTACGTACATATTTACCTAGAAACCAATGAATACCGTATAAAAAAAACGACTTGCTTCTAAGAAAAAAAACACATATCTGGGTATGTCATTTCATATCTTTATCTCGTACTTCGGAAACGACTATTTTTCTTTTCAATGAACTTACTTTAAATAAACGTTTGCTACGAAAAAAACTCCAGTTAATACGTATAATGATACAGGTTTAATATGCCCCCAAGGCCAACCCATCGAAAACATCTCGCTGCTTAACAAAGGCTTAGATACGTGTCGGCGCACAGTACGATCAGACAGTTCATATTTGTCATTCTCATGTTTCTGCGAAAACAACTACAATTTTTACGAATAATGATAAAGGTCTAATACGCAAAATGATGTTAAAGTGGATATAATGCACAACACCGTCAAAAGACTCCATCCTAACGAGAACACATCGATCCTCAAACAAAGGTGCAGATCTGATGTGAGGACGCACAGTTCGCGTTCAAAACAGACAATTGACGGTCTCTACGCTAAATTTACGAGATGTTTCTAAGGTTGATCCTGATTACCGGGCGTCACAGTTATAATTATTATTTATTATAATTTATTACAGATGTTCTCATGCCTAGGCAAACGCAATCTATTTCTACTTTAATATGAACCGCGTCAGGCGACTTGTGGCCTTATTGACACTCCGACGTGAAATCATTCTTCCGATTAATCTGAAGCCTCTTCAGCAAACGACTTTTAAAAAGTTTTTGACAAAAAGGAGTAATTGCTCACTATTTTCCACAATGTTTGCAACTGTATTCTAAAACTAATCGTTTATAGAAAGAGATTTTCCAATGTTTTCCCCACATGCTTTCAAAGAAGTCGCCCGCTACAGTTTTGTTGTATGTGAAAAAGGTTTAATGTATATACAGTATTACACTTTGGCCAAAAGTGAAGACACTAGTGAGACTGTGCAGATTCATTAGGAGCCAAATTGCTAGACACGGCTCATGTGTGTTTAGCCTCGTGAAAAGTCGACCATAACAGATAGATGAAATTAAACAGAGATTGGGTTACATAATATGTTGATGCCCTTGGCAGGCGGATGTGGTTTGTCCCTTTCCATTATACTGTCCACAACTGACGTGTCTATAGCAGACGGGTGTGAACAATGTTTGTAAATGAAAACGTCGTTACCTAATCAAGTCGAAATGTTGTGGCAAAAGGAGAAAATGCTCGTTTTGAGCAATTTCATCCTTTGTCACATTGATTATAATGTTCGTCTTCTGCAAAGGTGTCAGAAGGCGTCTGTATGTGGTAAAGGGTTAAAGCCGTAATGCCGTGATTATGTTCTAGTAATGGAATCAACCGTATATAATGCTGATATGTGTCAATCTCGTCTCCGTTTCCTGGCCATGATTATGTTTATTTATTTGTTTCCAACATGTTTCAAAAGTCGTGTGCTGCAGATGCCTGAACTACGTCTGCATTTAAGAAAGACAGATACATGTAAGATAGAATTAATTACATAGAGACTGGGTAACATGATGTATCCTTGACAGACGGATGTTATTTTACCCTTTCCCACACACAACACATCCGCAGTAGATGACTATACAAACATCTAGGCAAATATATGGACACTCTGTATATATAATGGTATACTTGTTGAATAGAGTTAAATCAATGTCGCAAAGGGAGATATTGCTGATTTCGAGCAATTTCTCATATTACCACAATGTTTTCAAAGATCTTCTGCAAAGGCGTCAGAGAGCGTTTGTGTGTAGGGTAGAGTTAACCCGTACCTTTATATAGTCGACAATTGACGTGTCTACAACAGGCGGTTTTATAAAACCAGTGTGGTGGGAAACACGAGATATTGCTATAGATGATCAAGTTCTCCTTTAGCCACGCTAGTTTCCCGTCTGTATAAAAAAACCACGTCTCCAATGCGTCGAGATAATAACATTCAGTCTTTCCTTATATGTTTATAAGGAATCCGCCGTTGCAGACTGGTTAAGCGTCGGGGATAGTTAGAGTGCCCATGGGCAAGGCACATTTCCTAGCCTTGTACTTGTTTGTTTGCTACGGGAACATGAATATGTGAACTGTCGCCGCGATATAACTGGAATAATGTTAAAAACGGCATATAACCCCTGTACAAAAACACGTCTTCAATGCATCCAGATAATAACATTCAGTTTTGCCTACGCTGTTTATTAAGTTACCAAACATTGAAATACCTTTTTGTCATTCCGAATTAACGTCGTGAAATAATTATTTTTTATATGGAGAACGTAATTAACTCAAAATTTCCAGAGTCCATTTTCTTACATTATAGATTTAAAATACACTGATATAAATCACTCTGGTCATGATTATGTTCAATAGTTCTCTTTTATCATCTTAAATATATTCTATGCCCCTTTTCTCGATAAGCAGCTACTATGCACAGGTTTTAGGCTAAGATCAATTTACGATGGAAAACTGCCAACAAAATACATTTTATTATAATGTGTATCACAAAACCATTGGTCCATGGGACGTCTTTCTGTATTTAATTTACCCTTTACCACATATAGACGTCTTTTTGCGCCTCTGAAGCAGACGACTTTTGAAAGTTTTGTGGCAAATGGAGAAATAGCTCAAACTGAGGAATTTGTGTCCACAAGATCCTCTCAGAAATGAAAACGCCACGAAATCTCGAATTTGCTGGCAAATTTACTGTGGCAAACCACAAGAACCTTTTGTGTTAAAGTGTGTGTGCGAGAGGAGTATGAGTTTGCAAGGGAAATAAAGGGTTGTATCCTCGGTATGAAATTGGATACGCAAGTAGGGGGGTATTTTCTTCATGTTTGAATACATCTGTAAATAAAAAACTTATACGAACAGTTTAAGTATTTAACATTTCAAACCCTGTCTTAGGTATGCGTTAAAATTGTACCCTTTTACAGCTATTCACTATATATCTATATTGATACATTGAAATATTGTGATTTCTATATAGAACGTTTCTATTCGAACCTCAACAATTTTAAAGTTTTTATTTAGAACGACCCTAAACTACTAATATCACGTATCGGGTTATGTCTGTGTATATCACCGTCTATTCACGTTTATTCATTACCTTATATGGTACTTCTCGAGTGTCATTTCTCATTATATTATGGTAACTATGTGCTATGTGGTGTGATTTTTGTTTCTTAAGGTTGCATAGTTAGAAGGTCCCGTCATAACGCTTTTCACTTCAACACAGTTCTGACGCATCTAGCATATTATAGTGAAAAAAGGCGTGAATAAGAAGGAGAGAAGAGTGTATTTGTGAACTACAAGACTTCGTAAGTTATAAATCTTTTTTGTTGTTTATTTTTTAAAATATATTTATAAGTTTAGTTTCAACCTTAAATTTAGTGTTTTGCTTTTTTATCCAATAATACAAACACTAAACAATCTAACTATGGTTTTAAAAAAAGTTTTGCTAACAGTGATGTATAGAAATCTTTATGTTATGCGATGTGTAGAGAGTAATTGAGAACATTTACCTTATAGTAATAACTTGTCTGATTAGCTCAATTTAGACTGCTCCCACAGTTAAAGTACGAAATGAAACGTTGTTATTATTGGAAAGGCATCTTACTGTTAAGGCAATGTTGCATTTTATATTGCGACTTAATTTTTCACGAATTTGTAAATATATATATTTGGAAAGACAGCTAACGGTCAAATGTTTATAGAACAGATCAAACTGCATGTGTATGCATGTTTTGGGGGTCATAGCAACCAATGGAAAGTTTAAATCGCTTTAAAACATCAATTGTTGTGGGGAGTAATTAGGTTTTGCGTCTTGAGTCCGGCCAGTTTTATGATATCGCGGGCATCATATAGGTATTCGAGGAGAAATGCGTCACATATTAGATTTAACTGTGTCAAATGTTTATAGAACTTATCAAATGGCATGTGTATGCATGTTTTTGGGCCTTAAAACATCCAAAGGAAAGTTAAAATAGCTGTAAAATATCAATGTTTTGGAAAAAAATACTAAAATTAGCCTATACCTAAATGCCACATGAGCCACAGGTCCCTCCAGGCAATCAGTTTCATCATTTTTTCAGGTAGTTTGAATGTATCTGACCACGCAAGTGAACCCAAAATGCTTCCATCTGTGTGGACGACACATAATTGTCCTCTATTTTGTTTTACCCGGAAGCTCTTTAGGTCATAGAATACCAATTAATTTTTTTGTTAACATCCATGTAAATCAACAAAATTTCAACCCTCAATTGTCACACTTTCTTCAATATTGTGGGGAAAAGAGCTGTATACACCTCCATATCTGGACCTCTGATTACGTAAATAAATGTCCGTAATTAGGTTTCCGTCATGTTTTAAGTGCAAACAACCCTCTCTTACATTCTCAAAGGTCAGTGAGGTTCTTTTCTAATTATATCTAGAATAATGGCGAATGAGCTTTAATGAAAATTTTGCGTTCCTAAAATAACATTGAAAAATGGCTGGGTCACGCTATTTTCATTTCCGAACAATAATGCAAGCTGGGAAACTATTAATTCAATTATGATAGTAAATTAAGATGACTTTAAATTAATAAATGTGTTCTTCCCATATTCAATTTCCACTTAAGACCGTTTATAGTAGTTTGTAAAATTAGTGATACGTGCACAATGAGAATCACTTTATTACGTTAGTGATACGTGCAAAATGATAATCACTTTATTACATTAGTGATACGTGCAAAATGAGAATTACAATTTACTGTAGATTCAGTGATATTTTGGTTTGCTGTCATCCCAATCGGTGGAGACTTGGTTTCTGAACTGGGTCTACATGTGATATAACTATATGAGCCCTTCCGTGCGTAAAGGTACACGTTGCCATTTTGTACAGTGTAGGTTGATAGCAGCCTGTCCGTTTACCACGTCTTATCAGACTATACATAAGTTGATAGAATCTTTTAACAATATTATGTATTATGAAATGCAAGCCGGTGTTTAAATCCTATAAAGAGAAAAGCACAGCATTAGTTCTGATTGCTCATACCAGCATTCAAAACTGCAGTTACATTTGTTGTGTCCATTGACATACTCGTTCTGGGAAATTGCTCGAGTTAAACGATTTAATCGATTCAAGAATGATAGGGCTATATCGCCAGTTCACTGTACCTGATAATTCACTTAACCCCTTTCCAAAATACACCAAATCTGCAGCAGATGACTTTGAAAACATTTAAACATAAGTATGGAAAATATTTATGAAGTAAACAATTATTATTCAATATATTTCAAAACATTGTTACAAAAGGAGAAAGTGTTCATCATGAGCAATATCTTCTTTTGTCACAATATTTTCAAAAGGCTTCTGCTGCAGATGCGTCAAAATGCGTCTATATGAGCCGCGATTGGCCATTTGGAGTCTTATTGACCATCTAGTTTGGTACCGCTAAAAGTTATATATTGGCGTACAGTTAAAGAGAATAAACTACCATTTGTGTGTTAGAAGATTCATTTTAATTAGGTCAATATAACACTAAAGGGAAAAGTGAAGACTCTGGTGAGATTATAATGATGTATAGGCTTACCAGAGTCTTCACTATACACAGATGCATTATAATTGGTGCTAAATCGTTAGGCGTAGTTCTTTTTTTATATAAAGAACAACAGAATATTTGAACAAAGATCAACATGAATCTGTTAACATTGTGTGCGAACTAGAATAAATTATTCCTTTTGAGGAAGATTTTCTGTGACCAAGGTCGTATGCTGTAGAAGCATTAGAAGACGGTTATTTAACCTTTTCCCACATAAAGACGCTTTCTTGACGCCTCTGCAGACGACGTTTGAAAACATTGTGACAAAAGAAGAAATTGCTCAAAACGAGAAATTCTCTTTTTGCCAAAAATGTTTCCAACTGTTTGCAATAATTAAGCACATGTTGACCCCCAGGAAAATCACTATGGAACTCATTTTAGGAAAAGAAGAAAATGCTCATAATGAGCAATTTCTCCTCCTCCCACAAAGTTTTCCCTCTCCATTCCGAATATATAAAAAAAATTATCCATCGTTTCCAATTAACCCTTTCTCACATACAGAATCATTTTGACGCCTCTGCAATAGACGACTTTTGAAAATATTACGATAATTCATAATTAAGCCGTCTGCGATGCAGTTGACAATGTAGAGTCTTGAGTGCAGCAGATGAAACAATAATCAATTTTTCATTTTGCTACAGTGTTTTTAACTTTTTTAAAAGTTATTACAGTTTCCTTTTTAGAAGTTTTCCATAATTTTGCCCAAATGTTTTCAAAGTCGTCTGCTGTAGATTTGTTGTATGTTGAAAAGGGATAACTTAGAGCACATTAAGGAAAAATTTAACGGTTGCTCTAAAGAGGTGTTCACTCTACAGAGGTGTCACTGTGTCGTGTAAGACAGTGTTTCTGTGGTAGAGCGTCTGCCTCTAGTACCAAAGGCCTAGGGTTCGAATCCCGTGATGAGCGGGTTCTGCCTTTGGGATTGTTCAACACAAAGGAAGCAATTACTAGTTATGTCGCCAGGAAGCAGACATCGAGCGTGATTAATAAAAGCTGAAAGATTGTTTCACAAATTATGTAAAATAAATCAGTTTAAACTTTTAACTTAGTAAAGACATTTTTCAGCACAGTGATCCGCCAAACTAGAACGAGGAAGAGTTAAAAATATTACAACGAAAAAGGATGATTATGCGAACTTTAATATTATCACTTTAACCATTTATTTTTCTTTATGTTTTCATTGGTTGTACTGAATGTATTTGTGTATGCTTTCTGTATATGCTATTAAGGCCGGTGGCCATTTATCATTAAATCATTTGAATTGAATTGACTTACATCCCCTTCAATTACGATATCGGGTCAGGCATACACCAATAATGTAGGCGCCCTTTGGACATGGTATAGCAAGCAAAGGGCATTAGAGATAACCTTTTGGTGGACCAACCGGTTTACCATTTGAACTCCGAATGTAGTTTGCTTCCTTATTTATGTATTGAATCCAAAAATTAAGATGTATTGGTCCGCAGTACGAAACGCAATTGTATATTTACTAATTTACTATATATGCGATAGCGATACATAAGGATAGGTGATCATTTTAGTCGCTAGCGTTGGTTCATGCTATTGCTTGGGAAGTTTGTTATGTGGAGTACTGGTGTGAGAAAACCAGGAAAGACATGAGTAGGTGAACTGGCCGCCGTGATATGACTGAGAAATTGTTAAAAACGGTGTTAAACCCCAATCAATCAATGGTTCATGCTAGAGTACTTGTAAAGGGTAAGTAAAGGATAAACGGTTTTAAACTTTGAAAAAGCTTCTTTCTACTTGAGGGATATGCACGTATCTCGTTGTTGAAGAAATATACATGTACCTAAATAGATCAGTTAAAGAGATATCTGAGACTTTAAAAATGTATTTATCTTTAAGATATCTCTTTAACATGGAAATATATCATACTAGCAATCAGAACTGCCGCAGCGCTGACACTTTATACAGGTATTTAGTATAAATCTGAGACGTCGATAACTCAAAGTTATAACCAATAACATATGTAGTTATATGTCTGTTATAACTGAGTCCCGTTCGACATCGAGATATCGTGAGACCACCGTAAATGTTTAATTACCAAACATTTTCTCCTTTTTTATCGTTTAGAAATATCGACTGCTGCAAAGTCGTCAAAAGTCGTCTGTATTATAAAATTGTTTAAATACTTTAGAATCCCTTTAGACTGTAACTAATAAAGCAGTATCATGTTTTTGATAAAAAAAAACACTTCATTAGTTTCTCTTCATTCAAATATCACGTGATCACGTCTCGAAAGTACGCTCCCAGAATGAAAGTTGTCTCTCTCGTATCCTGTTAAATCGTCGTTAATGTATTTTTTTTCATTCTGTAGTCGAAGTTTTGAAAACGTTTACCGGAAAGGAAAAGTTTACAATTTGAGCCAGTATATGATAAAATGCTTTTGTGAACAGTATATATCCTGATCAGCCTGTGCATCCGCACAGTCTGATCAAGATCTACAAATGTTCACACGTAACTAACACATAAGAAAGTTCTATGATATTGTGTAGAATCTGATAAGACTGAGCAGGTGGACCAGATGATCTGAACCTACACTGTTCAGAAATCCCAACTTGTACCTTTTCTCATGTACTGGCTCATATACTAATGTCTTACCTTTCTTATAACGTTTTCGAGATCTGTAGAAGTTGCACACTAACTCCAATATTGCTATTTTGACCGCGCCACATGAAAACCGACCTACTGGACTGTGTGACTAGTGAAGATCTAGACCAGCATTCGCCAATCTAATCAGGATAATCTTTACTTGCCATCTTAATTGTACAAGCACGCTCGAAGGTTAGAACGGTCCACAAACCGACGTTATTAGTATGCAGTTTGATTGTAATCGCTATTATTTCAAACCATCTAGTTGAAAAAAAAAACTACACTTAAACCAATACCTGCAAACTTGTATAGAATATTTAATAGATATAATGTGGGTCATTCAAAACGAATTTTGGTCTTTTATTGTGGCCATCTATTTTCTGCAAATGTGTTAAAGTACAATTCACTATATATACAAAAATCCTCCCCATTTTACAAACTGAAGTACCCGCACTGCTGCTGTTATATTAATGGCTACATGCGGACGGTGTGTGTATAGTGTGTTGTTGTCCTTTGTCCGCTTTAAGACCAATACTTGGGCGCTGTGTGTATAGTGTGTTGTGGTCCTTTGTCCGCCTTAAGACCAATACTTGGGTGTTGTGTGTATAATGTGTTGTGGTCCTTTGTCCGCATTTAGACCAATACTTAGGTGCTGTGTGTAAAGTGTGGTGTGGTCCTTTGTCCGCATTTATGCCAATACTTGGGTGCTGTGTGTATAATGTGTTGTCGTCCTTTGTCCGCCTTAAGACCAATACTTGGGTGCTGTGTGTATAATGTGTTGTGGTCCTTTGTCCGCATTTATACCAATACTTGGGTGCTGTGTGTATAATGTGTTGTGGTCCTTTGTCTGCATTTAGAACAATACTTGGGTGCTGTGTGTATAATGTGTTGTGGTCCTTTGTCCGCATTTAGAACAATACTTGGGTGCTGTGTGTATAATGTGTTGTGGTCCTTTGTCCGCATTTATACCAATACTTGGGTGCTGTGTGTATAATGTGTTGTGGTCCTTTGTCCGCATTTAGACCAATACTTGGGTGCTGTGTGTATAATGTGTTGTGGTCCTTTGTGCGCATTTAGAACAATACTTGGTTGCTGTGTGTATAATGTGCTGTGGTCCTTTGTCCGCCTTTAGACCAATACTTGGGTGCTGTGTTTATAGTGTGTTGTGGTCCTTTGTCAGTCTTTATTGTCCTTTGTTCGTCTTTAGACAAATACTTGAGTGCTGTGTGTATAGTGTTTTGTGGTCCTTTGTTCGCCTTTAGACCAATACTTGGGTGCGTTCAGATAAATATAACGTTAGCTAACAGTGGCTTTTTAACACGAGATCCGAACCTACTCTGTTCATAAATGCCAACGTGTGTACAGGCTGATCCGAACCTACTCTGATTAGAAATGCTAACGTGTAAATTTTCACATGGACGGATTAAGCTACTTTGTTAGTTTCATGTATATCTGAACTCATATCTGACGTGTGAGCAATACAATTGCAAAGAAAGCATGCGACCAATTGAATATTATCTTAAATCAATAATATCAAAGGAAGAGAAATAAACTAGTATTGTTTTTGTTTTTTGACGAAAAGGAAAACCGATGTCTAGTTTCTTATGTCTTTGATAACGTTCTTTCGATTGTTTGTTTGGTGTTTTATGCCGCTTTTAACGGTACATCAGTCATATCACGACGTTTTCTGGGTGAATTACCAAGACTGCTGGTAAGGGTAACCTGACACCGGTGCATCACTCGTAATGATATCCCCTTGACACTGAGTGCCAAGGAGGGAAGCCACTACTGTCATATTTTAATATTTCGTGTGACCCGACCGGGGATCGGTCGCTGGTCTCCCACTATCGAGGTGACGCTCTATGAAATAGTATGGCGTGAATTATATTTTGTGGAGCCGTTTGCACCTTAGCGATAACTTAATTAATAAAAGCGTTATAGCGCGTTAAAGTTACATCTTCTCTTTATTTCTATATGGTAAATTATCCCCGATAGCAATTCTTCCACATGATACATTTGAAAGAACATATCAAAACCAACTGTGATGGTATCCAAGAGATAAGGGTTAAATCTATAGTGAAGGTCAAGGACGCCTTTGATATCCATTCCTCTGCATAAATAGTGTGTATGCCCATACTAATAAGCCGTGTTAGGCGAACTGGGTTCATGTTGCCCGTAAAAACAGCGTAGACTGTGATGAGCCTGCACTTAAGTACAGTCACACAAGGCATAACTACTGACTCCACAAAAACAATTAAAGTATTTAATCGTTTAACATTAACATGTACTTCATCTTGACAACAGTCCACCATAATCACTTCTATCCCCGGATACCTGAATGCAAAATAGGGAAATCGTTAGTACCAGTTCATTTCGTACAAGGAATATTTGGATGTTTTATTTATTTCCTATACAATCCAGATTGAAAATAGATCGATGTTTGTGTTTGTTTGTTGTCATATTGTTTTACACAGATTTCAACATTATTTTATTAATTTCACGGCGTTTCCATGGTTAATAAATAGTATTGCTAGTAAGCATATTCTTTAACAATCGCATCAACCTGTACTATGTATTATTTAAAACCTACTGCATGTGTTTTCAAGGACATGTATTCAAATGAGCACATATGTGATTTCTTCATATCCTGCCTTTCAAAGTTGAAAGATCTAACAATACCTTTGCAAAAAGGCTCATGTCTCCGGGTTTACTAAACAATATTTTACTCAGTAATGAATCCTGTCAAAGGACACTAAAACGTGAATTCTACGATAAGGATCACGTTCGTAGGTTTGCTAGACATTATTTGGCTCTGCTATGTACCTTGTCAAAGTAAAACCCATCGTACACACTGCGAGAAAGATAATGTTTTCTGGTTAACGAGCCAGTATTTAGCTTGGTAATGTATCCTGTCAAAGTACACTCCATCATACACACTGTGAGAAGAAAAACGTTTCCGGTTTACTAGACAGTACTGATTACTAGACAGTATTTGGCTTGGTATTTTATCCTGTCAAAGTACAATCTTTCGTACAAACTTTGAGAAGGATCACGTTTCCGGTTTACTAGACAGTATTTGGCTTGGTAATGTATCCTGTCAAATTATACTCCATCATGAACTTTGCGATAAGAATCACGTTTTTCTTGCTAACTAGAAAGTATTAGGCTCCGTAATGTATCTTGTTAAAGTACAATACATCGTACACACTGTGAGAAGGATCACGTTACCGGTTTCCTAGACAGTATTTGGCTTGATTATGTATCCTGTCAAAGTACACTTACCTTTATCTCTGGTTTGAGCATCTATAAAGAACCATTTGATAATTTGAACTTACACGCAAAGTGTAAGTAGGGACAGGGTGTACAAAACTAGGCCGTGTTGCTAAAAAAGGGTATATTCACTTTTTAGTTACACATGACCTCTCCCTTTGTATACTGGCCGATTTATGGGAACACATGTTGTCTGGTCTCTAAGTCAAACAGTGTTCATCCGATCCTCGCCAGACTTCATGCACATGATGGTGGAAATAATGTCTATGTCAAATCAGGTAACCAGCCTAATAGCGAAAAGCAGTTTTGAGTTGAGGCCCGTGAATTATCAATATTGATCGAATTTTGTTCAGATCTTCACCAAAAGTTGCTAAACATGGTTTTGGGAATAATGTCTAGGACAAGTTCGAAAACCAGCCAAATCACCCTAAGCGTTTTGAGATATGGCCCTTGAATTATCAAAATTTTGCAAAATTGGCATTGACCTCTCTCGAAGTCGAACATATTTCATTCGATCTTCGCCAAACGTGTTGGACAAGTTTAGGGTATGCTCAGGAGTGGGGATTATCATTACATGTACGTCTGACTCGCTGGTGTCAGGATACATGGAACTGGTAACGTTCTCAAATACACGCACCGTGTGTAGGTATACCCCAAAGTATTCTGAGATAGATTACTAATACACGCACAGAGTGTGTAGGAATATTTCCGAAGTATTCCGAGATACATAACAAATTCACACATCGAGTGTGTTGAAACTTCCCGAAGAATTCTGAGATATATAATTAATGCCCCACCTAGTGTATAGGAATATCTCAAAGAATTCCGAGGTATATACTCAATACACGAACTGATTGTGTTGTATAATCCTACAATATTCAGAGATACATAATCAATATACGCACCGAGGGTGTTGGAATATTTCATTGTATTCAGAGATACATTTCCAATAAATGTACTGATTGTGTTCGAATGTCTCAAATTATTTCGAATTATTTATCTCAAAATACTCCGATATACACAATCATAACACGCACCGAGTGTGTTGGAATAGCTCAAAGAATTTCGAGATACATAACATATACACCCGCCGAGTGTCTTGAAATATCCGAAATTATTCCGAGATATGACTTATATGCGTTCTGATAGTGTTGTATTGTCCTAAAGTATTCCGATATACATAATCAATACAAGCATCGAGTTAGTTGGAATATCTAAAAGTATTACGAGATAAATAACAATTACATGCACCGGGTGTGTTGGAATATTCCAAAGTATTCCGAGATACATAACCAATACACGCAACGAGCGTGTTTTAATATTCAAAAGAATTCCAAGATTTATAAATATCAATGCTAGCACCGAGTGTGTAGGAATATCCAGAAGCATTACGAAATAAATAACCGATATAAGCGCCGTGTGTGTGTTTCAATTGTTTAATTATGCCGAGATCAATTACCAAATATTGTTGCAATATTCTTAAGTATTCTGAGATACTTAACCTAAACAGGAACCAAGTAAAGGATTTCAAGATATATAACCAATATACACACCGTGTGTGTAGGAATATCCCAATGGTGTTTTGTCTGTATTGTTCTCTGTCTGGTATTTGTCAGCAAAGTCTCTGACTGGTATATGTCTTCAGTATTTACTGACTGGTGCTTGTGTATAGTATTCGCTGATTGGTCTGTGTCTACAATATTCACTGAATAATGCTTGTCCACAGTATTCACTGATTAGTGATTGTCTACAGTATTTACTGACTTGTATTTGTCAGCAATTTTCACTGACATGTATTTGTCTGCAGTTTTTACTGATTGATGCTTGTCTACAATATTCACTGACTAATGTTTGTCAGCAGTATCCACTTACTGGTGCTTGTCTACAATATGCACTGACTTGGACTTGTCTACAATATTCACTGACTGTTATTTGTCTGCAATATTCACTGACTGGTGCTTGTCTGCAGTATTCACTGACCGGTGTTTGTCTACAGTATTTTCTGACTGGCATAGTTTTGCAGTATTCCCTGACTGGTGTTTTCTGTAGTATTCACTGACTAATGTTTGTCTGTAGTACTCACAGGCAGTTGCTTGTCTGTACTATTTTCTTATTGGTATTTGTGAACAGCATGCACTGCCTGAAGTTTAACTGCAGTATTTACCGACTGGTGTTTTGTCTGTAGTATCTACTGAATTATATATCTGCAGTGATAACTGACTTGTGTTTCTATTGCAGTTTCTACTGTTTAGAATGTGTATGCAGTATTCACTGATTGGTGTTTTTCTGCAGTATTCACTGACTGGTATTGTCTGCAGTATTCACTGATAGATGTTTGTCTGCAATATTCATTACATTGTGTTTGCCTGCAGTATTAACAAAACATGAACTGTATTGTGATCTATGCACCGCTCTCACGCTTTAAAATATACACTTTCGTTGAAACAGACACCTTTTAATACCTATTAGAGAAAATATAGAAATTGCTTAAAGCGAGGTTTTGTCTCAACAATTTGTTGAACTAAGCACTGAATAAAGTGTATATGAGTCAAATTTTTACATGTATACTAATAGTCTTAGATACTTTTCAAAGCAGATGACTTTAACCCTTTCCAAAATTCAATAATTCTACAGCAGACGGCCTAGGAAACTTCTTGGCAAATATATTGAAAATCTTTTAAAAGTAATTATAATTACTTATTAAATAGAGTTTGAAACGTTGTGGCAATACGGGAAATTCCTCATTATGAGCAAATGCTTCTTTTAGCTCAATGTTTCAAATACATTTACGTCTGCTGCAGAGGCGTCAGAAAGCGTCTGTAATTAGGAAAGGGTAAACAACTTTACACCTGGATAAGAACTAAGGACACTAACTGTCTTGACCATTTGTAGATGCCTCCGTCCTGTTTACTTCAAAAACAGTCATGTTGAGGTTGTAGGAGGATAGTAAAAGTTTACCTGAAATTAAGACCTTTAGATCACTGATGTTAGCGTACTATTTACGAACTTTTGACTCCCATAAATGTCGGTTTTTGCGTGTTGCAGTTCATGTGTATTGTTGAAAGTCTATTTTACTTGTTTGAGGCCGTCTTAAACGAATGAAGAGGTCTACGGAAAAGCATAGAAACTGATAATTGATTCAAATACTACATATCCATATAATACTCCGTTTTACAGTTGCTCACCTGTAAGGCAGGTAAACACATAACGATCACATCTACCTCGACTGTTCTTCAAGATTTGCATTAATTTGCCATAACTCTTTTTCTATTTGGCCGATTAACTACGTACTTGCTACAATTATACACAGTAATGAGAAGAAAGGGTTTTAAAAGTTTATACATACACATGCACAGGTACACATGTTTGATTCGCCTGCCTGCAAGACAGGAAAACACTAAGGGATCAATTCCCAGTCGTCTGTCTGTCCACTTTTCATGAACTTGTCATAACTTTGTTTCTGTTCGGTGGAATTACTTCGTACTAATAACACCTTCCGATCAGAAGAATAGTGCAATTTTAAGCATATGCTTCTAAAATAAATTTAAACTATACAAATTGTTAGAGTAATCTTCTTTTTTCAAGTTTTGTTAGTTTCCTTCTTTTTTCCCTATGTATTAACTTCAAACTTGGTCTGTAGATAACTTGTGATCTGCCGGTTTACAGTGGAAAAGTAACATTACCATGGCTTCTATTTGTACAGTTTTCTACCATTTTATTATTTCTTGATCACCCATTTTCCTCACACATTTACCAATGTATCAAACACATGTGTGCAGGTAGCTGCAGGATAACTGTGCGTTGGAACTATTATTTTAGCATGAATATGTTTGAAGTTTTCCCCCTTTGTGGATTTGTCAGGCTATTTTAAAATCTCTTTCCATCATTTAATTTCAAACATAATTTGATATATTTGATATATCAATTCAGTTGAAACTTTCTCAGTTCTATAGAAGATCACCAGCGAATGATATGAGCCGTTGCACGAGAAAACCAACATTGTGGCGAATGATTTATACTCATGTAAAATAAAAATAATTTTTCCATCTTGGTATGGTTTACTGAACAGCTTACATCTAGCTTGGAGTATATACAAATCGACCAAAGCAACAACAAAAGACATAGAAAAGTGGGCAGTTGTAAGACATCTGATTCAAGATCATCCCTAATCTCTAATAAAAGATGTTTTAAAAAAATATGCAAGTTTTTTTTTTCTCATACCTATATTTTTGGTATTTTTTTTCTTTATAACCCAGCCATCAACCCAACACCATTGTTTTTTCCCGACTTTATTTTAATATGTCCTTTATATATATAAACTGTGAACTAAAAAGGAAATACAATTGTCTAAAATGTATACATACAACTTTTGAATTTAATTACAGTATATATCTCTTCCTTATTTTAAATAAACAAATCTGCAGCAGTTAACTTAAAAAAGATCAGTCTTTCAATATACAAGACATATGGAAAAAGGAAGAAAATTGCGTTTGGAAAAATAATTAGTATGAACTGTGTTTAACCCTTATCATGCTGCAAATAACTCTAATAATACATGTACATCTGAACACAGTATAGACCAATAATGGATTGTACATATGTACAATGAGTTATGGGTTTGTATTTGTGTTGTTGTTTTTTTTTTTGACAAATTAAGCTTTAGAAAATCACCAAAGAATAAAATGAACAATAAAAAAAATGATATGATCTGCAAATCAGAGAAAAACTGTTATACAACACAATTCAGCATGATTGGGGTTTAAATGAAAACTACGCAAACTATTTTTGAAAAAACATTTGTATGTATGTATTTATTCTTTTATATTCTTATGATAAATTTGAAAAATCTTGATGTAAGGTATGAGAGAGGATGGCCACGACCTCTCCATACTATGGACGTGGCAAATAAAGTTTGGAAAAAAACACAAAAAAACAAAAAAAAAACCATTGTGGCGAAAAGTATCAACCCGGATCAGCCTAAGCATGCCGCGCAGAAAATTTTCGCCTTCTGTGGATTTTCTGTTTCATGAATCCTTACTCTATACCTCTATAACCCTGAGTCGATAATGATGGTTTTCTCGTGGAACGGCTCATTGAGTCAGTCAAGTCAGAAGGTCCGAATTGCATTTACGTACAGTTAAGACTGGTGCGGTATCGTGTTGATTACAATTCAAACGGCACAGAACTTCCTCATTCCTACAGTAGATCCTGAGCCACGTCAGATGGGCAGAATTGCATTTACGTACTGTTAAGACTTTGGTGCATGACTACATGCAAAGACGTATATATATTTGCCCTGCTACAAGTCAACCGAAACTCCTATAACTTACGTCATCAGAGGATCGAATTGCGTCGCGCCTGAAGAGTTAGGGTCAATTCCATATGCGTGCAGAGAAAAACCTAGTACAAACGGGGTTTACCTGTAAAATAAAATGTGGACAAGGATTTCAGAGGCAAATACTAATGGTTTGCATTTCAGTGGTCTTTATTTGTTTTATAATTGTATATACTTAGAACAACGGCTTTTTAAGTTATCACTTATCAAGGTATTAGGTATATATGTACCTAATGCTGATATCTGTTTATCATGAATAAATCTGAATAGAAAATCTAAACACATACCAGGTTCAATCTCTATATCTGCACTTTGCGTTACAAACAGAAGTGCATGGCAGCGAAAGTTGCTCCTGCTATGTACTGTATATTCAAAAAGTGCCGTAACAAAGTGATAGGGTCAAGTAATCCAGACTGGGCAGAATGTTTGCTTTAAGGATGTATTAAATGAACTGAAAAGAGGATTTTTCATAATAATTATCTTTTGTTGTAACATTGTTTTTTTGAAAGTTGGATGTATGGATAAAAAAAAAAATGGCATGTTGCTGTGCTTAATGTTATGCTAGATATATTTTGTTAAGTATATTTTGAAATGCATTTTTTTGTTATTTCAGCACATTAAAAAAACCTGTTTTCATGCAAATTACCATACTTTGAAAGATGATATGCTTTTTTTTTGTGTTCTTGTGGGTTTTAATCTCATTTTTTAAAGTTATTTTATCCATATCTTTAGACGTTCACATGATATCTTGTAATACAACCTCAAAAATAGACGCTTTATATCAAACAAAATTAATCCACAATGTTTTAAATGTTGAAGCTTTCTAAAAAGGTATAGTGACTTAACATGTTGTAATTGACAAGATAATCAGAAGAGTTAATAACAATGTTACAATTTTTTTTTTTAAATATCCACTTCAAAGTTCAGTACATCCTTAAAAACGAGATTGCTCTTGTCAATTTTAGTTATAAAAACTGGCGGTATCAAATATGGTTTGCAAAAGTTAACTCGATGCGCTGTCATAATTGTGTCATCAGAAAAGGACAAATACTAGCCAGTAGAATGCATCTGTAATTATTTCTATAGCACTCCTTTTGGAGTTGTCAGAAGATTGTAATCATTCCAATATGCTTATTTTTAGAGTTATCTCTTTGTTTCATGTTTTCTTGTTCAGTAAATATTTCGCTAATTTTCAAATGTATTAATTTCTAACTTAACGTGTTGATAGCTTGTATTCAGCAGATGTATAGGTGTAAAGTACACACTGACTTTCACCTTTCCGACCATTTTAATACGCTTGTTGATAGAGGGGCCGTACAATGGTAACACCTACGACCTTTAGCCCATTAGTGGATGACGCTTGTCACAGAGACTTTTGTCAAACATCGGAAAGATTGTTGGCCGAGCTGGGGTTCGAACTCACAACCACTGGATTGAAGCCCGCATCGCTACCGGGGCTTGGTATATATAGACAAGACCGCCCCGGTCTCTCAGATATATGGATTCGTTTTTGTGGCGTTATATTGGTTTGTTTGTGAAGTCAGTATTATAGTTTTTGATTGTATATGTCAATCTTAAAAACAAGCCGTCTATGGTACATATATCGCATGTTGAATACAAATCGTATGTAAGGTATACTCTGGGATTGACTTTATGTATTACTTACTAATTTTAGCTAAACAGCTTATTGAAAAGTGAATGTATTGCCTTTCCCTTTTCAACAAAAATAAAGAGTTAACTACAAGCGTTTGGTTAAAAAAAGAAAAGCCGGTGAAGAAAGATATTGTAACATTGTGGGAAAAAATATCATTTTGCTGAAATTCCAAAATTTCTTCTTTTCAGATAGTGTCTAACGCTCTTGACATATAATTATATCTTTAAATATTTAAACGGTACACGTTTCCCTATCAACTTGTTAACATAGATATCTCATTTACGTTTGTCAAATGACCTTTACAATCCTTTCAGTCATGCAAGGTAAATTCCTTACATCATGACAAATGTGTAGCCGATGACTTGAAGATATGCTTTAAAAAGCCGAGTTAGCTCCTATAGATATGTTGATACTAAAGATAGCTGTTTGTTTCAGTGGTTCTGTTTTGTCATGTTTAACCCTTTCCCATATGCTCCTTTTTTGCAGCCAGAGGACTTTGTTATCATCTATGCAAAACTATGAGAAATCTCTTAAAATCTAATTAAACTGTCATATATGGAGATATTTCACATTTTCAATGGAGTGTGGGAGTGTAAAGCCAAATATATATAGTGAAAAGTATCACTAGATAATTTCACTTGTTTTAAAACATTGAGTCTCTCAATAATCCTTTGAAAAGTATGTTATAAACACATCTTTTTTCCCTTTCCCACTAACAGGGGCTTTCTGACAACTCTGCAGAAGATGTCCTTTGATTGAAAAAATAGAATTAATTCACTCATCGATCATTTTGTTTGTTGAAATTCCTGGTATCGTATCCCATAACTTGCTCGCTTTTCCGAAATTGTCGTTCTGATCGACGTTTTCAGTGGTGTTAACCCTTTCCCACATACGACAATTCTGCAGCAGACGACTTTGAACATATTTTGTCAGATGGATAACCTGTGACTAAAAGTGGAAAACATTGTGACAAAAGGAGAAATTGCACGTTCTGTGCAATTTCTTCTTTTGTCACTATGTTTTCAAAACGCCGTCTGCTTTAACCCATTCCCTATACGACAATTCTGCAGCAGACGACTTTGAACATATGTTGTCAAAAAAATAGAAAATCTCTATAATTGAATTGATAACCTCTGACAAAAAGTGGAAAACATTGTGGAAAAAGTAGAAATTGCACGTTTTGTTCAATTTCTTCTTTTGTCACTATGTTTTCAAAAAGCCGTCTGCTGCAGAGGCGTCAGAAAGCGTCTATATGAGGTAAAGGGTTAAGGTGCGCCGTACTATACACTTGATTTCCCTATCGAATACACTTGTTATATACTCTTTCTTCGAAATGAACATATATTGATATTAACATTTTACATACCATATTTGTCTTGAACTGATATGAAAATCAATATTTGATGTAAACAAATGACTTTGTATATAAAATAGGCCCAAAATAAATAAATAAATTTCGTAAATAAATTATAGATCAATTTGTTGCAACCATTCGGTTAACGAAGCTTTCATATGATTCGATTTGTTCAATTATTTTTTAATGTTTCAATCAGCGTGTTAAATTCTATTCCGCTCCTGAAGCAATCGTTATTGTTCATATCACGCTCACGCTCAAATCACGATCCAATCAGAGTGTCACTTTCATGCTGGTCATGTATGTGACTAAACTATTTTCAGAGCAGACGATCCTAACATACCATATCGGGTTACTTTCAATTATAGCACTGCATATTTGAACATTATATCATTACCTCATACGGTAATAACCACATATCTTTTATGTGTATTATACGGTACCTATGCGCTATATCATGTGATAGTTGTTTTAGCAAGGGGCTCGTTAGAGCCAATTGCTATAGTAGGCGAAATCCGAAGACACTCATCATTTTGAGACCGGAATCTAGACTAGTGTTTTACAATATCGGCTTTGAATTACTTCACATCTGTCTTTCTATATCAGCTCTCTATTTCTGAACACCATCTTGGGTTCAGAGAGATGTCTTGGTAGTTCCAGATAGTATATATAATTCCAATGTAAGTGGATGATATGTGGAATATTTTGTTAAGGGAATGGACTGTTGCCAGCTAATACCAATGTTGTACATTTCGAACCGCCAAATGGTTCTTGTTTAACAATCAAAATGCAGTAATTTGTTAGGATATTGACAGAAAAATTGATTTGATTTGATATCACTTAAGCAATAGAAAGATTTCCAAAGTAATTTGCTTTTAAATTTTATGAATTACAAAATTGAAAGTTAAAATGTATTTCTACGCTTTCAACATGACTTAATAACGCGTAAAGTTCATGGGTGATTCCTAAATATTTTTAATCGCGTGGGGTAAATGCAGCTTTTCGATTCCGGCTCAAAAACAAATTCAGATAATCGAGTCCCAATGATAAAACATATACTAACAAAATTATTGAAATGATAATAAAATAAATAGTTGACAAAATATAACATATACGGTAAATGTGTATGTTAGCCTAGGCGTCGGAATTTCCAAAAATCCTTTCTAATAAAATGTACAAGACGCTTTCCAGCGGTAACCTAAATCAGAAATCTTAGTACTAGAGTATTTCATTCTAGACTTCAGCGTAAATACATCAGATTCGCAACCGAAATTAACCATAACAACCCCAGAAGACGGAATAAGATAGTCAAGTCCCAGTGAAAAAATATACTCCAAAAGAGAATCAAATTATTTAAATGATATTTGTTTCTTATAAATAACTTGCTAGCTCTCGTTTATCGAGTATATAAATAAACTTGCTATAATGGCGAAGTCCGGCTGTTGTAACGGTTAGCATATTCGCTGGTCACGCGGGAGACCATGGTTCGATTTCCGGTCTGGGTAGATTCTTTTTAGATTTTTTTTTAAAATACAAATATATTATAATTATCTTTTTCATTTTGTCTTATAAATTCCTAATATCAGTGGTGCAATTGTCATTTGACAAAAGCAGTCTGTGTAAACATCAACTGTTAGAATCAGTTAAAGCCTTTGCTGATTGCTTCATATCCCTTGCAAATATGGCATGTTCCCACCTCTGTTACCATAATTCCCCTTTCTATTAAAAGAAATAGTGTATCTTTGAAATAAAACAAATGATCCTCTTTGACATTAAGAACGATTAAGATATAACTGTACTCTATGGCTTTATCTTGCACAAGTGATTAACTATAATTCGTCAAATTTCATCCATTCCTTTTGCCAAATCCACATGTTAATTATGTTATAAAAAAAGGCAAAATGTCTTCTTTCCTTAAACATAACTCTTAACATGAAAAAAAAGCAACGAATGTATGGAGGTAACATGTAGAATAATCACAGTACTGTTACGATCAACGTGAGAACGGAAGTTAAATAAAAGTAGACGCATTGAACTACCACAAGTGTGTTAATGCTGACAGATTAATTAAACTGGAATGTGCGAATGATGCTCTTGTCAAAGCTAATACTTATCGTGCTGGTTTTATCGGATTTTAGAGACACATCATTGGTGGCAATATGTTGGTAAGAAAGAAAAAAGAGAGGGAGATACAGAGAGACAGACGGTGATAGACATAGAGAAATATAGACAGAGAGAGAATGAGAGAGATGAAGATAAAGAGAAAGAGAGATATTGAGAGATAAAAATAGATAAATAGAAGGAGTAGTGGAGTTAAAGAGTGATGGAGAGACAGGCGGACGGACGGACAGAGGGAAAAAGACAAGGAGAGTGAGAGAGAGAAAAAGAAAGAGAAAGACAGACAGAGACAAAGTGAGAGATAATGTGTGTGTTTTGTGTGAATGAGAGAGAAGGAGAGAGCGAGGGAGGGAGGGGAAGATTAAGCATTTTGTAACTAGTATTTTAAAAAAAAACATTCTAAAATATACGTGTTGGTCAAAAATCAAGATATTGCTTTCATTTAAATAAATAAAAGCAAATTAGAAGATATTAAACAAATGTTGGTATGAAGGTCAAACTATAAATAAATAACACGAGGGAACATCAAGGAAAAAATAAGTAAGGAAGAACATTATCTTCTTGAGCTATGTTCAACTAAATATTCGAAAATAAAAGTTTTGTTTACAAGTGTTTTACCTTCTATATAGATATTGTTGATGTATAACTTCAAGGTAATACGTTTAAGATTTATTTAAATGAATATTACTTGAGTGTAATTTAAACATTTTAACATTTTGTAAAATTCTACAAGACCCAAATGTGTAATCAGACATTCTATACAAGCAGGATATTCTATATTCCCGTCCAAATGCAGTTAGTGCAAAACAGATATACTCTTAAGTGCAATACTAATACATGTCGTTCGTTTACAAACAAATCTATAATATAACGTTTAGGGGTTAAGACTAAAACGCCTTTTCTGTCACCATGATGTGAAAGCCCTCTTGTCAGAGAAGTTTTAAATGTAGTAAAGCTAAGTAACTTGCATCGATGTAAGTGACTAGATAGATGACAGTGAACGTGGTGCACGCTTCATTTTGTGGCGGGGGTGGGATATGAGGTGTCATTTAAATCACTCCCGGACAAGGTGTCCTTGGTTATGTTATATAGGTCTCCGCTCGGTAGTCTGCAGTTGAGTAGATATAATTGTTAAAGTTAATGGGGATAAGTTAAAGATCTCAATACACATTTAGGTAAGATTTTTTTAGTCACCGTTGGGATGGATGGCAATGTTGCAAAACGTGCATCACGGATAGTGCCTTAATGGTTGAGCGAACAAGATGTTTACCGCTTTCTTCAGATGAAATTGATATGTCGTTTGCTCCAAGTACATGTTCTCAAACAATTGTAATAATAACGATTCAAGTATTGTTTTATTCTTGTAATTTTTAAAACATTATCATTATTTGTAATTTCCCATTTTGTCGCAATATTTTCAACGGTCATCTGCTGCAAATGTGTTTAAATGTCGTCTGCATCGAGTAATGGGTCGTAACACTTTCTTCAAAACATTTGTGCATTTAGTAAGATTGAATTATTGTGCTCTTCTCATTGGTTACATTACTAGTATTTGTGTTAAATAAGACCAGCCATGGACGCGTTGAATGCATGACAATATGAAAAGTCATATCTCTTTTAATGTTGATCTTGCTTTTAAGCAGTGTATGATACACACGTTGAAATCGTCGTTCTGGCTCCGATTTGTGTCTGAAATGATAAAACATGTTATGTAAAACAGTAATTACAGTTATCAATTTGATTCTGTATGTTGAAAATCAATCTGCGAATATCTTGAAAAACATATAGGTTTCAAAGAATTTTAATCCTTTTTTCGGGCTAAAGTAAATATAAAGTCTTACCAAGAAAAAATATAGGTTGCTATAGGTGTATTCCTTCATAGTGCTGTTCATAAGAGAAAACTATCGACAGATTTTTGAGAAATTAAAGACTAAAAAACAAGTGCACTTAAGTGATGGTTTTTTTTCATCGAGATATATAGGCCTTCGTTTTTCAATCACCCGTATATCTTATACTCATATAGCAAGAACGATCAAAGTCATGTTTTCTTAAGGTCTGTGGTATGTCCTTTGATTCCCTATAGTTAAATGTTGTTTTAACAACTGAAATGACTTCTGTGACATCTTAAACATTTAGGCGCACTGAATAAGGTTGCCTAAAGATATATTCGCCTTAATGTATGTATTTTTAGCACAGATGTTCGCCTTAATGTATGTTATATATATATATATATATATATATATATATACGTTTAGGACATTCCAACCTATAAATAGTATGGGGTTCACCACTCTAAATATAGCCGTTGAAACCCGTATTACATCTCTCGGGGAAGTCTAACTTCCTAAAAATAGTCGTCTGGTAATTCAATGAGAGGGGCAGGTGGCGTAGAACTCTCTTTTCCTATTTATCACACGTTGCGGAAAGTACTGACCAAATTTATGGTCGGAAATTTGCGATAGGATAAATAGACATAATATTAAGACCTCGCGTATGCAGGATAACAACAAAATGAAAAATGAGCATATGAGATGTCTTTATATGTCTTTATATGTCTTTCTATGTAGGACTATGTATAATCCAGACTACCAAGCATACCTTTACCGATTTGGTGTAACATATTATACTGAATCTGATGAATTCGACGTTATAACACGTTTCCATTTTCACCCCGCATAAGCAAATCTGTAATCTATTTTTTATCGACATCATTTCCGTCCCAATCATAATATGTTCTGAAGGCCCGGCGCTTTCATGAATGATCATTAAAAACCGTTTTATTTCAATGCACTTATACCACTCATAAATCGTTGTTTGCCCACTGACACCTGGTCACGTTTTCAACTATAACATATATAAATCCGCTCTGAATGGTGGAATTTAGTACTGGAGTCAGAAATAACACCCTAACTGCTGTCAGAAGCGATGAGGCCTGTAAAAGAAAGATTAAGAGTTCAAATGTGGGCAATTCAACCTTTTTAGAGGATAAACAAAACATCTAATTTTATGATTTGTCTTTATGGGAAACAACCCGTTTGCAGTGGAGCAATAGTTCGAAGAACACTATTGAGATCCAGGAAGGAAATGGAAGCGTGCGTAAAATGGCCGCCAAAATTCAATTAAAAAAATTGTTGCATGTTTACATGAATTTCCATTCAATCGAATAACGTTATCACAATATATCATGTTCTCATAATTTCCTGCTGGATAATGTCGTCTGTAGCAGGTGTGTGAAGTTGGTACGTAGGTCGAAACACGTAGTTCGACACTCGATTTTTTTTTTCAGAAGTGTCGACCTGGCGCGTAGGTCGTAGGTCGACACTCAAACTTAATGTTCAGAAAGGGTTGACCCGGCTCGTAGGTCGTAGGTCGAAACTCAAATTTGCACTAAGATAGTGTTGACCTAGCGCGTAGGTCGTAGGTTGACACTCAAACTTATGTTTAGAAAGTGTTGACCTGGCGCATAGGTCGTATGTTATATTAAGTTTTGTTGAGTAATTATGCACTCGTTGTATTTTTGTTGGTACCTGGACAATCAATAGAATATGTGTTTAACGTATCATCCAGACCAGCAAGCATACCTTTACTGGTTTGGTGTCGCAAATAATACTGAATCTGGTGTTATAACTCGTTTAAATTTTCACCCCGCATAATCAAATATGTAATCTATTTGTGTCGACATTATTTTCGTCCCAATCATACTATTTTCTCAAAGCGCAATAATGAATGATCAATAAACACCTTTGTACCCCAGTGCATTTATAACACTCATAATTCGTTCTTTGCTCACTGACATCCGGTCACATGTTCAATTATCATACATGTAAACGGCTCTAAATGGTGGAATATTGCACTAGAGTCAGATTGACTGCTGGCAGAAGCGATGCGGCCTGTCAATCGAAAAGGTTGTTACTTCAAATCCGCGCTATTTATATTTATAGAGGATAAACACAAACATCTAATTGTTTGAAATAGTTTTATGGGAATATACCCATTCACCACTTAATATAACTAATCACCTCATAATATACCCGTTCGCCATGAAGGAATAGTTCTAAGATTACTATTGAGATCCAGGAAACACATGGTATCTTGCGTGAAATGCACGCCAAAATTAAAATACAGTTGCATGCTAACGTAAATTTCCAATTTAATCGCAGTACGTAGTCTGTAGCATAACTACATGATCGATTATAGAATATCGATCCCCCGCTCCCCGGGAGCACGCCCTAATGACTACACCAAATAGGCGGTCCATAAATTGTAACACTATTGAAGGAAATTGAATCAGATGTGGCGTGAAACATATTCGTTTTATTTTTATGTTTTTTCCCGCTGGTTTCAATAATATTTATGTTATATAACGACCTTGCCTGAAACAGTTACCGTTAATACGTGTCCATTTATCCGCTGCTTTCAACACTATTTATGTTATATAACGACCTTTCCTGAAACAGTTACCGTTACTACGTGTCCATTCATCCCGACACCTGCGAGCCGGTTGGTATGCTAACCAATCCAACCCTGAGCACCAACGAGGAAAAACTATTACCATCATTTGTAAAATACTTGGTATGACCCGGCCAGGATCGAATCTTCGACCTTCTGCACCAAACGTGGACGCTCTACCATTTCGAAACTAAGGCGGTAATCGTCGGCATCTTAAGAAGATCCGTTCATTTACAGTCAATACAATATTGAACTGATTCTGCAAATTGTACTGAATAATATAATTACGTAGACATCCCTTATCGTAAAGAGGAAGTGAGATTATGCATGTATATGTTTCTAGTGATATCATACGCGTATATCCGTTCACAATTACATAGCGTGGAAGTAAGATTGTATATGTGTATATGTGTGTGTTTAAAGTGATAACGTTCGCGTATAATCGTTCACAATACCATAAAGAGGAAGTAAGATAGTGTATGTGTATATGTGTGTGTTTATACGGATAACGTTCGCGTATAATCGTTGACAATACCATAAAGATGAAGTAAGATAAGTCTGTGTGTGTGTGTGTGTGTGTGTGTGTGTGTGTGTGTGTGTGTGTGTGTGTGTGTGTACTTGTAGTATCTGCAAATTGGGGAACTTCGCGAGAATACACACCAACGAACTGGGAAACAACCGGGAAACGGGGAATTCCCCGTTTTGCAATTTCATGTCAAATGTATTTCTAGCTGTGTTTTAAATACAAATAATTGATTCCCCATCAGAATAAAAAAATTCCCCGTTTACCGTTTTTTTGGCTAACACGATACACTCTTACACACAATCCCGACATTTCACTTGTGTGTTTTTTTTTTTTTGTTCCCCATTTATACTGAAAATTTCTTGTGACGTCACGCGCGGTAAAAGCGGTTTAAATTTCGAACGTGATCTGCGGACAGATGCAATATACAGTGAAAATGCGGACTCTATAATATGTTATTATATATTGTAAGAAAAAATTATAACAATGACGATTTTTAATTATTTGAAAATTGAGGACTAATTGACAGTTTGATACTGCAATTGTCGGCCGTTTTATTACCTTGTTCATTAACACATTTTTCTCGTTTTTAATGTTATGGGAGAAACACATTTAAATAGTGCCAATTATCAGATTGGCAATCAATGTCTGAATGGCTGATTCAACATAATTGTCTATGAAAATGAATTCAAGTCACATCTGAACGTGTACAATTATATCCATTACAATATTAACAGTACATGTTCTAGGTTTATATAGCTTGTAAGATACGTTTATATTGGATTGTAATATAATAATACTTATTTGTCAAATTAAAATAAAATAATAGACATTTAAAAGAAACTGAATTATTTCACTGTCGTTGTATTAGTTTGTTTTTTTAAGAAGTCAGTGTAGCTCTAATTGTATCTTTGTCTTTGTTTGCTAATTGTACAAATATGACTCTAGTTATAGGTCATAGTCAATAAGAATACCTATCTGACTATTTGGATAAGGCCGATTTGTCTCTGTTTTCTTATCCTGGATATGGAACGTTGAACTGTTTGAGAGAAGACGATTTATTTGATGTAGCTCCTTTTTTCTCGGTGAGTAAATTGTTCTACAGTTTCCTCTATATTCTATATTGTCCGCAGTATGTAACCAATACATATTCCGTTCGCAGATTTCCTTCATAATCTATATTGTCCGCAGTTTCCTCTTTATTCTATATTGTCCGCATTTTCCTTCTTATTCTATATTGTCCACAGTTTCCTCTACATTCTATTATGTCCGCGGTATATAACCAATACCTATTCTGTCCACAGATTTCCTTCATAATCTATAGTGTCCGCATGTTCCTTCTACTTCTTTATTGTGCGCAGCTCCTCTACATTCTATAGTGTCCGCAGTATATAACCAATTTCTATGCAGTCTGCAGTTTCTTCTATATTCTATATTTTCCGCAGTTTCCTCTACAGTCTATACTTGCCGCAGTATATAACCAATACCTTTTCCGCCCGCAGATTACATCTCTGATCTATATTGTCCGCATTTTCCTCTTTCTTTTATATAGCCCGCATTTTCCTTCTTTTTCTATATTGTCTGCGGTTTCCTATATATTGTATATTGTCAGCAATTTCCTCTATAATCTATATTGTCCGCAGTTTTCTCTATATTCTGTATTGTCCGCATGTTCCTTCTTATTCTATATTGTCCGCAGTTTTCTTCTTATTCTAAAATGTCCGCCTTTCCTTCTTATTCTATAAAGTCCGAAGTTTCCTCTACATTCTATATTGTCCACAGTATATAACCAATACCTATTCCGTTCGCAGATTCCCTTCATAATCTATATTGTCCGCAGTTTCCTCTTTATTCTATATTGTCTGCATTTTCCTTCTCATTCTATATTGTCCGCACTTTCCTTTACATTCTATATTAACAGCAGTATAAAACTAATATTGACCGAAGTATATTACCAATACCTATTCCGTCCACAGATTCCCTTCATAAATTATAGTGTCCGCAGTTTCTTCTATATTCTATATTGTCCGCAGTTTCCTCTACAGTCTATACTTGCCGCAGTATATAACCAATACCTTTTCCGCCCGCAGATTACCTTCATAATCTATATTGTCTGCATTTTCCTCTTTCTTCTATATTGTACGCATTTTCTTTCTTATTCTATATTGTCCGAATTGTCCTTCTTTTTCTTTATTGTCTGCGGTTTCCTCTATATTCTATATTGTCCGCAATGTCCTCTATAATCTATATTGTCCGCAGTTTCCTCTATATTCTTTATTGTCCGCATGTTCCTTCTTATTTTATATTGTCCGCAGTTTTCTTCTTATTCTAAAATGTCCGCATTTTCCTTCTTATTCTATATATTCCGACGTTTCCTCTACATTCTATATTGTCCGCAGTATATCACCAATACCTATTCCATTCGCAGATTCCTTTCATAATCTATATTGTCCGTAGTTTTCTCTTTATTCTATAGTGTCTGCATTTTCCTTCTTATTCTATATTGTTCGCAGTTTCCTTAATACATTCTATATTGAAAGCAGTATAGAACTAATATTAACCGCAATATGTTACCATTACCTATTCCGTCCACAGATTCCCTTTATAAATGATATTGTCCGCAGCTTCTTCTATATTCTATATTGTCCGCAGTTTCCGCTACAGTTTATACTTGCCGCAGTATATATAAACAATACCTTTTCCGCCCGCAGATTCCCTTCATAATCTATATTGTCCGCATTTTCCTCTTTATTCTATATTGTCCGCAGTTTCCTTCTCATTCTATATTGTCCGCAGTTTCTTCTTATTCCATATTGTCCGCAATTTCCTTTTTGTTTCTATATTGTCCGCAGTTTCCTCTACAATCTATATTGTCCGCAGTAAAATAACCAATACCTATGCAAGTTTCTCTATATGCTATATTGTCCGCATTTCCCTTCTTGGTCTATATTGTCCGCATTTTCCTTCTTATTCTATAGTATCCGCATTTTCCTTCTTATTCTATATTGTCCGCATTTTCCTTCAAATTCTATATTGTCCGCAGTATAAAACCAATATCTATGCTCTCCGCAATTTCCTCTATATTTTATAATGTCCGCATGTTCTTTCTTATCCTATATTGTCCGCATTTTCTTTCCTATTCTACATTGTCCGCATTTTCCTTCAAATTCTGTATTGTCCGCAGTATAAAACCAGTATCTATGCTCTCCGAAATTTCCTCTATATTCTATATTGTCCGCATTTTCCTTCCTATTCTATATTGTCCGTTTTTTCCCTCTTTATTGTTTCCTCTTCTTTCTATATTGTCATCAGAATAAAACCAATACCAATTTCCTCCACATTCTATATTGTCCGCAGAATAAAACTAATACCAATGTTCTCTATATCCTATAGTGTCCGCAGTTTCCACTTTAATATATCAGCCGTCCCGCGAGAAAACCAACATTATAGACTCTGCGTTATGTATCGACCCCGATCAGCCTGCGCAGTCCGTGCAAGCTTATCCGGGCCACCACGTTCCGTCTCATTGGGATAGAGGTAGGCCATAGAGTAATGATTCCTGAAACAAAATATCCAAAGGAGGCGAAAAGTGTCTGCCCAGGTTAGCCTGCGCGGCATGCTTGATTCGGTTCGATACTTAAAGCAGAGTCCATAATTTGGGTTTTCTGTCGCGACGGCTCATGCATTGTCCGCAGTTTCCTTCTTATTTTATATTGTCCGCAGTTTCCTTCTTATTATATAGTGTCCGCATTTTCCTTCTTATTCTATATTGTCAGCAATTCCTTGATATTCATTATTGTCCTCAAGTTCCACTTAATTATGTATATAATAAAGGCCCAATGTCACAAAGATCCCTGGCGGTGAAAACTTTTGCTGAAAATAAAATTGTATTAGATTTAGTTCCAAGTATGGGTAGGCCCTACGTTCATGATCAATGATAATAACGCTAAATATTCTATTACACTATTTCCCAAAGAAAGCTGTTCTTGTCCAGCGATATCCAGATGCTAACACATTAATGGCCGCCATGAGACAAATAAAAGAAAAACGTACTTGGCAGGAGACACAGCCTTAAATTATATCACTGATAAAAGCAATCAACTTACGGTTTACTTACGGTTCCGAGACAGCCGGAAAGCCTAAGGCTTCTTATGGTCCATCTCTTGTGTGGTTACTTGTATGTATTGACAAGTAAAAAAGTGGCAGCATGGGTTGAATTTAGAAGGGTGATTTATCCAATTTTTGTTTTATTTATTTTTAAAGGCATTAATACTTGGAGCTGTTACTACATCGTTTGGGAGCGAGTTCCAAGGGTCCACGGTCCTTATGCTGAAGGCATTTTTTCGCATGTCGGTGTTTTGGTTGTTTTTTAAATAATTTGGGACTATTTCCTCTTGTTCTTGTGTAGATTGAGAGTACTAACAAGTCCTCATTTGAGGTTGAGTCGTACTTGTTATTTATTTTGAATACTTGTTACATGTCTGCTCGTAGTCTTCTGTGTTCTAGTGACGTAATTCCTAGATATTTTAGTCTCTCGGTATAAGTTCGAAATTGTATATTGGATAATAGTTTAGTTGCTCGTCTTTGGACATTTTCAATAGCAATTTGGTGTTTTTTCAGATGTGGTGACCATACCGTACTCGCATACTCCAGATGGGGTCTGACCAGTGATGTGTATAGATGTAGAAATATAGTTTTATCCATGTAGGTGAAGGTTCTGAAGATGATTCCTAGGTTTCTGTTAGCTATTTTAATTTTCGATGTAATGTGAGGATGAAATTTAAATTTTTTATCTTCGATGACTCCTAGATCTTTTTCTTCCCCTACGTTTGTGATTGCTTCTCTGCTTAAGTCTCTGCCTTTGGTAAAATAGTCTCCTGTTTGTTGGTTATTTCCTAGATGTTATTTGCATTTTTTTGAGTTAAATTCAAGGTCCCATGTGTGAGACCAGTCGCTAAATTGGTCTGTTGTTCTTTGGATAAGCTCATGATCCGCTTTACAGTTGACAACATTGTATGTTTTTGTGTCATCGTCAAATAGTTTGACGATTGGTAGAGTATCAAATGCCTTCCTAAAGTCGTAGAATAAAATGTCTAGCTCGTTACCGTTGTCAAGGGCATTGGTCCAGTCTTCTAGTACCTCAAGTAATTGTAATGGGCAAGATTTCCCTTTCATGAATCCAAATTGATGTTTAGAGAATAGATGGTTGTTTGTCATGTGGTCAGTAATTTTGTGTTTGACTATTTTCTGCATTATATTTGAGCAGATAGAGCAATTATGCTTATTGGTCTGTAGTTTTCAGGTTTATGTTTGATTCCTGATTTGAAGATAGGTGTAACATTAGTTTTTTTCCATGGAATTGGTATTTCCCCACTAGTCATTGATTTATTGAGGATCTGTGTAAGTGGTTTTACATTATATGTATCACATTATATATTTACAAAGGGAAATCCCGAATATGATCAAACCAGGGACCGTGTATATATTGTCCCTGATCAGACGTAACGAATTAAACACATTTTCCCATCTCCAATTACACAGTTTTACACCAAAATCATACCGTCCGCAGATTCGCTCTATGTTCTTTATTGTCCGCATTTTCCCTCTATATTGCATTTGTCCGCATTCCATTTGTCCGTAGATCGCGTCCGCAGTTTAGACCTTCCCGAAAGAAAAATAAATGGCGGCATATCTGTGAGCTCTCTATATAGGTAAGTTTATCGAAGATTTATCCAAGTTATACTCCTTATTTATAATAAATTTATAGTTACAAGTAAAGAATACAGATACTTTTTCTTATCGAACATTCGGTTTGGGTGAACAGGTGGCGTAAAATGTATATTTATAATCCAGTTATTTCACCCTTCACAAAAGTTTGCACTGAACGATATTTCAAATTCATTGTTTCAGCAAAGACCTAATAACATTATTGATATTAGGTCTTCGCTTTCAGTTAGATCCGGGGCCTTTCGCAAGATTATACTTACTACAAAACCGTATCATCTTCAAAAATTCCCCCAAACCATCCTTACAGGATTTGTACTTTTCTTTTTTCAGTCTGAAATGGCACAGTTCTCGCCAGGAAAACGAGCAGTAAGTAATGTAGTCATGTTTTTAAATACCAGATTGCGCCATGCAGCACAACAGGGAAGTGTCCCTGAGCACAATAACTGCACTTAAATAAGTTTATTTAACCTCGCCATGCATAATTAACTATTTGGCGAGCAGCTGTTGTTTTGGGTTTACCATTCTTCCTAAGAAACGGACCAAAGTTTAATTTAAAAGAAATATTTGTTCATGTTACTAGTTATATTATGGAGACACCGGTTCTCGAACCTCTTAACATTTATCTGGGCTCATGGGAATACTTATGAATTTATGTCAAAAACCAACAATACTGACCAATAAATTCAACAATTTAATGGTAAGTAAACAAAGCATCGGTTCACATACAATTTATTACGTATGTAACCAGTCCTTAAACTAAAGGTTCAAGAGTATGTACGGTTCGAGAACAGGGACCGGCACGATAAGTCTATTTGAATCGGAGGTAAACAAAAAAGTTTCATTAAAAAAGGTTGACACCGGCATCTCCTTTTTAAAAAAAGACACTATCAGACCACCTTTTTAAAATTAAAGTAATATTAACCTCTAGATATGCAACAGGTAGTTAAAAATGTAAATTCCTATGAGTATATGTTAATAATAAAGCTAGTGTTTAAAAAACAACTATTCTACTTGTTAAACTAGAGCTGAATTGACTGTCAGTTATGAATTTATTTACCCTTGCAATGTAGAATTAAATAGCCAAGTGAGTCAATCAAAGGGGTGTAGAAAAAACTTTTTAATCAAGAGGGTAGAAAGGGGTGGGGGATCAAAAGAGAGAAAGTTAAAAGAATAAATAAAAACAAAAAATAAATATAATTTATGACATCAGGAAAATGTGAAGGCAGGGCTGTACAAATCCCATAGCCTGACGTCCGGGACAAGTCGTAACTCGCATCGGGCAAGTCGCTTATTGCGTTGTTACTAACTAAAGGCATTGTTAAGTTGGCTTTGGTGTACAGACCGACTGACATACCTACAGACATGTGCAAAGCAATATACCCCTTTTCTTCGAATGGGGGTGGGTAATGGTGGGGGCATAATTATTAATTAATAAATAATTATATAGTTGAAAACATTGTTGCAAAAGTATAAATAGCTAATTGTGAGCTATTATTCCTTTTGCCACAATGATTTCAAAGTTATCTGCAAGTGGGATAGGGTAAAGTCAGATTAAAAGAAACTATATTTCATTAATAAAATTAGCTTGGACAATTTATGTACCGGTATATATTTTATAGGCTTCATTTTACATGTCTTTAGGAGTTGTTTGTTTTCTTTATATGGAGTTGTTTGTTTTCTTTATATAGTAAAGTTAATGAATGAAACGAAATACATTGTAGGAAAAGGTGCAATTATGAGCAATTTCTTCTTTTGTCACAATGTTTTCATCTGTAAATGAGTCTATATGTGGGAAAGGGTTAAACACATATTCCTTTTGGAAGGACTTAATTGTCGAATCAATGTATACAGTTCTCAATATACACAGTTGCGTAATCAGTAATTTGACAACTGAGAGTGTATATCCATTAAAATATCAAAGTACTGAAGTACTAAAATGCGGGGGATGAAGCAAACAGTGGAGCATTTAATTAACTAGATACAACGGGGCAACATGTAGAGTTCATTATTTGTCAGAAGCATTTATACAGACTTATGAGATCTTAGTAACCTTGAACATTGACAGCCATGTGTTTTAAATGTGATACACAGCATCATTAAAGTGCAACGGTCATGCTGGAGTGCCCTTTTGCAAGGCATATTTCCTTGCCTAGTACTGGTGTGTTTACCAAGGGATCATGAATAAGTGAACTGTCGCCACGATATAACTGAAATAATGTTGGAAGTGGCGTAAAACCCTATATATTTAAAGTGAACATTTGTACCCTTTGTGTAAAAATACAATAAACGCTATGACTAGGGATTAAAGTGAGCATTTCTACCTGTTGTGTAAAAATACAACAAACGCTATGACTAGGGGTTTTCTCAAACAAAAAATGGTTTCAATTTAAATTTACATTTTGTTATTTTTGCAGAAGCAAATTGTTATACTTTTATATAATGAAGTTACTTTGTGTTATATTTTATACTTAAATTTCTAAATTATGTATACAACTTAATGAATCTAAACTTTACATTGTGTATGTTTACTTTGTATAATGTGCACACTGTTTAGCTTGTTGTGAAATGTATTTAACTGATCCCTGGGCAATCAAGAGATATTGTCCATTTTGAAAAAACAGAGGGCAGCACAACAAATTTACAAATTTTCATTTCCTGTATAAAGTTGGGCATGACAATATACGGAGGTATTCAGCACAGCTGAATCCCCCGCATAAAAAGCTGAAGAATCCAATCATTTAACACACAATGACGTAGTACCAATCAAAATCGTGCCCTTTAGTCCAATTTGCATAATCAAAGAACCGATTGTCATATCAAATATTATGACGCCCCCCCTGATTAAACATTAAATGCTTATCCGATGTAAATGAGATGGAAGTCGAATTATGTTTTAACCCTTTCAATAGTATAAATAATATTGTGAATCTATTCCTGGTTTAATGAGATAATCGTCTTCAATAATTGAGAAAATGAGAAATTTTCAGATATTTTTTTATAGGGGATTCATAATAAATGCTGTAGCATGGGGGTGTCGTAACATTTGGAATTAACCAATCAAAAGACAATACCTCAATTCTACTTGTAAAGAGTGTGTATGTTTGGCCGATACAAATAATTTATGTTGTTTATGACACTACACTTACAACAGACTTCTTTACAAAATGCCTGAAACCTTTACATTGCGGGTAAAATGTAGATTCATTAATTATATTTTGGCAACTTTAGAACATAATGTTTGGATCGCAAACCAGATACAAATAATTTATGTTGTTTATGACACTACACTTACGACAGACTTCTTTACAAAATGCCTGAAACCTTTACACATCGGATAAAATGTAGCTTCATTAATTATATTTTGGCGACTTAAGAACATAATGTTTGGATCGCAAACCAGATACAAATAATTTACGTTGTTTATGATATAGGTATTCCCGTATCTTGAAAGTTTTGTTCCTGAATTCTGACTCTTGGTGTCCCATTAAAGGTATGATCCCGTCTTTTAGCGCCTGTCAGAGTTTGTTTTTTTATAATTAGTCTGGTGTCATTCATGCAGAATTGCTTGTCACGTGAGAATTTTCTCCTGTTTATCTGGCTGATCCTTATGATATGATATGATAAACACAATGTTTATATCTGACAATGACAAAATTCATCCTTCAATGGTAAGTTTTATGTTCAAATGTTGGGGTCCATGCAGCCATTTCTGACAGGGGGTAAAAATGTGAAATAAAACTTCAAAACATGCCAGTGTCAGAACAATAAATGAAAAATACATATATATGTGTCTGACAATTACCAAACTTAGTCTTTCATTTTTAAAGTTGTTTACAAGGTGAAATCATTTTGAACCCTCTATTTTTCTTTTAAAGTAAAAAAAAAAGAATTTCCCTTCCTACCTACCTACCCACACCTGAGACTGGTGGGTAGGGTTTGGGCCTTCAAGGACTAACGACTTTCGCTTAGTCTGCCTTCAGAGATGGGGTTGCATTGCGAAAGGGTTATGCATATATACATCTCTGATTTCTGACCGTCAAATAAGGCTTATTATAAGTCTTAAACATTGACCAAGAAAGGAAACACAAAAGTGCAACAACATAAGAAAAATTCATTTAAAAAATCTATGATTGAAACAAATCAGATTTGAATAAATTTGTAAAACAATGGTCTCTCATTATAGATAACGGGTCTTCCACTGCCAGAGGGTGTAACAAACATATGATCCCTCCAGCAATAGAAGACCACATTTAAAAATATGTATCAGGGTTCTCCCTGGCTTATCTGTCCTTTGCGCCAACACTTTCGCCAAATTAAAAAAGTTGGTTCCATTTTCAACTCATTGGAGCCAGACCATTTTTCTTACAAACCTAAATTATGTGTACTTTGGGAAATACTGGTACCCTCTGACATTTATTATGCTATTTTCTCTAGTCACGTGTCATAATCTATCCAGCATCAAATTTATCAAAAAGATTGGCTTGGCCATGATTCATTAGATTCCCATATGGAATGAATCATGTTATCAAACCACATGCATTGTGGTAGCAGGAATAATTTCTGATATTGAGTCTGTCTGTCAGTGCTTTCAATCTAAAGACCAATAAATACACTATTATATCTAGTAAGTTGTATTATGAACACACATTTAGTGCACTGAACTTTTACATAATAACTTTTAAAACAAATAAGAATGAGTGTAGGTAATACTTTCTTAAATGACATTTCCAATTTTTAGAAAGAAGAGACTGCACGAAAACCCATGACTCCTTCCGTCTTCCTTAGTTTTTCTTTTTAAAAAGAATTTAACTAAAATGGACAAAAATGTGATTTAGATTTATAGGTAAGTCTTTTTTGACAGCTGACTGTGAATCTGATAGATCCTTATGGCAAAAAAAGAGCAATTAAAAAAGAATTTCCTATAGATTTGTGTAAACAAAAACACAATCTTTGACAATTAAATTAATATAGGGACATTCTTTAATAATATCCTTTTTTTTTTTTTATTAAGTCAATAAGTGGTTTATTGAAATTATTTTCCCCTAAACTTCTTTAACTGAAAAATAGTATTGATTGGTTTGAAGGCATGATCGAGTGTCAAATCTGGTCAGGTGGTATGCATTCTAGATAGTGATTGGCCTAAATCTCGAAGTATGACGGTCATGTGACCTACCCTTATCTATCGCACACTATCGCCAAGAATCGGCTGTAAATATGGCGTGCATAATAGACATTTTGAATCTGTTTGGTGTTATAAAATTTACAAGACGAGATGTCTCGTTTCGGGGAAAAAATACATATGATAGCTCCTGGACACCTAATATCTAGCAATGCCCTTAACCCTTTCCCTCATTATATGAGTCATATAGATGCTTTCTGACGCCTATTGAAAACAGTTACAATAAGAGCAATTACTCAAAACAAGCATTTTCTCCTTTTGCTATAATGTTTCCAACTCTTTTTAATAATTACACTTTCATTTATAGAGAATTTTCATAATTTCGTGCAGATGATTTCAAAGTCGTCTGCTACAGATTTGTTATATCTGGTAAAGGGTTAAATAAAGTGGCCATTTGAGGCTTTAAAGCCCTACGTTAGTCATTCTGTTTGAGATTTAAGCTGACTTAAATTTCGGATACGTAGATTGATTCTAATAAGAAAGAAGTATTCCTAATGAATTTTAGCTGATTAAGTGGTTGTATTCAAACCTAACAACGTTAACCCTTTCCCACGTGCAGACGCATTTTAACGCAATAGTAGTAGACGACTTTTGAGCAATTTCACCTTTGGCCACAATGTTTTCCACTTAGTCATTGGTTATCCATTCAATTATAGAGATTTTCCATTTTTTGATAAAATATGTTCAAAGTCGTCTGCTGCAAATTAGTTGTATGAGGGAAAGGGTTAAACATCAAAACAGAATGGTCCCGTTTTACAAATAATTCAACACCACTAACAACTACCGTATATCCGCGGCCATAAGTCGACTTCGGCCATTAGTCGAGGGTCCAGTTTGACCCCAATTTCGGCGGTTTTGAGGTTACTCCCAGCCATAAGTTGGGGGTCGACTTTTTAAAAATCTCGGCAAAAAATTAAAAAAAAAATGTTTCTCGATGTTAAACTGGATAATGATACATTATGATAATAATGCACAAACCTGATTTTATAAATCCAAATAAGCCAAACCAACTAACTAGTCCAAATTTCTTAATATATGTTTAAATCTATAAAAATAAAAGCGCGAAACTCGAACAAAGGGTTTTGTCGATGTCAACCCTTAAGACATATTTGTCCGATTTCACACATGAAAATTAATCCTTTCATTGTTTTCAAAAAATGATTAGTTAAAAGTAAAACAAACACAGGAATGAGTAATTGCATTGACGAAGTTTATTAAAAGTGTGTGTAATTCACAGAGTGGTGAAGACAAGGGTCGTAAAGGTCTATGGAAAGAAGTTTGGACTCTATAGTTATATGCAAACGGTTGTAATTTCCCCTGGAACAGGCTGTAGTTACAACCGACTTGCATTAGCCCTATAACTAAACTGTTTGTCGAGTGAAAAACACAGGGCTCAAATAAATGACGTCACTAATTTACCAGCTGGGATTGAGACGCGACAAATGAAAAACACCCATATAAATTAATGTTAAATCTACGATCCTATTAGCTTAGTAATACTTGTGTGATTAAAGTGCACGTACTCTTTTTTTTATGACGTAGCTCATTTGTTGGGGAAAATGGTTTGCGGAAATAAAGGTCTATATAGATTTCACTCTTACCCATTTTCACATGCATTTATACGCATCTGCAGCAGACTTCTCTTGATAGAGCTCTGACAAAAGGAGAAATTACTACATTTTCTTTAAATTGGACAAATTAACTTTGAATTAAAAAGGATTTTAAAGGGTATGATATTTATTTTTCCTTTGTTTACGGCTTTGAAACTAGATAAAAAAAATGTAAGGAAAGGATGCATCGCTGATAAAAAGCAGTATCTCTATTTCTCACAACGTTTTCCAACATTGTCTGCTACATCTGCATTTAAAGTTACAAATACGTGGTAGTAACTGTACTGTACACACACTTTACAATGAGGTACCTCTGGACAACTCGATGGTTATATGCAAAACGGTTGTAATTTCTCCTGGAATAGGCTGTAGTTACAACCGACTTGCATTAGCCCTAAAACTGTTTGTCGCGTGTAAAATATAGCCTTAGGAGAGATTGTCATTCAGTCATAAGTCGAGTCCCTGCTTCAACACCAAAATTTGAGTCTCAAAAATTCGACTTATGGCCGCGGATATACGGTATATAATTAATTTATGTTTACCATTTTCAGTTAAAGGCCAGTCTTGAGGCACAGCCATGTAAGGTAAGAAATACTCAGGTGTCAGCAAATCTAAGACCCAATTCACACTGCTGGCGGTAGCGGCGCGGGCTGTCAATCCTGGGGTTGTGAGTTTGAATCCCGACTCGGCCATATTTCTTTTCGATGTTTGACAAACGTCAATGCGATATATGCATCATTCTTCTTCCACCAATAGGCTTAGTTTATGTGGAAAAGCAGCCTGTTGGTCGGGAAGATTGTTGTGTGGAGTACTGGTGTGAGAAAACAAGGAAACACATGAGTAGGTGAACTGGCTGCCGTGATATGATATGTGAAAATGTTTAAAATGGTGTTTAACCCCAATCAATCAATCACGCTGTGCTGCTTTATCCCAATTTAGATGTTGATGTCCTTGATAAAGCCTAAATATTGACTTGCAGTCACTCACATGTTCCTGGTAAAACATTCTGACAAAACAGTGACGTCCCAGTGTAAAAATTTGAGCCAAGGCTCTCCCAAAGATTGCCTCAGTGAAGCTGCATTCTGTCTGGTTGGTGCCATGGTACTGTAATAATTGTGCATCTGTAGAGCCTTGGATATACCCTGGGCTGGTGAACCCAGGTCCATGACTTCATCATTGTGCACTCCAGGATTACCTTGGTGGACTCTCATTGGAGCCACAGAAATGCTGGTGTCTTGCTGGTGAATCGCCAAAATTTGGCTACGGATTGCCACAATTTAGTAGTGTCTTCGCCATAACTTTTTAGATATCAATTGGAATTAACTGAAACTCAACACAATTGTAAAACGCAATGAGTATGTGGTTTACATACAATATCTGTTCTCTTAACTCAAAGGTCAAGATCGCACCTAAGTTAAAATTATACAGTTTGGATTTCATATCTATAATTCGTCTATTTATTGGAATTAAATGAAACTTCACACAGTCGTAAAGCTGTATGTGTAGGTGTCGTGCACACTATCTCTGCTCTTATTTCAAAGGTCAAGGTCACCTACCGGTCAAAGTTATACAATATGGATTTCATTGTGTCTTCGCCATAACTTTTTAACTGTCAATGGGAATTCAATGAAACTTCACACAATTGTAGACCTTGATGAGAATGTTGATTTTGTACTGCAGTATGACACAAGTTTGCTTCATACCACATTATACCGGGATATCGTAACAACCCTATGTATAAGTTCTAAATAAAGGTTTTGTTCCTGATGATGATGCACTTCAGTTGTTACAGGTGTATTTTTTTAATATGAATTTTTGACTTTATTGTCTGCTTTCAGGAAATGGATTATTTACTACAAAGAAATTTTGTAAAGGGGTCTTCCTCCTTGAGTACCGTGGAAGAAGGGTTGCAGAAACAGCCAATTCAAATTGTACTGCATATCTGTTTGGCTTTAAACACAATGGGAAGTACATGTGGTAAGTTTCATTTTCCGATAGTTTTCTAACTTTAGTGAGGATGTATTTTGGTCTTATTTTCAGCATTATGCAAAACTAAACTTACTTTCATTTGTATAATAGTAATTATCAAAAACATCCTATTTTAACAATATTGGTTACTTTTGATACCTCATTCCTGATAAAATCCTTCGCAGAGCTGAACAAAATGCAAAATTAAGAATATGATGAAAGAGAAAACCTGAAAATAAGCATCAATCTGACAATCTTTGAGATAATGTGCAGTGAAGAACAACCATGTCATTATCTCAAGATCAAGGTTACACTATTTGGTAGAATTTTGCATGTATATAATATTAATATGCTATATTATAATATAGAACAAGTCGTTTTAAGTCTGTTTTAATCCCCAGATAATTCTGATGAAGATATTGATGATGATCCATTTGATGTTGAAAAGGAGAGGCAGAAACTGTTAAGGTATGCTTCATAATTGTCTCGCTGCGACGAAGTTGCGAAAGCGAGACTAAGGTGTTGCTTTTCTGGCGCCGGCGTCAACTATTTGCGTTTAGCTCAACGTTAAAGTTACATTTTTTTAACTTTTCTGAATAAGTACTGGTACTAGGGCTTTCATTTTTCGAATGTAGTTACATCTAATGCCCTTCTTTACATTGTATGCTAAAGATACTGAGTGTGACCTTATTTTTGGGGTAAAAAACATGATTTTGGTGATTTTTGGTTGACTTTGAGAATTGGTCATAACATCCTCATTTTTTGTTAGATTGATTTCAAATTGTGCACACATATTTCATATAAAGTACTTCAACATATTAAACGGGTTTTTGGGTCAAACACTTGAATTTTTATCTTTTTCATTTCTTGGATTTTTCAATTTTGCGTTAAGCTCAACGTTAAAGTTTTGATTTTTAGCTCTACTGGCCAAATGCCAGAAGGGCTTATGTCGTGGCGAGTTGTCCGTCCGTCCGTAAACAATTTCTTGTTAACACGATACAGTCTTCACTGATTGTATCTCAACCAAACTTATACAGTAGTTAGATATTCATCAGAGCTCGGTTCCTTTCGAAAACCAGCCAGATCCGCCCATGCATGACTGGATTATGGCCATTGAAATGGTCAAAATTGCTATAAAAGTGCTTGTTAACACGATACAGTCTTCACTTTTGATTGTATCTCAACCAAACTTATACAGTAGTTAGATATCTATGAGAGCTCGGTTCCTTTCGAAAACCAGCCACAGATCCGCCCATGCATGACTGGATTATGGCCCTTGAAATGGTCAAAATTGCTATAAAAGAGCTTGTTTACACGATACAATCTTCACTTTTGATTGTATCTCAACCAAACTTATACAGTAGTTAGATATCCATGAGAGCTCGGTTTCTTTCGAAAACCTGAATATTGATGACATATTGGTTCCTTTTGAAACAAGCCAGATCAATGCCAGTTGAGCATAGGCCCTCACGGGCCTCTTGTTTTTTAGCTCACCTATGCACGAAGTGCAAGGTGAGCTATTGGGATCACATTTTGTCCGGCGTCCGTCAGTCGTGCGTCGTCAACACACTCTACAGGCTACATTTTGCATCCAATCTTCATGAAAGTTTATCAGAACGTTCATCTCCTTAAAATCTTGGACAAGTTCGAAACTGGGCCATATGAGGTCAAAAACTAGGTCACTAGGTCGAATTGAAGGGAAATCTTGTTAACACTCTGGAGGCTACATTTTTAACTTGAGCATGTTGAAACTTTATCAGAATGTTTGTCTTAATGATATGTAGGTCAAGTTCGAACATGGGTCACGTCAGGTCAAAAAGTAGGTCACTAGGTCAAATTGAAGGAAAATCTTGTTAACACTCCAGAGGCAGCAATTTTTGCTTAAGCAGTTTGAAATTTTGTCAGAATGTTTGTCTTAAAAATATCTAGGTCAAGTTCGAATATGGGTTATGCCGGGTCAAAAACTAGGTGACTAGGTCAAATTGAAGGAAAATCTTGTTAACACTTTGGATGCCGCATTTCTTGCTTCAGCAACTTGAAATTTGTCCAGAATGTTGAGCTGAATGATATCTAGGCCAAGTTCGAATATGGGTCATACCGGGTCAAAAACTAGGTCACTAGGCCAAATTGAAGGGTAATCTTGTTAACACTCTGGATACTGCATTAGAAATTTCAGCTTATGAAACTTTATCAGAATGTTTTTCTTGATGATATGTAGACCAAGTTCGAATATGGGTCATGCTGGGTCAAAAACTAGGTCACTAGATCAAATTGAAGGAAAATCTTGTGAACACTTTGGATGCCACATTTTTTGCTTCAGCAGCTTGAAATTTTGTCAGAATGTTTGTCTGAATTATATCTAGGTCAAGTTCGAATATGGGTCATATTGGATCAGAAACTAGGTCAATAAAGGAAAATATTGTTCCAACTCCGGAGGCCGCATTTTTACTTTGAGCAAGTTGAAACGTCAGAATGCTGTCTTGATGATATCTAGTCCATGTTGGAATATGGGTCATATCAGGAAAAAAAAATATAGATCACTAGGCCAAATGAAGGAAAATATTGCACTGTGGAGGTTGCATTCAGAATAATTGCCTTGATGTGTTTTGCATTGCAGTACATTGTATAATTAAGGTGAGCGATCCAGGGCCATCATGGCCCTCTTGTTTAATATTTTCCATAAGTACTGGTACTAGGGCTTTCATATTTGGAATATAGTGACATCAAATACCCTTTTGCACAATGCCATATTGTATGCTGATGATGCTGAGTGTGACCTTTTTTGGGGGTAACATTTCTTGTATATTTGAACTTTGATTATTTTTTTTTTAATTTTTAATTTCTTGTTTAAAAACAATTGTGTTTAGCTGAAAGTTAAAGTTTTGTTATTTTACTTTTTGCCTTATACACTTGCATTGATAGTCAAAGCAGGGGACAGCGAGACATTTAATTACGCGTAATTCTTGTTTTGTTTTTGGCGTCTGGGAATTACCATATTTGACTTGTCTGAATTTCCTTCTAAACGTATATCAGAAAACACCATCAGTGTCAGTGTGTCAGCAGGAATGCCATTTGTTGGACTGGCTGCCATGATATAACTAATGGTGTTAAAATGGTGTAAAATACATACATTGTTGCAGCTCAGATGTGCCGTGAATTGTTTCATTCTTTTTTATAGTTAGTCATTTGAGATTCTACATTGAGTGATTGACCTAATCAATTACAAATACAAATTATTCCTGTCTGTAATGCACTTTCTAAAGGATGTTATCTGTGAGTCAGTGTTTTACTGTTAAACTCAAGTGAAGGACATCTTATAGACAACAATTATGATCTAGCTAAATGGGAAACTCAGTTAAAACAGGCACAGTCATACACAATACTTGGTAATTTAGCAAAATGGGGAACTCAGTTAAAATAGGTAACATCATACACAGTACTTGGAAATTTAGCAAAATGGGGAACTCAGTTAAAATAGGTAACATCATACACAGTACTTGGTAATTTAGCAAAATGGGGAACTCATCAAAAATAGGTAACATCATACACAGTACTTGGAAATTTAGCAAAACGGGGAACTCAGTTACAATAAGCATATCTCATACACGAGAATGATGATTTAGCAAGATCAGGAATCCTGTTAAGTAAGACGCATTCCTTCTCACAACAATTGTTTAACTTGTGAAATGGTATGAATATTCCATACACAATCTGCAAAATGGGGAACTCGGTTTACAGAGACAAGAGAAATTGGGAGCTCAGTTAGGGCATATTCGATGCACTTTATGTAACTGGGAATTTCCAGCATTGTAACTGTCCATTTTAAAGATCTGATAGCTTTTGTCTCTCACCATTGACAAGAGTAATTATGGTTTATCCATCACTGTGTGACCAGTGCCCATTAGTTCTTTGACCTAGACATTACAGATCTTGTATTGTTTTAGGGTACCTGAGGAAGCTGATAGGACCATCCCAGGAGATACTGAGGCGTCGATCATGCAGTCTGACAGCACACAGCTCCCAGACAAGACTGTTGATGGCAGCATCCATGATGATTCAGAGTTTGTGGTAATGCATTTAATGCAGTCGATATTATATTTTGTAGATAAGCCGGTGCATATAAGAATATAAACTCAAAATTACAGAACTCATTTCTATTTCAATGGAATTCTGATCTATAGCTCAGTCTGCCAATTAAAGGTATGCAGGTTTGAGCCCCACACAGGCTGGCTTAATTTCTCTGTGTTGATCTGAGCATGGACATTGTGTCTGGTGATCATTTATTGCTCATCTCTGATTCAAGTGGGAAATCATGTAAGTTGTTTTAGGATAGATTCCTGTTAGTACTGTTCAAAACCCAGGAACGCCATTTGTTGGACTGGCTGCCATGATATTTATAACTTATGGTGTTAAAATGGTGTAAAATACATCAATTGTTGCAGCAGCTCAGATGTGCCGTGAATTGTTACATTCTTTTTTAATCATCTATGCACAAAGTGCAAGGTGAGCTTTTGTGATCGCTCACCGTCCGTCGTTGTCCGTCCGTTCACATTTTCCTACAAACGACTTCTCCTCCAAAACCACTTAACCAAATTCAAAATAATTTTACAGGAATGTTTCTTGGGTGGATCTCTTTCACACTTGTTCAAAGAATTCTATTCCATGCAGAACTTTGGCTGCCACGGCAACAAAAAAGGGGAAATTAACCAAAACTTAAAAAATCTTCTTGTCCAAAAGTACTTGCCCGATTTGTAAATTATTTTGCACAAATGTTTCTTGGGGTACCTTCTACCAAGATTGTTCAAATATTTCCAATCCATTGAAAAACGTGGCCGCCAGGGGGCGGAGCTTATTTCCCTTTTATGTGCATTGGTAAAACTTTAAAAATCTTCTTGTCCAAAAGTTCTGGCCCGATTTAAAAAATAATTTTGAACAAATGTTCCTTGGGGCACCCTTTACCAAGATTGTTCAAATATTTCCAATCTGTTGAAAAACATGGCCACCAGGGGGCAGAGCTTGTTTTCCTTATATGTGCATTGTTAAAACTTTAAAAATCTTCTTGTCCAAAAGTACCGGCCCGATTTGAAAATTATTTCGCACAAATGTTCCTTGGGGCACCCTTTACCAAGATTGTTCAAATATTTCCGATCCGTTGAAAAACAAGGCCGCCAGAGGGCGGAGCTTGTTTTCCTTATATGTGCATTGTTAAAACTTTAAAAAAATTCTTGTCCAAAAGTACTGGCCCGATTTGAAAATTATTTTGCTCAAATGTTCCTTGGGGCACCTTTTGACAAATTGTTCAAATATTTCCAATCCGTTGAAAAACATGGCCGCCAGGGGGCGGAGCTTGTTCATAGATTCATATAGGGAAAAACCTCAAAATATCACCACAATGGGATTAAGAACTGTACCTACCATCCTCAAACTTTGAATTATGTTTGACAAACATCTCTTGTTCCTCTCTGTAATGCACTTTCTAAAGGATGTCATCTGTGAGTCAAGAGTTTTACTGTTAAACTCAGGTGAAGAACATCTTATAGACACAAATTATGATCTAACTAAATGGGAAACTCAGCAAAAATAGGTAACATCATACACAGTACTTGGAAATTTAGCAAAACGGGGAACTCAGTTACAATAAGCATATCTCATACACGAGAATGATGATTTAGCAAGATCAGGAATTCTGTTAAGTAAGGCACATTCCTTCTCACAACAACTGTTTAATTTGTGAAATGGTATGAATATTCCATACACAATCTGCAAAATGGGGAACTCGGTTCACAGAGACAAGAGATATTGGGAGCTCATTTAAGGCATATCCGATACACTTTACGAAACCTGAAATTTCCAGCATTGTTCCTGTCCATTTTAAAGATCTGATTGCATTTGTCTTTCACCATTGACAAGAGTAATTATGGTTTATCCATCACTGTGTGACCAGTGCCCATTAGTTCTTTGACCTAGACATTACAGATCTTGTATTGTTTTAGGGTACCTGAGGAAGCTGATAGGACCATCCCAGGAGATACTGAGGCGTCGATCATGCAGTCTGACAGCACACAGCTCCCAGACAAGACTGTTGATGGCAGCATCCATGATGATTCAAAGTTTGTGGTAATGCCTTTAATGCAGTCGATATTATATTTTGTAGATGAACCAGTGCATATAAGAATATAAACTCAAAATTACAGAACTCATTTCTTTTTCAATGGAATTTTGATCTATAGCTCCAGTCTGCCAACTAAGGGTATGCAGGTTTGAGCCCCACACAGGCAAGCTAAACTTTACTTGGGGGTTGGGCCTGACCAGTAGATGAACCCTATTTTTTTTTAGGTCATTGGGTCAAAGGTCAAGGTCACAGTGACCTTGAACACAAAAACCCTTTTCAAGCTTGTCCGAGTGATAACTCACCAATGCCTGGACCTATGGTTCTCAAACTTGATTTGGAGGTTGGGCCTGACCAGTAGATGAACCTTATTTATTTAGAGGTCATTGGGTCAAAGGTCAAGGTCACAGTGTCCTTGAACACAAAAACCCTTTTTAAGCTTGTCTGAGTGACAACTCAACAATGCCTGGACATATGGTCCTCAAAATTGACTTGGAGGTTGGGCCTGACCAGTAGATGAACCCTATTTTTTTTTAGGTCATTGGTTCAAAGGTCAAGGTCACAGTGACCTTTAACACAAAAACCCTTTTTAAGCTTGTCCGAATGATAACTCAATAATGCCTGGACCTATGGTCCTCAAACTTCCTTTTTAAGCTTGTCTGAGTGATAACTCAACAATGCCTGGACCTATGATCCTCAAACTTGACTTGGAGGTTGGGCCGGACCAGTAGATGAACCCTTTTTATTTTGAGGTCATTGGGTCAAAAGTCACAGTGACCTTGAACACAAAAACCCTTTTTAAGCTTGTCTGAATGATAACTCAATAATGCCTGGACCTATGGTCCTCAAACTTGACTTGGAGGTTGGGCCTGACTAGTAGATAAACCCTAGTTATTTTGAGGTCATTGGGTCAAATGTCAAGGTCACAGTGACCTTGAACACAAAAACCTTTTTTAAGCTTGTCCGAGTGATAACTCAACAATGCCTGGACCTATGATCCTCAAACTTGACTTCGAGGTTGGGCCTGACCAGTAGATGAACCTTATTTATTTTGAGGTCATTAGGTCAAATGTCAAGGTCACAGTGACCTTGAAATCAAAAACCTTTTTTAAGCTTGTCCGAGTGATAACTCAACAATGCCTGGACCTATGGTCCTCAAAGTTGACTTGGAGGTTGGGCCTGACCAGTAGATGAACCCTATTTATTTTGAGGTCATTGGGTCAAAGGTCAAGGTCAAAGTGACCTTGAACACAAAAACCTTTGTTAAGCTTGTCTGAGTGATGACTCAACAATGCCTGGACCTGGAGGATACATAATATCTGCAAATATCAGTCATCATCACAATGGGATTAAGAACTGTACCTACCATCCTCAAACTTTGAATTATGTTTGACAAACATCTCTTGTTCCTCTCTGTAATGCACTTTCTAAAGGATGTCATCTGTGAGTCAAGAGTTTTACTGTTAAACTCAGGTGAAGAACATCTTATAGACACAAATTATGATCTAACTAAATGGGAAACTCAGTTAAAATAGGCACAGTCATACACAATACTTGGTAATTTAGCAAAATGGGGAACTCAGCAAAAATAGGTAACATCATACACAGTACTTGGAAATTTAGCAAAACGGGGAACTCAGTTACAATAAGCATATCTCATACACGAGAATGATGATTTAGCAAGATCAGGAATTCTGTTAAGTAAGGCACATTCCTTCTCACAACAACTGTTTAACTTGTGAAATGGTATGAATATTCCATACACAATCTGCAAAATGGGGAACTCGGTTCACAGAGACAAGAGATATTGGGAGCTCAGTTAAGGCATATCCGATACACTTTATGTAACTGGGAATTTCCAGCATTGTTACTGTCCATTTTAAAGATCTGATTGCGTTTGTCTTTCACCATTGACAAGAGTAATTATGGTTTATCCATCACTGTGTGACCAGTGCCCATTAGTTCTTTGACCTAGACATTACAGATCTTGTATTGTTTTAGGGTACCTGAGGAAGCTGATAGGACCATCCAAGGAGATACTGAGGCGTCGATCATGCAGTCTGACAGCACACAGCTCCCAGACAAGACTGTTGATGGCAGCATCTATGATGATTCAAAGTTTGTGGTAATGCCTTTAATGCAGTCGATATTATATTTTGTAGATAAACCGGTGCATATAAGAATATAAACTCAAAATTACAGAACTCATTTCTATTTCAATGGAATTTTGATCTATAGCTCCAGTCTGCCAATTAAGGGTATGCAGGTTTGAGCCCCACACAGGCTAGCTTAACTTCTCTGTGTTGATCTGAGCCTGGACATTGTGTCTGGTGATTCATTGCTCATCTTGATTCCAGTGAGAAAACATGTCAGTTTTTGCGAGGAAATTAGTTAGTATTGGTGGAATACCAAATTTTATCCTCGTTAGGAAGACTGGCTGCCGTGTTGTAACCCAAATGGTGTTGAAAATGGTTTAAACTTTTTAAGTCCAGAAACAGACATTAAAGTCAAGTACCTTACATCTAGGATTTTAATTGGTTTGCTCAACATTCATCTGTAATGAGCAATATATGTATGAATTTCATAGAAAATGAATTTGCTCTGGGATTCTAATATGATAGTATTTTATCAGAGTAAAGTTCATTGGGATTGTGTTCATCTTAGGCAGATCTATTTTTAGCTCACCTGTGCACAAAGTGCTCAAGGTGAGTTATTGTGATCGCCCTCGCCCTATGTCCGTCGTGCGTCGTCCGTCAACATTTTCTCCTCTGTAACCGTTGGGTCAACTGGGATGAAACTTCACAGAAAGCATCCTCTCAATGTTCTCGCCAGAATTCCTTAAAATTTTTGGGATCCATGCAGAATTCTGGTTTCCATGGCAACAAAATGAAAAAAGCTTCAAAATTCTTCTCCCAAACTGGTTGGCAGATTTTCAAGGGGGGGAGGGGCTTATATAGCTAAAGTGGGAAAAAAATCAGGTGAGCGATCAAGGCCATCATGGCCCTCTTGTTTCATAAAATGTGATGCTGTAAAATGACATGTTTCCTTTCAAAACTCTTGGCATTGACCTAGGAGAGTATTCAATAAACTTATGAGATCATAAACTAAGTGTAGCAGGGAAATAATCATATTATCATTGGTCAGTCAAAAGAAACTGAGCAGCGTCTTGACTAAAAATTGAAATTTAGGTAATCACTTAAAACAAGTATTACTTTTTCAGTTCCCCGGTGGCAGATGTGAACCATCTGAAGTAAATATTTTGGATGGTCGACCAGATGTGTCGGACTCTGAGCTTGATGTTTCTTATTCCGAGTCGTTTTTAGTAAGTAACTAAATTGACAGTAGCTATAATTATGTCCCCCCCCCCCCCCCATACATGGGGGTGACATATTGTTTTTGCCAGTTCCGTCCGTCCTTCCGTCTTGTCACACTTGTTTCTGCTCAATAACTGAAGACCGCTTGGGCGTATGAACTTCATACTTGGTATGCAGGTTGGTCATGACCAGTAGATGACCCCTATTGATTGTGATATCAAAGGTCAAGGTCATGATGACCTTGTGAGGTAAAAAATGGTTTCCGCGCAATAACTGAAGAACTCTTGGGCGGAGGAAATCCTTACTTGGTATGCAGGTTGGCCATGCCCAGTAGAAGACCCCTATTGATTTTGTTTGATTTTGAGGTCAAAGTCAAGGTCACAGTGACAATGAGCTGAAAAATAGTTTTTGCTTAATAACTGTAGAATGCTTTGGCCATGGAAGTGAATACATGGTGTGCAGGTTGGTCATCACCAGCAGATGACCCATATTTACTTTTTTTTATGAGGTCACTATGTTAAAGGTCAAGGTCATGGTTACCTTCAGCTGAAAAATGGTTTCTGCTCAATAACTAAAGAATACTTATGTCAAGTAACTTCATATCTGGTGTGTAGGTTGGTTCTAACCAGTAGATGACCCTTATTGATTTTTTGTTTGATTTTGAGGTCACAATGTCAAAGGTCAAGGTCACAGTAACAATGAGCTGAAACATTGTTTTTGCTTAATAACTAGAATGCTTTAGCCATGGAAGTTAATACTTGGTGTGCAGGTTGGTCACCACCAGTAGATGACCCCTATTGATTTTGAGGTAACTAGCTCAAAGGTCAAGGTCATGATAACCTTCAGCTGAAAAATGGTTTCCGCTCAATAATGCTCACGTTGAGGAACTTCATACCTGGTGTGCAGGTTGGTCCTAACCAGTAGATGACCTTTATTGAATTTGTTTGATTTTGAGGTCACAAGGTCAAATGTCAAGGTCATGGTAACTTTCACCTGAAAATGTTATTTACTCAATAACTCAAGAATGCTTATGCCGAGGAACTTCATACTTGGTGTGCAGGTTGGTCTCAACCTGTAGATGACCCCTATTTGATTTTGATGTCAGTAGGTCAAAGGCAAAGGTCATGGTAACCTACAGCTGAAAAATGGTTTACGCTCAATAGCTGAGGATTGTCACTGTTGCTTCATCTCCAGTCCAAAACTATGAAATTCATCTCCATCATTTCTTTTCCTCCCCTATGGGGAGACAAGCGCTTTTTCAAAAAAGCAATTTTTCTTAAATCTAAATTTTGGATGCTAAAATTTATTGAACAGGCAAAAAGGTCGTCAGAAGATAATAGGAAATTATGTAAACAAAAATATGGATGTCATTATACTGACATTTGCTATTTGGTAATATGAAGCATTTCATAATTATTGAATGATTAAAGATAACAACCTGAAACAAGTTTTGCAAAAACAAAAATATTGCACTGTTTATAGATACAAAAACCTCCAAATTTCATACTTGGGGTCCTTTTTGCCTGTTTGGCATCAAATATCCTGGACACAGTTTGGCCTGGTAGAAATGTTCATCTACATCATGTTTAAATATGAGTCAACTCGAATTAAAATGATTTATTTGGTAGGATTGAATAATTATATTAATGGGAAAATGAATCGTGCCAAATCCTCTTGCAATCCACCTACAAATAGTGGAGTAATTGCCTTTTGTTATTATCTTAAAAAATATAAGCTATTTGCACTTCTGGACCCATTACTCGATAATGGTTTAATTGTCGGATTTGGTTGAATCTTTGAAGGATTGTATTAATAAGCAAATGATGCATACTAGATCCTGTTGCAATTTGTTTTATAATTGGGGTGTAATACCACTTTGTTATTATAATCATATAGGCAAATGATTCTTCTGGAGCCCTAACTCAATAATAGTTTGTCAGATTTTGTTGAAAATGTGTAGGAATTGTATATGGTGATAGGCTTATAGTTATAGCACTTTTGTGTCACCTGCGTAGCATGGTAGGTACTAATGGATTACTTTTTTTTGTCCGGCGTCTGTCTGTCTAACAATTATAGTGAATTTGTTTGAAACTTTGAAAGTTGAATATAGTGATAGGTACATAATGCACACTACATGCTGTTACATTATGCCCACTGATAGCAGAGTTATAGCTCTTTGTTACTTTAAAAATATAGTCAGTTAGACCTTCAGGAACCATAACTTGATACTGGTTTGCCAGATCGGGTTAACTTTGTAGGATTGTATATATTAATGAGCAAATGATGCATGCCAAATCCTGATGCAATCCATTTTATTACCTATAATGGAGTTATCAAAAAAACAGGCAATTTATCCTGGAATTATCTATAACTCTATACTGGTTTGTCAGATTTGGTTGAAACTTTGTAGATTGTATTAAGTGATAGGCTAATGTCAATGACGCACCCTGAATGCTGTTCCAATCTGCCCACTAATAGCGGAAATATAGCCCTTTATTGTTTTTACAGATATGGGCAATTTGTCTGTCTGGATTTATACCTCACTACTGGTTTGCTGGATTTATTCAAAACTTTGTAGGATTGTTTATTGTAGAAAGCTTATGATACATGCCAAATGATGTCACATGTCTCTTGCCCACCACCTCTTAATTGCAATGTGTTAAGCATGCACATTTTTAATGCAAATGTTCATTTGGTGGGAGATATCAATTTTCTTAAGATTTGCTTGTTTCTTGTTTTAATACAATAGAAGCAATATTTCTGGATTAATCTTCATCTAACTTAGTTATTTTCCTTATATGCATATATAGTAAACACTTAAAAGATCTTCTTGTCCAGAAGTACAGTTAAAAACATCTTGAAATTGACAAATTTACCATTCACGCTCTGCTCCGTTCCGTTCCTCTCCGCTCACGTTCCAATCCGCTCTCAAAGCGTTCACTCATTCATAACATTGTGATTGCTTTTTTCCGTTCCGTTCAGATTGAGAGCTTTTTTCCGTTCCGTTCAGATTGAGCGCTTTTTTATAGACGCTTTCTGACGCCTCTGCAGCAGAAGGCTTTTTAAAAACATAGTGACAAAAGAAGAAATTGCTCAGAACGAGCAATTTCTCCTTTGCCACAATGCTTTCCACTTTTAGTCATAGGTTATCCAATCAATTATAAAGATTTTCTATTTTTTGACAAAATATGTTCAAAGTCGTCTACTGCAGAATTGTCGTATGTGGGAAAGGGTTAATAAAATAGTTTCGTAAAATAATTATCGGATAATTGTTGCAACCGTTCAATGAGCGAATGATTGGATTTTTGCAATCATTATGATTGTTTCGTTCAGAGCGCAAATTTTGTTCCGCTCATAAAGCGTTCCAACTTCGTTCCAATCACGCTCACGATCCAATCACGTTCTGCTCAGATTGTCAATTTCATGATGTTCTTAACTGTACTGGCCCAATTTGAAAATATTTTGGTACATTTTCCTTAGATGAACCTTTACTAAGAGTGTTCAAGTAATTATGATATGGTGAAAAACATGGCCTCTAGGGGATGCGGCTTGTTTTCCTCATTTGTATTTATAAAAAAAATGTACAAAAGCCCTTGTCTGTTTTGAAAATAGTTTGGCACAAATGTTCTTAGATTGTTCAAATTATTCAGATCTGTTGAAAAACATGATGGCCAGGGGATGGGCCTTGTTTTTTTGTCCTTGTATATAGCTATCATGGTTGACTGTGTTATGGAATGACAAATCACCTTGCATAATTCAAGTGAGTGATTCAGGGCCATCATGGCACTCTTGAATTATTTTTTACTGCGTAGTACATCATGTTTCGAATGGAATTTTGTCATACTCTTAAGGAAATTTACATGTTTGATCCAACAACAAAGTTTTAGAAGCACAAAAAAAGAAAATGTATCCTTGCCAAACCAATATAAATACAACAAAATAAGCAAATCAAGGTTCACCTCCTTGATTCTGGGACTCGCATGCCAACCAGCAGACTGCTGTTACTTCTTAAGTTGGTACTTCTTAAGTCGGAAAGCTGCCAATGTTTATTATGAAATCAATCCTCATACACAAAAATTATGATCTAGTGAAAAGGGGAACTTGGTTACAATAGGCAGAGTCATACACAATACTTGGAAATCTAGCAAAATGGGGAACTCAGTAATAGTCCGATACACGAGAAAGATGATTTAACAAAATGAGGAACTCAGTTAAATTAGGCCCCATCCATACACAATAATTGTATAAATAGTGTAATGGGGAACTCATTTACAGAGAATGAATATTCCATGCACATCCTGCAAAATGGGGAATTTAGTTTAAGTAGGGAAATCCCATATACACAGTACAGAGATTAGAGAAATTGAGAACTCAGTCTAGCACACCTCATACACTTGACACTTGGAACTTCCAGCATTGTAACTGTCCCATTGAAAGATCTGATTGCTTTTGTCTTTTGACATTGACAAAAGTAATTCAGGTTTATCCATAACTGTGTGGTGCCAATTAGTTCTTTAACCTTGACATTAAAGATCTTGTATCGTTTTAGGTTTCATTTGAAGCTGATAGGACCATCCCAGGAGATACTGAGTCGGCGATTGTGCAGTCTGACAGCACACAGCTCCCAGATAAGACTGTTGATGGCAGCATCCGAATTTGTGGTAATGCCTTTAATGCAGTCCATATTATATTCTGTAGATAATTAGGTGCATATAGAAATATAAGCTTGGAATTGCAGAACTCATTTCTATTATTAATGAAAATCTGATCTATAGATATAGTTGTCCATGAAACATTTTAAAGGCTGGCCTCAATTTTTGGTTGTGGAACTCATATATGGATGCAATAATATCACTGGCAATGCCTTTACAATAGACCCGGTCGGGTAGCTCAATTGGTAGCGTATCTGACTCGTGATCTGGAGGTCACGGGTTCGATACCCGGTTGCGGCGACATTCTTTCGGGCGATTTTTCCATTGCCTCTCACCTCTGATCTATGTGAGAAAGTAGTCAGTGGCTTCGAAAGAATGTTGTGTAAGTACTGGTGTGGGAAAGCCAGGAAAACATGGGTAGGTGCACTGACCGCCGTGATATGACCAAAGCTGTTGAAAGCGACGTTAAACTCCAAACAAACAAACAAAAGCCTTTACAATGATCTTGTCCAGTTTCCTGCAACTTTTTCTCCGCTTTAACCACTAAGCCAATTAGTATGAAACTGCAAAGGAAGCATCCTCTGAATGTTTTGACTTGGACTCCTTCAAAACCTTTGGATCCATTGTGAACTTTGACTGCACGGCATGACAAGGGGGGCCAAAAGCGATTCTTTTTTGAGAAAAACGATCCTTTTTCTCTGAATCTGCTTGCTGGATTTTCATATATTTACAGAGGGATGTTTCTTGGGTGATCCTCTACCAGATTCCTTGAAATCTTTTGGATCCATTCAGAACTTTGACTGCCGGGGCATTTAAAAGGTGGCCAAAAGAAATTAAAAATCAATCTTCAGATTGCTAGATTTTCATTTTATTACACAGGGATGTTCCTTGTGTGACATACTACCAAATTCCTTAACATTTTTTGGATCAATTTAGAACTTTGACTACCACAACATGAAAAAAGGGGGCCAAAATGCAAACATTTTGAACAAATCAATCTTCTCAGAATCTACATGCAGGATTTTTCATTATATTATACAGGGATGTGAGACATTCTACCAGATTCGAATTTTTTTTTAGATTCATTGAGAACTTGTCTACCACGGCATGAAAAAATGCAAAATAATTAGAATCAACCTTCTTCTTAGAATCAGCTTGTTGGATTTTCATTATATTACACAGGGATGTTCCTTGGGTGACATGCTACCAGATTCCTTCAAACCTTGTTGTTTTAAACAAAGCCCAGAGGCTAGTGATATGTCATATTGGCCTTTTGTTTGTTTGTTTCTGGATTCTATGCAGTTTTCAACACCACTTCGGTTATATCATAGTGTCCAGTCCTCCTAACCTACATTCCTTGGTATTTAACCAGTACTAACCAATGTTTGTGCAAGTAACTATCTTGCTTTCTTACTTGAATCAGCAGTGAGAGATGAATGACCACCAGGCACAATGTCCAGACTCATATCCTGACGGATAATGCTAGGCATCCGGAGCTGATCTACAACCCCTGTACCCATATTCGCTAACATTCTGAGTCTGAAACCTGGACTCGTGTTCATAATTATTGATTTTAAATCCTAGTAGTTTCAATATTACAAATTAGTTTTCTTTATTTTAAAGCTGAGAAACAAAATGTGTAAGTTCCTTTAACAAAGTCAGCCATTATTTCAGCAAAGATAGTATAATTGATGAAGAAATGATGTATCTAAAATGGATAGCCTAGTCTTGAGTCTGATTCTGAGTTGAGGTTTCAAACTCAGCATGTAAGTGGATATGGGCCCTGGATTGGCATTTCGGAGGTTTTACCACTGAGCTAGCTGGGCCGGCTCATACAGATTGATTAGTAATGAAAGCCATAAGTAGGGTATTGAAATTATGGGCAATCTTCCGTGTCTCATACAGAATATTTACTGTTGCAGGTCTTTGATGATTCCATCCCAAACAATGTGGAGCCAGTAGACAACCTTGTAAGACAGGTCAACACAGAATTAAAGTCTGGTGATGGCAGCATGCCAAAGATTGAGACAGAATCTAATGCTTGGGATGATACAGAGTCAGTAATAATACCATTCACACATTCAACCAGTGTTCATTTTCCTCTAAAGACTGTTTCAAAGACTATAATAACTTGACATACAGAGTTTATGACAAGAAATTCTTTTGTCTCTTTTGTCAAAAGCCGCAAACAAAACTAAAACAAGAGGGCCATGAGGCCCTGGAATCGCTCACCTGAGAAAGGGCTACTTAAGACTTTACTCTTTCAGTGCCAATGGCAATCTTTGTGACAAAATTTCAGGCTGCTCAAGAAAAAAATGCAATCTCTATAGTGTTAACTAGATTTCCCTTAAATTTGTCCTAGTGACCTAGTTTTTGACAGGACATGACCCAGTTTCATACTTGGCCTAGATTTCATCAAGACAAACTTTCTGACAAAGTTTGAACATGCTCAAGTTTAAAATATGGCTTCCAGAGTGTTAACAAGATTTTCCTTCAATTTGGCCTAGTGACCTAGTTTTTGACCCGACATTACCTATATTCAAACTTGGCCTAGATATCACTAAGACAAACATTCTGACAAAGTTTCAACATGCTCAAGCCAGAAATGTGGCTTCCAGAATGTTAACAAGATTTCCCTTAAATGTGGCCTAGTGACCTAGTTTTTGACCCGACCTGACCTATATTCGAACTTGTTGACGACGGACAAAAGGCGATCACAAAAACTCACCTTGAGCTCTTTGTGCTCTGGTGAGCTAAAAACACATTGTTAGAATGCATAAAGATGAGCAGCAAGTGGAGGAGATGTTAAAGGGAAAGGATAAAAAAGAGAAAAATCGAAAATATGAAAGAATAAGAAATATTGGTAATCACTTGCACAATGTTTCAGCAACACCTGGTGAACTTTCCATTCGTTACAGGGTAAGGAAAGACCTTGAAACAGGAAAATAGAGTGACTATGGCCCATGTCAGTACTGTTATAAGTGGCATGTTAAAGACGAATTGTGGCGTCATAAAAGGAACTGTAAATTTGCCAAAAAAGAAAATGTTAAATATCGTGAAAGTGAAAAGGCTGCCAACAACAGGAGAAGTCGGTGAAAAGCTTCTTGAAATCCTTGAAAGCATGAAGAGAGATAACAGTCGAAGGGTGGCAGAAAGTGATAGCCTAATGCTTAGTTTTGGAGAGAAACAAGTTAAAAACTCTATGCACAGGATCCAGACCAGCATAATTACATTCATCAGAACCTGCGGATTGCCACTCGACTTCTCATTAAATTAAGAATTCAATGCAAAAATCATAGTGCTGCACCGATAAGTTTTATGATACCTCATGTTTCACAATGTTGGTGAAGGCAGTTCATAGCATGGCATTGTTTGATGAGAAGTCAAATAGATATGGAATACCTTCCCTTGCAGTCAAACTCAAAGCTGGTCAGGTATTTGGAAAGTGTTTGAATGTTGCGATTAGACGTGGTCTTGAGACCCATGATAACACTCTTGTTAGTTCATGTGAGATGATGAAATGATTGATGTCTACTGACTGGAAAGAAGAGATAACAATTAATGCACGAAAAACATTGCAGGAAGCATAGCGAAACGGCAGTAAACATCTTCTGCCTTTCACAAATGATGTAAAGATGCTTATGGAATTCATCAAAGGAGAGAGTGAAAAAAGGTACACTATACTACAAACAGCTGTTGATCATGAACAGATGAAGTCAGCTTGCTCAGAACTGACAGAGCTATCATTAGCGCACTTGATAGTGTTCAACAGAAGGCTGTCAGGAGAAATGTCAAAGTTACTTGTTGACAGCTATTCTAAATATTCGATTACTCCCATAGAGCCTGCCATCGAGAAAACCTAGTCAGCTTTTGAAAAGACATTGTGTTAAACAATGAACCGACTAGAACTAGCTGGGAAAAGAAACAGAATTGTTGCATTAAAAAAATACCATTGAACTCAAAATAATTAGTGTAGACCATAGACCAAAATGTAATGCTACCTGTATCAAAAATACTTACATTTAGTCCATAGATATGCAGTTTTCAAGACAATATTTCCTAATAATTTTGGTTATTTCATATGGGAATTTCAACTCCTATAACTATTTTTAGCTCATATGTTTTTCAAAGAAAAAAAGTCTGCGCTATTGTGTTTCTGTTGGCGTCGTCTGCATCGGCCGAGTTGTGCAATAACGTTAACCTTCGGCTATAACTCAAAGATTGTTCCAAGATATTCCAATGAAACTTGATACACGTTTTGTTAGATTCAATATGCATATGTATTTCCAAGGGGCAAACTTCTAGCTTTAATAAGTATTCAATTATGCTCCATTTTTACTTAGGAATTTGTATAAAAACAATAACCTTCGGTCATAATTCAAACATCTTTCAAGATATTCCAATGAAACTTGCTACACATGTTGCCAGAAACAATATGCACATGAATACCAAGCGGCATACTTCTGGCTTTAATAATTATTGTTACAGTCAGTGTCTTCCTCCTGTAAATAGCTGGACGTCGCTATATGACTGAAATACTGTCGCAGTGACGGAAAACTCCAAAAATCTAATAGTCCAGTCTTTTGTTAAAATCCAGTAACCATTCAAAGTAGACCTTTGAAACTTAATACAGTTGTCTGACATCATAATAGCAACCACAGGGACAATTTCTATAACTCTTGATTGCATTTTGTCAAACTTATGCCCCTTTTCAAGTCAGAATTTCGGTTAAGTGTTTTGTTAAAAGTCCGCTTTTTCTCAGTTACCATTTGAGGTAGAGCTTTGAAACTTCATACATTGGTCTGACATCATAATAGCAACCACAGGTACAAATGCCTTAACTCTTGATTGCATTTTGTCAAAATTACGCCCCTTTTTAAGTCAAAATTTTGGTAAAGTGTTTTGGTAAAATCAACTTTTTCTTAGTAACCATTGAAGGTAGAGATTTGAAACTTAAATTAGTTGTCTTTTATTATTGTAGCAACAACAGGTGCAAGTTCCATAACTTTTGACTGCATTTTGTCAAACTTATGCCCCTTTTTAAGTCAGAATTTTTTATTAAATTTTGGGTTAAGGTCATTTACATGCAAACAAACGAAGATGTCTCTTTGAAACTTGAAATAATTGTTCACTATCAAATGTACAGGAGAATGAAGGAAGACTTATAAAAGTTACATAACCCTGCCATGTATTTTGACTGGATTATTGCCCTTCTTAACTTAGATAATTTAAAACTTTACTGTCACAATATCTTTGTATAAGTTAACATAATGTAACTAAATGTGTTTGTATAGTAACTATTTAAGAAGATCTTAAATGAGATTGTGTTATGGGCTTCTAGGATCAAGGTCACTGAAACTGAAAAAAGATAAAAGTTAATACATTCAATATCTTTAGTTATAGTTGACATAATATGACTAAATTGTGTTTGTGTTAAGCATATAAGATGATTTTCAATTGGATTGTGTTGGGGTTCCTGGGGTCAAGGTCACTGTTACTAAAAATAGAAAACTAATATATTCAATATCTTTAGTTATAGTTGACATAATATGACTAAATTGTGTTTGTGTTAAGCATTTATGATGATTTTCAATTGGATTGTGTTGGGGTTCCTGGGGTCAAGGTCACTGTTACTAAAAATAGAAAAAACTAATATATTCAATATCTTTAGTTACAGTTGACATAATGTAACCAAATTAAAATGGATTGTGATTTGTGGCCGATGGGGTCAAGGCCAATGTCACTGTTACTAAAAATAGAAAAAGATAATAAAATCCAGTTGACATAATGATTATGCAGAGGTTCATCTTAAATGTGAAAAGAGAATTTCAGTATCATTTATTAATAGTAAATGTTCAATGTTTTCATCTTGTCTTTTTCTCGCTAACATATTTAAACCTTCTATATCATAAGACTCAACACAGGCGTGTGTTGCTCTGGTCAACATTTTGTTAGTCACTCAAATATTGATTACAGTATATACTTGAGAAAATGTTGTCATTTAATTTTGAAATGTTATGAATTATTATGAAATGTTGTTATTTAAACCAGTTGATATTCATGCAGTTTGAACATGTTCCAAATATTTTCTGTATATTTTTGATCGGATTGCACAGTGTACAAGACCTATAACTCTACCTGGTGCAATTATTTCCCTTTGATGAATTTTGAACAGCTAATGTTGTCTGCCCCTGATATATAAATTATCCCTTATTGTAGCACATTCTTTACGTTGGTAAAAATAACCTGTAAAACTGCCCTTGTGCAATCTGGTATATGCACCCTCTGGTGCCCCTTGTAGTTTATGATTGGCCATCATTTACAAATCAAAATGAGCACCAAACATGATGTGAAATATTTGTAATAAATGTGTTCATCATCTTATTATTTACGCATAAAATATCATAGAATCAACACAGGCATATATTGCTCCGCCTAGTGGTGCTCTGGTTAACATTTTGTTAGTCACACAAATACTGATTATAGCATATACTTATGAAAATGTTTAATTTTGAAATGTAATGAATTATTATGAAATGTGTTATTTAAACCAGTTGGTATACATGCAGTTTGAAAATGTTCCTAATATTTTCTGTATATTTTTAGCTCACCTATGCACGAAGTGCAATGTGAGCTATTGGGATCACATTTTGTCCGGCGTCCGTCCGTCGTGCGTCGTCAACATTTGAGCTTGTTAACACACTACAGGCTACATTTTGCATCCAATCTTCATAAAAGTTTATCAGAACGTTCATTTCCATAAAATCTTGGACAAGTTTGAAACTGGGCCATATGAGGTCAAAAACTAGGTCACTAGGTCGAATTGGAGGGAAATCTTGTAAACACTCTGGAGGCCACATTTTCAACTTGAGCATGTTGAAACTTTATCAGAATGTTTGTCTTGATGATATGTAGGTCAAGTTCGAACATGGGTCACTAGGTCAAATTGAAGGAAAATCTTGTTAACACTCAAGAGGCCGCAATTTTTGCTTCAGCAGTTTGAAATTTTGTCAGAATGTTTGTCTTAAAAATATCTAGGTCAAGTTCGAATATGGGTTATGCCGGGTCAAAAACTAGGTCACTGCCAAATTGAGGGAAAATCTTGTTAACTCTGTAGAAGCCGCATGTTTTGCTTCAGTGGCTTGAAATTTGTTCAGAATGTTGAGCTGAATGATATCTAGGCCAAGTTTGAATATGGGTCATGCCGGGTCTAAAACTAGGTCACTAGGCCAAATTGAAGGAAAATCTTGTTAACACTTTGAATGCAGCATTTTTTGCTTCAGCAGCTTGAAATTTAGTCAGAATGTTTGTCTGAATGATATCTAGGCCAAGTTCCGATATGGGTCATGCCGGGTTAAAAACTAGGTCACTAGGCCAAATTGAACGGTAATCTTGTTAACACTCTAGATACTGCACTTTTAATTTCAGCATGATGAAACTTTACCAGAATGTTTTTCTTGATGATATGTAGGCCAAGTTAGAATATGGGTCATGCTGGGTAAAAAACTAGGTCACTAGATCAAATTGAAGGAAAATCTTGTGAATACTTTGGATGCCACATGTTTTGCTTCAGCAGCTTGAAATTTGGTCAGAATGTTTGTCTGAATTATATCTAGGTCAAGTTTGAATAGGGGTCATATTGGATCAGAAACTAGGTCAATAAAGGAAAATATTGTTCAAACTCCGGAGGCCGCATTTTTACTTTTGAGCAAGTTGAAACTTTGTCAGAATGTTGTCTTGATGATATCTAGTCCATGTTGGAATATGGCTCATATCAGGTAAAAAATACAGATCACTAGGCCAAATGAAGAAAATATTGTTAACACTGTGGAGGTTGCATTCAGAATAATTGTCTCGATGTGTTTTGCATTGCAGTACATTGTATAATTAAGGTGAGCGATCCAGGGCCATCATGGCCCTCTTGTTTATCAGATTGCACAGTGTACAAGTCCTATAACTCTACCTGGTGTAATTATTTCCCTTTGATGAATTTTGAACAGATAGGGTTGTCTGCCCCTGATTTACGAATTATCCCTTATTGTAGCACATTCTTTACGTTGCATAAAATAACCCGACAATCTCCACAATGTCAAAAAAATAAATTTCTGTAAAACTGCCCTTGTGCAATCCGGTATATGCACCCTTTGGTGCCCCTTGTAGTTTATGATTGGTCATCATGTACAAATCAAAATGAGCACCAAACATGATGTGAAATATATGTAATAAATGTGTTCATCATCATATTATTTACGCCTACATATTTAAACCTTCTATATCATAGACTCAAATCGGGCATATATTACTCCGCCTAGTGGTGCTCTGGTTAATATTGTGTCACACACATACTGATTACAGCATATATACTTATGAAAATGTTTAATTTTGAAATGTAATGAATTATTATGAAATGTTGTTATTTAAACCAGTTGGTATTCATGCAGTTTGTTTTGAACATGTTCCAAATATTTTCTGTACATTTTTCATCGGATTGCACAGTGTACAAGACCCTTGTTGTTTATGATTTGCCATCATGTACAAATCAAAATGAGCACCAAACATGATGTGAAATATTTGTAATAAATGTTTATTATGTTCATCCATCTTATTATGCTTCTTTGCGTTTTGATGTGTTACTGAATTGACTTCATTCAGTAATGTACCAATTACATAGAGTCGATACAAGTTCACGGAAATATTTATCAGCGCGAGTTAACTTCTCTGTAAAGAGGTATGATAAAATGTTAGCATTTCATAGTCATCCTCTTCAAGGTATCCTTTGATACATGTGCATCTTCGGTGTAGTATCCAAAACAGCCACATTGTGTATGACGGTTACCAGTCTTCGCAAGTTCCTCCAATCAACGGCCTGTGTATGATATTTCCCCAGTTAACGGTGTGTGCAAGTTCCCCAATCAACGGTGTGTGTATGATAGTTCCCCAGTTGACGGTGTGTGTATGATAGTTCCAAAGTTAATGGTCTGTGTATGATAGTTCCCCAGTTAACGGTGTGTGTATGATAGTTCCCCAATCAACGGCGTGTGTATGATAGTTCCCCAGTTAATGGTCTGTGTATGATAGTTCCCCAGTTAACGGTGTGTGCAAGTTCAACAATCAACGGCCTGTGTATGATAGTTCCCCAGTTGACGGTCTGTGTATGATAGTTCCCCAGTTGACGGTGTGTGTATGATAGTTCCCCAGTTGACGGTGTGTGTATAATAGTTCCCCAGTTGACGGTCTGTGTATGATAGTTCCCCAGTTGACGGTGTGTGTATATTAGTTCCCCAGTTGACGGTGTATGTATGATAGTTCCCCAGTTAACGGTGTGTGTATAATAGTTCCCCAGTTGACGGTGTGTGTATGATAGTCCCCCAGTTAACGGTCTGTGTATGATAGTACCCCAGTTAACGGGTGTGTGCAAGTTCCCCAATCAACGGCTTGTGTATGATAGTTTCCCAGTTGACGGTGTGTGTATGATAGTTCCCCAGTTAACGGTCTGTGTATGATAGTTCCCCAGTTAACGGTGTGTGCAAGTTACCCAATCAACGGCCTGTGTATAATAGTTCCCCAGTTGACGGTGTGTGTATGATAGTTCCCCAGTTAACGGTCTGTGTATGATAGTTCCCCAGTTAACGGTGTGTGCAATGTCCCAAATCAACGGTGTGTGCAAGTTCCCCAATCAACGGCCTGTGTATGATAGTTCCCCAGTTAACGGTGTATGCAAGTTCCCCAATCAACGGCCTGTGTATGATAGTTTCCCAGTTAACGGTGTATGCAAGTTCCCCAATCAACGGCCTGTGTATGATAGTTCCTCAGTTCACGGTGTGTGCAAGTTTCCCAATCGTCGAGTCAATTATATTTAAATATTTTAGAGGCTCGAGTATCTGGACCGACAAAGCGGTTCCACACGTTAAGGGCGAAATCAGTTGCCTTAACCGAGGTTCATGAAAGTTGGTAGACATACTCAAAATAAATGCGCTATTGTGACCTAGCTTTGATTTTATGGAATTATAAAAGTTGACGACGTCACAGCGAGCGCGCTGAAAATCCGTCGCGCGGACGATAAGATCATATACTTCCAAACTCCTTTTAATGGAAGCCATGGTCAATTTATCACATCTACAAGTGGAAGGGGCGGAGTTTCGACATTCACTAGCTGGATACCAACCCTTTACAAAACGTATCCTATTTTTCGTACATATAGGGCGTGCCACTGAATGCATTATGGTACAGACAGGCTTGCTTTTATTATATCCCCAGATACATAGTATATGGGGGCTATATAGGAGTCATGCTTGTCGGTCCGTTGGTCTGTGTTCACAAGAATGATTGATACCAAGCCTAGTTGTGCATATTGTCGGCGTGTTGCACTGGAGTTATTTTTAAATGAGTTATGGTCCCTTGAATTTCTCATACATATGTATATTGTCAGGCACCAGCTGGGGGTATTCAATTTCAGTTCAATTTGGCCTAACTAACATTGCATGCACTGTATTTCAAGGCCGGTCACAGTTGTTTTAGCCCCATTATTCCATTCACCCGTGGATATTATTCTCATTTCTGTCTGATTTCATACAAGCAGTACATTGTTTATGGGACAAAATAGAGACAACACGAGTCGAGTGGCTGTGGCAACCAAATTCACAAATGCCGGGCGGCGTAAGAAATGCGTCCATCCCATTCATTGGGTTTGAAGGTTACCAGCAATTACCTTCGGCCTCTGACTTATACTGCTGCCATCGGACAAATAACATGCCCAATATCAAACACCCATTTAATAAAATGTATCAACAGTATTTGCTATACAGTATATATCTATACTTAAGCGAGCTTAAACTACATATTTACAGCACCATTCAGTTTCTGGCAAGGTATTATATGCCATAAATCACATGCCTTTCCACATGGACTTGCTCAAGCATGGGCTAAGTTTTGCTCCTTTGATGGACACTTATGCATGTAATGTGGCTTGGACAGATGTCTAGAAAATGTATAATTTGTATCCTATTCTAGAAAGAAACAAGAGTGCAGTTCCCCAGTTCCGTGTGTGAGAGAGAATTCCCCAATTGCCAGCTGTGTATGATAGTTCCCCAGTTTCCAGTGTGTGTAAGTTCCCCTATTTGCTGTGTATGTGTGTTTCCCCACTTTGTTAGTAAAATTCTGATTGCGCAATTTATCAAACATTAAGATATTTGAAGAATCGATTCTAATTCTTATATAACATCATGAAGGCAATAAGTGTATAAAATATTGTGAAAAATAAACGATAAATAAAATGTTCCACATAACGTAGGTATTTTTCTAGGTTCCCCATTTGGAAGCCTCTACAAGTATGTGTGTGTGTGTGTGTGTGTGTGTGTGTGTGTGTGTGTGTGTGTGTGTGTCTGTGTGTCTGTGTGTCTGTGTATATGTGTGTGTTTATAGTGATAACGTACGCGGATAATCGTTAACAATACCATAAAGAGGAAGTAAGATAGTGTATGTGTATATGTGTGTGTTTATAGGGATAACGTTCGCGTATAATCGTTCACAATACCATAAAGAGGAAGTAAGATAGTGTATGTGTATATGTGTTTGTTTATAGTGATAACGTTCGCGTATAATCGTTCACAATACTATAAAGAGGAAGTAAGATAGTGTATGTGTATATGTGTTTGTTTATAGTGATAACGTTCGCGTATAATCGTTCACAATATCATAAAGAGGAAGTAAGATAGTATATATGTGTATATGTGTGTGTTTATAGGGATAACGTTCGCGTATAATCGTTCACAATTACATAAAGAGGAAGTAAGACAGTGTATGTGTGTGTGTCTTTATAGTGATAATGTTCGCGAATAATCGTTCACAATACCATAAAGAGGAAGTTATATTGTATATGCGTGTGTTTATATTGGTAACGTACGCGTATAATCGTTCACAATACCATAAAGAGGAAGTAAGATAGTATATATGTGTATATGTGTGTGTTTATAGTGATAATGTTCGCGTATAGTCGTACACAATTACATAAAGAGGAAGTAAGACAGTGTATGTGTGTGTGTGTTTATAGTGATAATGTTCGCGTATAGTCGTACACAATTACATAAAGAGGAAGTAAGACAGTGTATACGTGTGTGTTTTAGTGATAACGTACGCGTATAATCGTTCACAATTACCTACGAGTATGCGCTCACATAAGTATAAGTATCATCTTTGCTTCAACATCTTAATTACTGAGAAACAAAAGTGGATGTTTCATTTTTCTTTTCAAAACTTAAATATCATATATGCTCAAATAATATGTAATTCCTACATTTAACCTAACATTGCCTATAACATTTACATTGATTGATTGATTGATTGAAACTAAACGACGTTTTTTAGTCATGTCACGGCGTCAAGTACACCTACTCATACGTTTTCCGGCTCTCTCACATCAATACTCCACACAACAGAATTTCCAATTATTTGAACTATTTTTCGACATAGACTGGAAGCCCGAATGAAGCTTATCACAGTTACTTTAACATTACATTAAGAGTAAATTCTTAAAAAAGCTTCATAGCTTAATATATGTTTAATTCAACATTTTAAAAGTATACAGATATAATTTCGAAATTAATCTGAACCCTTTTCGATATATTTACATCTGCTTCAAACAGACGACACAAGAGACGAAATAAAAACTTGTAAATATTAATGTAATAATTCGATACTATATTGTTCATCAATAACCCATTGCCTGCATTTGACACATAATTACAAGTATTACATTGGATGTTCATCTATAAATTACAGAAGTCGTCCGTTCCGCCGTAAATGCATGACTAGTTTAGATTATAAGACGTTTGAGAGCTATGACATTCGAATGTTCCATGCTTGTCGTGATAAACTGAACTTTTTATATATTTCAGTAATTCTTGCCAGATATGGAGGTATCAGGTAGGAGACAGGTAGGGAGCGATGACTTGAGTACTGGTATTTTCTGTGACCCATGTCAAGGCGAAGATGAAGAAGAAAATGCCGTATTTTATTGTACAGTTTGCAACGAGTTCTTTTGCAATACTTGTTCGAAAAGACACAGAAGAAGCAAACTGTCTAAACACCATCCATTGCTAGACCGAGACAGTATGCCAAAACAGAAGTTTTCGTCATCGAATGAAAGTATGTGTACTAAACATAAAGGGAAATTCGTAGAATACTATTGTAAAATTCACGAGGATTGCTGCTGTTCTGTTTGTGCCACTATAGAACACAAACTGTGTAAAGTAGAGTATATGGACGACATCGCTACAGAATACGAAACAAGTAAAGAGTATACATCTCTGATGATCGCAATAGCCGACCCAACTCAACTACTGCAACATACGAAGACAATTGCATTGAAGAAAAAAGATGACGTGGGGCATATCCATATGAAATTTGTTTCTGAAGTAAAGAAATTCAGGTCTGAGATCAACCAGATTTTTGATTCTCTCGAACAAAGTACCTTGATAGAGGCCCAGACCGTAAGGGATAAGGATACCATATCAACTGAGTCGGCGTCTACATCGTGTGATGCGATGATTTCTGACCTTGCCGCGATGTCCAATATTATGGAAAAACAGAAGAAATACAAACAACAACGCCAATTGGTGATCTCTGCTAAAAAGGCGCAAAAGCAAATGAAACAATTTGAAAGTTTGACGACAGAGATAGATAGGCAATGTACAATACGAGACTATATATTTCGGCCGAATGAGACAATTATTCCGCCTCTCAAAGCAGTAGTCTGTCTTGGATTATCGGTGTTATTGAGACATGTTGGTGAAATCAATAACGCAGATTTTCCAGGAGACGATGAAAACTATTACCCACCATTGATTACAGGAGGAGTGATGTTAGACTACAATATGCTAGCTATTGTTAGTGATGACCAGACTGTGAAGATTGTTGACGTTCGCAAAAACGAGGTGATATCCCGTATAAAACTACCTACAAACCCATGGGATATAACGCGTGTAGAACAAGATCAGATCGTCGTTACATGTGACAATAAACTCGTATTCGTAAAGATTGGTGAGACATTGTCTGTATTGAAGGAAGTGGACATTGGTGGTCATAGTTGGGGTATTGTTTATACAAAAAACACATTTGTTTGCTCTTTTACTGATCCTGGCTGTGTAAAAATCATTGATTTAGGTGGGAAAATATTGAAAACAATAATAACAGGTATCGGAAGACAATGTAGGTTTGAAGAACCCTGCCACATTGTACTGAGTATCGATCAGAAAACGCTTTACATATCAGATAAATATAACCGTAGTGTTACGAGTATGGATCTAGACGGCAATGTACAACATGTATATAAACATGATAAACTGGTGGAACCACTCGGTGTGGCAGTAGATAGAGAAGGTAACATTTATATAGCTGATTTGAGGTCAGATAGTATTCATATTGTATCACCACAGTGTACAACCAGCATACGACTATTACAAAGCGGAGGACCGGGACGTAAATATCCTTATGCAGTTATATATTCTGAAAGAGATCAGAGACTTTATATAAGTTATCAAACTGGAGGCTATTACTATTATATTTCTGTTTATCAGATATAGTCATGTATACAACACAGATCATAAAGAGCCGACATAGGGCCGATTCTAAGTAGCTGCGTTTCAAAAAACAAACAAAGATGCTGGCGGCAAGTGTAGATCAATTTCAAACTGCAACCAAGTTTATTCAACAGAAACATAAGAGTTTATCACAGAACCCGGCTCTTAATATTATGCGCTTAATTCCATAAAAAATCAGCCCCAACAAATGTTAATGAGTGAACATCCAGATCAACCATTACATCCTGCAAGCAAATCAATGTGGCTTTACAAAATAAAGTTATTTAGTCAACTGAGAAAATAACACATCACAGATACAAATTATCAAATAGAGTGATGTTTTCAACAGAGATAATAACATATCAGAATACCAGACTCTCATATAGAGTATTGTATTCAACATAGAAAATAACACATCACAAATTTATACTCTCTAATAGAGTGAAATATTCAGCACAGAAAATAAAACATCACAAAAACCGACTCTCAAATAGAGTATTGTATTCAACATAAAACAAATCACATCAAAATTCCCTACTCCCTAATAGAGTGATACAAAACATCACAGAACCACATACTCTCAAATAGAGTGATGTATACTACAGATCAAATAAAATATCACAGAACCCAACTATCATTTTAAGTGATGCATTCAACAGAGGAAATAGCACATTACAGGTTAACTTCTCTTCAATAACATCAAGCAAAGACGCATTGATGCACAGACATGTTGTTCATGCATGATAGGACAAACTTCATCATTTCATTAACAAGTAGCCCGAGCTCCGGTAGCTCAGTCGGTAGCGACGCGGGTTGTCAATCCAGGGGTTGTGAGTTCGAATCCCAGCTCGACCAACATTATTTCTGACGTTTGACAAAAATCACTGTAACAAGCGTCATTTACCAATGGACTAACAGTCTAGGTGGCTGGAAAAGGAGCCAGCTGCTTGGAAAGTGTGTTATGTGGGGTACTGGTGTGAGAAAACTAGGAAACACAGGAGTAAGCGAAATGGTCGCCGTGATATGACTGATCAAATTGTTGAAAACGGCGAATCAAATCATTAACCAGTTACACACATAATGTAGTTAATAATTTTATTTATCGAAATAGTTTTTAAACATTGAACACTGAAGCTGTATCATACATCTGACAATATTCGATGTTCATTGTTTATTTCAGAGGAGTCATAAGGATTTCTTAAAACAAGATCCAGCGATGACACTTTTATAAGTCAGCCATATATTTACGATTTAGTTATATACTTTACGTATATGTACTACTTTGTATTGTTGACGTACAGGCCAAGCGGGACCAGTGTTAACATATAAAACAGGATTTTCTTATTTATTATGTATGTCTTAAACAAGACCGTTGGAGTTTATACCAATTCAAGTGTACACATATGTTTAGTTTGGTCAAAATATAAATCTTTTTCCGAGGAAATGTGTATACCTTTGAAATACTTATGTTCTGATACATTTAAACAGTTAGTTCATATGTGTTTTGTATACTGCTTACTCTTGACATGATAACGTTTAATAAACACATTTATTCACATGTAACAATAATAAACAATTTACATACCTTCTTACTTATTATTCAATTAACACTTTCCCTCATACGACAATTCTGCAGCAGACGACTTTGAACGTATTTTGTCAAAACATAGAAAATCTCCATAATTGAATGGATAACCTATGACAAAAAGTGGAAAACATTGTGGCAAAAGGAGAAATTGCACGTTTTGTTTTCAAAAATTCGTCTGCTGCAGAGGCGTCAGAAAGCGTCTATATGAGGGAAAGGGTTAAGTTTTTTATCAAAGCTATAAGACGTAACGCTTGATGATTTAAGTTGCGGGTAAACCCTTTCCCACTTTGCAGGTGTAATGTGACGCACTTTCTGCAGACGACTCTGGAAGGCATGTACTTGTTCATGATACACAATGTCTTCTTTTTGCCGCAATGTTATAGATACATATGTAAGTCAGTCCTCTTGTAAAGACATCTTTTTCATTGTTCTGCTTATATTATTGTTTTCAAAGTTGTATTCTATAAAAGTGTTATATGCAGACAAGTTGGATATGCAGCATTATCAGCAATGGTTAAGGAATCATAACCATGATATTCTGATCCTACGAACTATGTTTTAACAACCGTAACGCGTACCTTTACCATGTATATATGTGTTTGTTGATATGCTGTTGTATGCCCTTTTCAACAATGTTTTAGTTATATCATGGCGTTTGCTGGGTAATGAACCATTACAGGTGGTGTATTTATCCTAACATCGGTGAGTCAGTTGTTATGCTAACCGAACACCCTGAGCGCCAAGGTAGAACATTCATACCATTTTAAATGTTAAGGTTTGTATAAAATACACACATTTTAAATGTTAAGGTTTATATAAAATACACACATTTTAAATGTTTAGGTTTATATAAAATACACACATTTTAAATGTTAAGGTTTATATAAAATACACACATTTTAAATGTTAAGGTTTATATAAAATACACACATTTTAAATGTTTAGGTTTATATAAAATACACACATTTTAAATGTTAAGGTTTATATAAAATACACACATTTTAAATGTTAAGGTTTATATAAAATACACACATTTTAAATGTTTAGGTTTATATAAAATACACACATTTTAAATGTTAACGTTTATATAAAATACACACATTTTGAATGTTAAGGTTTATATAAAATACACACATTTTAAATGTTTAGGTTTATATAAAATACACACATTTTAAATGTTAAGGTTTATATAAAATACACACATTTTAAATGTTTAGGTTTATATAAAATACACACATTTTAAATGTTAAGGTTTATATAAAATACACACATTTTAAATGTTAAGGTTTATATTTTAAATGTTTAGGTTTATATAAAATACACACATTTTAAATGTTTAGGTTTATATAAAATACACACATTTTAAATGTTTATGTTTATATAAAATACACACATTTTAAATGTTTAGGTTTATATACAATACACACATTTTTAATGTTAAGGTTTATATAAAATACACACATTTTAAATGTTTAGGTTTATATAAAATACACACATTTTAAATGTTAAGGTTTATATAAAATACACACATTTTAAAGTTGTTAAATGTACATGTGCATGCACGCCCGTATAATTACATATTTACACAAGTGTCAGGATCAGGTCAAATGTGTTCAGTAATATGAATAGGAGAAAAGGAAGTAATTGTTTAGGATAAGTAATTACACGCATCAGATAATAATGTCTGTGTTACGGAGAGACTTAACATTTCTATGATTTCTGTATTTACTCATACATTGTGGGCTGTGTGCATGCATGTGTTCGTGCGTGAGTGCATATGTCCTTGTGTGAGTGCATATGTCCGTGTGTGAGTGCGTATGTCCGTATGTGCGTACTTACGAGAGTACTCTTTTTGTTTATATAATTGTCTAATGGGTATCTAATTAGCGTATTAATGCTATTTATTCCGTAAAGGGGGGATAATTACGGAATAAACCATGTGCTTGTTGGGTATACCCAACAAGAGAACATCAAAGGAAAATACCCAACAAACGCCTTTTGGACGTACGTGCGTGTGCGCGAGCAAGCGTGTTTGTTTATATACAATTGTATATTGTAATGTCGAAATACCACTATAAACAGACAATAACATGATATTTATGTGACACATTCTAGCATCCCATATAACATAGGCTACCATATCCTCTGGTAATTATTTTGTGAAAAGAATTGCGGATGGATATTCAACTTACAAAACATTTGAAATGCTGCTGTTCCTTGAGTTTCGTTTCGTTAAGGATAAGCATCAACTTTCTTACATACAGATATAGTCGCGTAGCATGCGTGCAATAAATGATTAACCTGCACCCTCATCATGATCCTTTTCCATTATTGCATCCTTAACCACCAAACAAATCCATCCAACACACATATACACACATGCTTAAATTGCGTATGTTCGATGTTACTTGTATGTCTCTTGTAGCAACCTGTAAATAAATAATATGTGGACTGTTTACTGTTATTTCTTTTATTTGTCGTACTGTGTATGTATGTATTTATTCTTCATTTATAGAGGATAAAGAAATATCTATCTATCTATCTAGTTTAACAATGTTAACTCTTTGAAGGAACCCATCCTTAGTCTATATGGCTTAGCATCTTGTTGTCCCCATTGCCTTGTCTGATAGTTTCGCATGACGGCGATACGTTTTCAAATAATTGGAGCTAAAAGTATGGCCGTTCGTGAAATTGCTCTCGCTTATACTGAACAACACCCTCTGATTGATCAAATGCACAACAACCATCATTAAAATATATCATTGGCGTAGAATATTGTTTAATGTATGCTTTTGGTGATTAAATAACACATTACCTGAGTGGTTTCAGGTGACAATGAAACCGCGGTGGTGGAGCGTCCGTCCCGGGTGCGGGAGATTGCTGGTTCGATCCCCGGCCGGGTCATGCCATAGACTTTAAAAGTGGAAGTAATCGCTGCCTACATTTGCGCTCATGGTTCCGGGGTGAGCATTACGCCTGACTGGCTGGTGTCAGGATAAAAGGACCAGTAGTACTAGTAACTTAACCAGGACACGCCGTGATATAACTGAAACATTGTAGAAAACGGCGTAAATCATCTCCTGACCCTCCAGTTTGATATAAGATAAACATTATTATTGGTTTGTTAAAAAGTATATCTGAGTCTATTCAACATATAGGCGAACAGCGGCAGTTTGATTGATAAGACTGTTATGTGAAGGACTAGTGTGAGAAAGCCGGGAAACACGTTGAGATGTGAACTGGCCCCCGTTATATAACTGAAACTTGTTGAAAACGTCACTAAGTCAGAGTCAACCAACCAATCACTGACCTGGCCGGGATACTCCAGATTTAACCATTACACCACCGAGACGCCAAAACAAAACTGTCCATCAAATATTTCTAAAATCAAATTGCGAATAAGTTGCATACTCGTGAAGTCAATTTTCCGCCATAATATTCAATTCTACAGATATACATGCTTCAAGATGCATGACGATTTGATCAGGCTGCATCAATGAGTAGGCTGATCTGAATCTGTGTTTGTCACATTGTCCCGTCGGTCTGTTTTTGTAAGGTGTTAGCCAATTTAGCTATTTGGATGTCATATCGTGCTTTAAGAAGAAAATACTATTCACTTATTTGATGCTTTAGCCTTTATAAGACGAGCATGAAAGGAAATATAGCTATAACCTTTATACTCAATAGGTCGAGTTCCGGTAGCTCAGTCGGTAACGACGCCGGCTGTCAATCCAGGGGTTGTAAGTTCGAATATTTCTGTCCGACGTTTGACAAAAGTCATTAACGACATGCGTCATTCGTCTTCCACCAATGGGCTAAGTCTATGTGGAAACGCAGCCAGTTGCTTGGGAAGATTGTTGTGTGGAGTACTGGTGTGCAAATACCAGGAAACACATGAGTAGGTGAACAGGCCGCCGTGATATGATTGAGAAATTGTTAAAAACGGCGTTAAACCCCAATCAATTATACTCAATACATTATATGAACAAATTAAAACTGGTGGTTCAAGGGTTTAAGTATGTGCTTATAAACGGCTGAACCGAAAGTGTTATAAATACGTTTCAAAACTGGAATTGTATAACTAAAACAATCAAAGCACTGAAAGTTCTCACAGCACAGCAAGGGGCTAACTGCAGATAACATTTGGACATGGATTTACCGATCCCAAAAGTCTAACTTGAACACTTTACACTAGCATTTTGTTAGTTAGCACTTTATATCCATATATTAAATGATAAAGGAGTAAAGCAAAATAATGTACACACAGTATGATGGTCTATCGATATACTAAAAGTTGGCATACACATGCGCATCTGCTATCTGGATAGTTTCTGCTTAGCACACCTCCTGGTTTACTATGGATTTTTAGCCGTGTTTTTTTAAATGCAATTAACACATATAAATTTCATATCAAAATCACAATAACCTAACAATGATAATTATATTGAGAGTCCAATTTTACTTTCAAAGCAGAAATAAAATCCTGTGTTATCTACATTTTCTTCAGCGTGCAATGACTGAAATATTGTTAAAAGCGACGTAAAACATCATACACACGATTTAATCATTTATTAGTGTTTCACAACGCATAGGTGAATAGTTTTAAATGCATTGCTTTTGAATTCATTTAAATCCCAACATTTTGAAAGAGTTTATTGCAGCAGTGTTAAATGACAATTGCACCACTGATATCGGAAATTTATAAGACAAAAGATATTATATTTTTCTTTAAAAAAAAAATTATCTGCGCAAAACGGGAATCGAACTCTAGTCTCCCGCTTCACGGCCGAACATGCTAACCGCTACGTTACGCGGCCACTTCTATTAAGAGGATTTATTTACAACATAATTATAAACCGATACACGAGTTAGCGAATTATTTAGTATTGAATCGTTTTATTTTGATAAAAAACAAATGTCATTTAAATCATTTGTTTTATAATTGGGACTTGACTATCTTATTCCGTCTGCTGGGGTTGTTCTGGTTAATTTTGGTTGAGAAATTTGATGTATTTACGCAGGAATCTAAAATGAAATACTCTAGTGTACTTAGATTCCTGATTAACGTTACCGCTGAAAATACATTTTATTCGAAAGGATTTTTGGAAATTCCGACGCCTAGGCTCACTTGCACATTTACCGTATATGTTATATTTTGTCAACTATTTATTTTATTATCATTTAACATAAATTTTATTTCGAGTTATTTCTTTTGGGTTAGTGATGTCGAATCAAATCAATTTTCGGCTTCATATGTCAACAAGTTACCCCATTTTGATTTTTAGACAGGAACTATTGGCGGTACGAGATGACCAACATGGGTATTAGCTGGCAACAGTCATTTCATTTTTAACAAAATATTTCACAAAACATCCACTTTCATTGACATTATGTGCGATCTGCAACCACCAATACATCTATATGAAGAGTCGAGATGGTGTTCAGAAACGGAGAGCTGATGTAGAAAGACAGATGTGAAGTAATTCAATGCCGATATCGTAAAACGCCTGTCTAGATTCCAGTCTCAAAATGATACGTCGTTTCGAAAATCAGCTACTATAGGAATTGGCTCTAACGAGCCCCTTGATAAAAAGGATTAAACTAGATATGACCGATTAACGTTGAGTAAAATTGTACTTATCAGATACTCCAGCGTTGACCCTTTCCCCTTTACGTTGTAAATTCAAAGACAGTTCCTTCAAGGTCAGTACAACTTGAGTCTACGGGGAATTCCGAGTCCAAGCGTTATTCGAGACCACGGTCACTTTCAAGTCCACAGTCAATTCCAAGTATACTTTCATTTCCGTGTCCACGGCCACTTCCGAGCCCTCGAGCGATACCGATGTCACTGTCAGTTACGTGTCTACTGATAATTCTGAGTCACGGTCACTTACGAGCCCAGCGTCATTTCCAGGCCCACGGTCATTAGCTGGCCCACGGTCATTTCCGATTGCACAGTCACTTCCAAGTCCACAGCCAATTCCAAGTATACGGTCATTTCCGAGTCCTCGGCCATTTCCGAGTCCACGAGCGATACCAAGTTCAATGACACTTCTAGTTCAGAGTCAATTCCAAGTATAAAGTCATTTCCGAGTCCACGGTCAATTCCGAGTCCACTTCCGAGTCACTTCATTTCTTTTGATGTAGTTGTGTAGAGTAATTGTATTTTTTTACTTGGATACACTTTATGCACTGGTTTGACTGTATTTGACATAATCACGCTCACATTTAAACCTATATACCCCTGATCTCTAAGCTGACACCGATATCATACAGTATAGCCCAAGCATATTAGGACCATCTGGTTTACAACAAACAACTCAGAAAACATCTGTTCAAATATATATAAACGTTCGATGACTGTATGAATATTGAAAAGAGATATATGAGTATATATCCTGCAAGAAGAGGACATACATGAAATTACGACGGTTGGGCTGGACAATTGGCGGTTTGTGTTATTTCTTTTTTTAATTCCTATATATTAGAGCTGCCACTATCGCATTGACGGTTTGGTCAAGGCCTTCAATCTCACATCGATTGGACGTTGGGACGTCATTAATGAGTTTGACGGACAGTTGAAGGCCATTAAGATCGACCCCGAACCATGCTTTGACACGACCTTTCTGAAGAACCGGTTGGGCTAGGCAATTGTACTTTGCTCATGAATGGCTTCGGTACGTTGTGAGTTATACTTTCAGCAAGGCCGTTGCTGGATTATGTGCAGTGGCTAGAGTATCCGGCTTGAGACTGCTGGACCAGTACTCTATCCATGGTCGGGTTATACCACCGATTGGTAATTATGGCTTCTTGCCTTTTCGTACCGGGTTACGGGTAATTAACTGACGACCGGTGAGCTGTTAACTGCATTAACTTAGTACATTACCATTTAAGCACCTTACTCGGTGTGATGTCTTTTGTTTTGATAGATGTTTATGTTTCAAGTTGCAACGTGCACGTGAAATATAGTTGACAGTGTAATTCAGGCTACAATATATATTGAGAAAATGTTAAAGCGATAAAACCAGTCAATTATAAGCCGACTCCTGCATTATTGTCAAAATTAGTATATTTCTTTCTCGTCAAGATAAAGTTCCTTCGTGGAAGAAGTTGCATATTTTAATAAAGCCTTGCCGAGCCCAATACGTTTTACTGTTTCTGGGCCTGATACGTCAAAACTAAGCACTTGGAATTAGGACTCTGAGGACAGAGATAACTGATGAAGGGAGCAAAAAGGTTATAAGTTGGTATTGTCCCTCCGTTCAAACCCGATAACAAAGGGGAATGTAATCCAGTACAATTACAAAGTTTTTATCCAGAACCGATTGAAAGTTGTAAAGGGAATGTTATCCAGAACCGATAACAAAGATTTAAATATTGTAATCCTGAACAGACAACAAAGTTGTGAGGGAATGTTATCCATAACCGATAGCAACTTTGTAAGGGGAATGTTTTCCAGAACCGATAAAAAGTTGTAAAGGGATTGTTATCCAGAACCGATAACAAATATGTAAAGGGGAACGTTATCCAGAACCGATAACAAAGATTTAAATATTGTAATCCTGAACAGAGAACAACGTTGTAAGGGGAATGTTATCCATAACCGATAGCAACTTTGTAAGGGGAATGTTTTCCAGAACCGATTAAAAAGGTGTAAGGAAATTGTTATCCAGAACCGATAATAAAGATGTAAAGGGGAACGTTATCCAGAACTGATTACAACATTGTAAGGGAAATGATATCCCTAACCGAAAACAATGTTGTAAGGGAAATGTTATCTATAACCGATTACAAGGTTGTAAGGGGAATATTATCCAAAACCGGTAACAATGTTGCAAATAATGTAATCCTGAACGATAACAAGGTTGTAAAGATAAAGTTATCTAGAACAGTAACAAAGCTGTAAGGAGATTGTAATCTTGAACGAAAACGTTATCGAAATTGTTTCGGCCATATTCGCTAATCCTATATTTTCTTCCTCGCAAAGATTCATAAACTACCAAGTGGACGCCATCAGACTGACAGACCCGATTTCCCAAATGACGGCAGGTGCTTGTTCGCCTGACGATGCCACTGGCCAATTTGGACAAAGGAACCTATACTCCGATAGCTGTTTGTTGAAGGCTGGTCGAAAGCCAATGGTAACTATCGCTGATTCAAATAGATTGTGGTAACCCATAATCTGCTATACGGCGACATTAGGCCAATCTTTTTATATGAGCGGGGCTTCTGTAAAATTAACAATAGCGAGACTATTAACAATATCTGCTTGGGTTGCGAATGCTGTTCGATCCAAATAGATACGTTAGCAAACCGTACAGAGCCAGGTTACACCACCGTGTAGTACAGGCTGTCCTAGAATTACACTCGTTGCACTTTTCATGATGTAGGTTTCGTTTCACCGAGGATCACTCATTATAACCGAGTTGCGATTATTGTTATTACGAAGACCAGGCTGGCACATCCGTGGTGCCTTATCCTTCTCTACATTGTTGCGTCACTTTTATTTCAACATGTAACAATAAAGCTAAAGAAAGCATAAGAAAAACCAAGCAATGATGATATAAATAGCGAGTGTTCAGCAGGACAATTGATATTGTCATGCTGGAGATAGTAGATATATATATATACATAGACTGAGAGAGAGGAAGGGAGAGAGAGGAGAGAGAGAGAAGAGAGAAGAGAGAGAGAGGAGAGAGATGAGAGAGAGAGAGAGAGAGAGAGAGAGAGAGAGAGAGGGAGAGAGAGAGAGAGAAAGAGGGAAAGAGAGAGAGATAGAGAAGAGAGAGAGAGAAAGATGAAAGAGAAAGAGAGAGAGAGAGAGAGAGAAGAGAGAGAGAGAGGAGAAAGAGAGAGAGAGAGAGAGAGAGAGAGAAGAGAGAAGAGAGAGAGAGAGAGAGAGAGAAGAGAGAGAGAGCGAGCGAGAGAGAGAGAGAGAGAGCGAGCGGAGAGAGAGAGAGAGAGAGAGAGAGAGAGAGAGAGAGAGAGAGAGAGAGAAGAGAGAGAGAGAGAGATAGAGAGAGAGAGAGAGAGAGAGAGAGAGAGAGAGAGAGAGAGAGGAGAGAGAGAGGAAAGGAGAGACAGACAGACAAAGAGAGAGAGAGAGAGAGAGATACAGAGAGATATAAAAAGACAAAGAGACAGAGATGTGATCTGAATGTTCTAGTTTTGGACGCCGAACCTGGTAGCTCAGGTGAAAGAGGGAAGTCAATTCCATCGGTTTGTGAGTCAAAGCCCAGCTCGGACATTCTTTACGACGTTTGACAAAGGTTCATTCGACACGCTACATTTAGCCTTTTTGGAAAAAGCATCAGTTGCTTGGAAAACTGTCGTATTGCATACTGGTGTGAAAAAAAGCCAGGTAACAACTTTCAAGATAAAATAACTGAAAAAAATTGAAACCGCGCTAAAGCTCTAGTTAATCACTCAATCTAGTTTTCGAAAGTGTTTGAGCGTATGAACCAAGGCCAACATCGTCAAAACCCTTCATTCCAGATTTAGGCGGGGAAAACTGAACTTCACTTTGGTGTTCGGAACGTTTTACCGTTTCAGTATATATTGACCGCAGACTGGTGAGTTACACTCTTTATTTTAAAGGTCCTGTCTTCCCAGTAAAAAGGAAGCATAAACGACTCAATATTTAGATGTTTATTGTACTGGAATGTGAAATTATTCTTAACCTATCTCAGATTTATGATTGTAATATTTCAAGACACTTTTTGATTTGTTTAAAAACTGAAACTATCTATCTATATCTGGAATTCAGCACCGTTAAAAACTGTATATTTTAGTTAGATTGGGTCAAGTAAATGATGATTACCTTGAAGTGAGGAGGGCATGTCTCATTTTCAGGGGCACACTGACCTTCTATTCCATACAATCGTATGATCGGAACAAGGTGTATTCTAACGGCCAACCTTTTCTGGTAAATATCTTTATTCATTAAATACCAGCATATTTTACGGTGCAAATACATACAGACTGTCACGCGCGAATATTTAGAACACGACGGGTTAAAATTCAGTATTTGACTATACTGTACAAAATATGGTGATGGTACGTCATGCTATTCATAATGCTGTTGTGGAACAATATTCACAGGTCACGAGTAAATTCATTTGATCCGTATTATGTTGTTCTGGACAGGTTGTATTGTACTTGATTGTTGAAGCGTAATAACGTGAACAGTTCAACACGCATTTAATCAAAATAAAAAATCCGAATGACATGGCGAAAGCATTATGTTTTATGTTGTGGTACGTGTATATTAATGGTCAAGGGAAATAACTTCTGGAGGTTTGTTGTACGGTACTGCAGAGTTGTCTATAAAAAGAAGTGTGAAGAAACAGTCGCATTGTTTTGGTTCCTCAAAAAGTAAAATGAAACAAACTAGTTAACCATATGGAATAAACGTTGAATACACAGCTATCAGTAGCATAAGAGTAAATGTTCTATGTAATAGTGTAATGTAAAAATACATATATGTGTTTAGCTCTTACGATACTACTACCTGTGGTTGAATATAAAAAAAGTTGCGTTGACCTTTCCCTGTGATTTAAGATATCACAATATCAATAAAAAAAATTGTCAGCACAACGAAACCGAGTACAAGCTAGACAAACAATTGGTCGTTGCCGAATTCAATCAGAAGAGGGGAGGGGGAATGACGTCAGCAGAGCAATACCAATTCGTATATAACCATGGTTACGCAGTTGGCTGGACACGGAGTCACACCGATGATAATTGGAGTACCAGGACCTCTGATATGACAACTGTAAAATACCTCAACAATCCGACGAAGGGTGGACTAATTCACTTTACTGTTTAACCAGCTAACTATTATGATTGTGTTTGTGGTTCGATTGCCTTTAACACAGTTTCCATGTACAACAAATCCACAGTAGACGAATTTAAAAACATCTTAAAAACAATTTGAAAAAATCTCCCTTAATGAAAATATAACAATTGAGAAGAGTTGAAAACATTGTGGCAAAAGGTGAAATTATCATTTTATCTAGCAATTTCTCCTATTGACATAATGTTTAATAAAATGCTTTCCCGCATACCAGAAATCTGCAGTTGACATAACCTCTTTCGAAAAATTATAGAAAGTTTTTGAAAATATAACAATTGAAAAGATTTGAAATCATTGTGGAGACGTGTGAAAGTGCTAGTTTTGACGCTCTCATTGTAATATGGTGCTTATAATAATTAAATTAGGACAAAAGATCACATCTAAAAATACTATTTTTTTGTTTTATATACGCTTAATGATAACGTGTATGGTGCTTATAATGCTTAAATTGTGACACAAATCCACATACAATCTAAAAATACTATCTTCTTGTTTTATGTTCATGATAGCCCCAGTTTAAAACCGACCTCGGACATTCATGTACAATCTGACTAAAGTACACGATCTGACAAAATGTAAGATCTGATGGCGATCCATTCGAATTCATCTTCTTGTTTTATCGGATTTCCAATATCGCTATTTTTAGATCCACCAATCAGAGGACTCGTTTCAACAAACGTTTGGCTTAACCTTCAACATGGCGTCAATTGATGAAATTGAGCAAATTATAATTAGACCATTTAAAACCAGAGCAAAAAAACACTTTTCGATGCTGTATGGTCAGGGAAAGACTATATCGGTGTTTTGCATCATTTCCGCATTGGTAGCCATGCTGCGGTTGTCATAAGAACTATACACGCGTGTAAATCACTATGCGAAATTTGGGATCCCATGCTAAATATAGATGTTTTTGGTAAATAATTATAGACTTTTACTTTCACTTTCAAAAACGTGAAAGCAAGGTTCTGATTGGCTGGCGGAAAGGTCGTCTGAACGTGACCCTCTATCGGTTGTCCTCAGATCCTATGTGTAGCGTTAATAGGAGATGATTTTAATGAGATTGATTCATGTATAGAGGGTTTTTTAATATGTTTGCCTGAATTTTTTCAAAGCCGTCTGCTGCAGATTTTTTGTATTTGGAAAAAGGGATTTTAGCGTGTTCCAGTGTTGCGATAGGCTTATATAACCGTATCAATATACATTCAGATAAAAATAAATACTGGCTTAACCCTTTCCCACATACAATAACTCTGCGGCAGCGGCAGACGAGTTGGAAATGGACTGGAAGAAAATATTGAATCACTATAAATGAAAGGATAGTTATTTTATGAAGTTGAAAACGCTATGTCAAAAGGAGAATATGATAATATGCGTCTTTAAGTGGGAAAAGGACCTTAACCCTTGCTTGTCGTTTATAATGTTGTATCGTACCAAAATGCAAAGATGGGTCAAATTGCGTATCTAAGTGGGAAGAGGATCTTGAACCTCGCTCGTCGTTTATAATGTTGTATCGTACCAAAATGCAAAAACGGGTTAAATTGCGTCTCTAAGCCTTCTGTCTTATTTTCGACAAGGTTCCCTTTCGAGCTTATTATATGTGTTAAGGGCCAGTGTGAGCGCTTTTACGTATACCTGTACATATATGCCTACTTTACACCCATATATTCTATCCGTAACTTCTCGAAAAAGACTTGCCATTATTATACATAACTGTGTATTATGTTAATGTTTATATGAATCGTTCCACGAGAAAACCAACGAAATACATCTGCGTAATGTATCGACCCAGATCAGCCTGCGCAGTCCGAGCAGGCTAATTCGGTACGACACATTCCATTCCAGGGGAACAGAGCTATAGAGTAATGATTCCTGAAACAGACAGTCTAGAGGAGACGAAAAGTGTCTGTCCGGTTTAGCCTGCGCAGCATGCTTAGGCTGATTTATTTAATTATTTTTCTTGTTCTGTATACTCAGATTCTCAATATTATATTCTGAAAAATGATGGGCAATAAGCATTAAACATCATTGTACTTGTATCTAATTTACAGGTTTATTTGTACATCTTTAAACACAATAGAACCACCTCGATGGTGTAGTGGTAGATCGTCATCCTCGGTGGTGTAGTGGTAGATCGTCATCCTCGGTGGTGTAGTGGTAGATCGTCATCCTCGGTGGTGTAGTGGTAGATCGTCATCCTCGGTGGTGTAGTGGTAGATCGTCATCCTCGATGGTGTAGTGGTAGATCGTCATCCTCGGTGGTGTAGTGGTAGATCGTCATCCTCGGTGGTGTAGTGGTAGATCGTCATCCTCGATGGTGTAGTGGTAGATCGTCATCCTCGGTGGTGTAGTGGTAGATCGTCATCCTCGGTGGTGTAGTGGTAGATCGTCATCCTCGGTGGTGTAGTGGTAGATCGTCATCCTCGGTGGTGTAGTGGTAGGTCGTCATCCTCGGTGGTGTAGTGGTAGATCGTCATCCTCGGTGGTGTAGTGGTAGATCGTCATCCTCGGTGGTGTAGTGGTAGATCGTCATCCTCGATGGTGTAGTGGTAGATCGTCATCCTCGGTGGTGTAGTGGTAGATCGTCATCCTCGATGGTGTAGTGGTAGATCGTCATCCTCGGTGGTGTAGTGGTAGATCGTCATCCTCGGTGGTGTAGTGGTAGATCGTCATCCTCGATTGTGTAGTGGTAGATCGTCATCCTCGATGGTGTAGTGGTAGATCTTCATCCTCGATGGTGTAGTGGTAGATCGTCATCCTCGGTGGTGTAGTGGTAGATCGTCATCCTCGGTGGTGTAGTGGTAGATCGTCATCTTCGGTGGTGTAGTGGTAGATCGTCATCCTCGATGGTGTAGTGGTAGATCGTCATCCTCGATGGTGTAGTGGTAGATCGTCATCCTCGATGGTGTAGTGGTAGATCGTCATCCTCGGTGGTGTAGTGGTAGATCGTCATCCTCGATGGTGTAGTGGTAGATCGTCATCCTCGATGTGTAGTGGTAGATCGTCATCCTAGGTGGTGTAGTGGTAGAACGTCATCCTCGGTGGTGTAGTGGTAGATCGTCATCCTCGATGGTGTAGTGGTAGATCGTCATCCTCGGTGGTGTAGTAGTAGATCGTCATCCTCGGTGGTGTAGTGGTAGATCGTCATCCTCGGTGGTGTAGTGGTAGATCGTCATCCTCGATGGTGTAGTGGTAGATCGTCATCCTCGATGGTGTAGTGGTAGATCGTCATCCTCGATGGTGTAGTGGTAGATCGTCATCCTCGGTGGTGTAGTGGTAGATCGTCATCCTCGATGGTGTAGTGGTAGATCGTCATCCTCGATGGTGTAGATCGTCATCCTCGATGGTATAGTGGTAGATCGTCATCCTCGGTGGTGTAGTGGTAGATCGTCATCCTCGATGGTGTAGTGGTAGATCGTCATCCTCGGTGGTGTAGTGGTAGATCGTCATCCTCGGTGGTGTAGTGGTAGATCGTCATCATCGGTGGTGTAGTGGTAGATCGTCATCCTCGGTGGTGTAGTGGTAGATCGTCATCCTCGGTGGTGTAGTGGTAGATCGTCATCCTCGATGGTGTAGTGGTAGATCGTCATCCTCGATGGTGTAGTGGTAGATCGTCATCCTCGGTGGTGTAGTGGTAGATCGTCATCCTCGGTGGTGTAGTGGTAGATCGTCATCCTCGGTGGTGTAGTGGTAGATCGTCATCCTCGATGGTGTAGTGGTAGATCGTCATCCTCGATGGTGTAGTGGTAGATCGTCATCCTCGATGGTGTAGTGGTAGATCGTCATCCTCGATGGTGTAGTGGTAGATCGTCATCCTCGGTGGTGTAGTGGTAGATCGTCATCCTCGGTGGTGTAGTGGTAGATCGTCATCCTCGATGGTGTAGTGGTAGATCGTCATCCTCGATGGTGTAGTGGTAGATCGTCATCCTCGATGGTGTAGTGGTAGAGCGTTCTCCTCGATGGTGTAGTGGTAGAGCGTTCTCCTCGATGGTGTAGTGGTAGATCGTTTTCCTCGATGGTGTAGTGGTAGATCGTCATCCTCGGTGGTCTAGTGGTAGATCGTCATCCTCGATGGTGTAGTGGTAGATCGTCATCCTCGGGTATGGGATGTCACGGGTTCGAATCCCGGCCGAGTAAAACCAAAGACTTTAAAAATGGTAGTAATGGCTGCTCTTATTAGTGCTCAGGGTTGCGGAGACAGCATTACGACTGACTGGCTGGTGTCAGAATAAATGGACCAGACGTACTTGCAACTTACTAAGGAAACGATGTCGATAGTGGCGTTAAACACCAGACACTTATAAAAAAAGAACCAACAAAACATTGTTCTTATATCAGATCAAATCGATTCAAAACTTATACATGATAACATAGTTACACTGATCAACATTTCCCCAAATTCAACAAAGTTGCAGCGAACGGCCTTGTGAAAATGTCTGGGCAAATTTAGAAATATCTACATAAGGAAATGGGTAACCTCGGTCAATACTCGAATATATCGTTATCAAATTCAGAAATATCTACATACTCGGTCAACACTCGAATATATCGTTATTAAATTTTAACAACGTCTACATAAGGGAATGGGTTAAACCTCGGTCAACACTCGAATATATCGGTATCATATTTAGAAATGTCTACATAAGGGAATGGGTTAAAGCTCGATCAACACTCGAATGAATATATCGTTAACAAATTTAGAAATGTCTACATGAGGGAATGGGTTAAAGCTCGGCCAACACTCGAATATATCGTTATCAAATTTAGAAATGTCAAAATAAGGGAATGGGTTAAAGCTCGGCCAACACTCGAATATATCGTTATCAAATTTAGAAATGTCAAAATAAGGGAGTGGGTTAAACCTTGGTCAACACTCGAATATATCGTTATCGTATTTAGAAATGTCTACATAAGGGAATGGGTTAAACCTCGGCCATCACTCGAATATATCGTTATTTAGAAATGTCTACGTATGGGAATGGGTTAAACCTCGGTCATTACTCGAATATATCGTTATCGTATTTAGAAATGTCTACATAAGGGAGAGGGTTAAACCTAGGCCATCACTCGAATATATCGTTATCAGATTTAGAAATGTCTACATAAGGGAGTGGGTTAAACCTCGGCCATTACTCGAATATATCGTTATCGTATTTAGAAATGTCTACGTATGGGAATGGGTTAAACCTCGGCCATCACTCGAATATATCGTTATCGTATTTAGAAATGTCTACATAAGGGAGTGGGTTAAACCTAGGCCAACACTCGAATATATCGTTATCGTATTTAGAAATGTCTACATAAGGGAGTGGGTTAAACCTAGGCCAACACTCGAATATATCGTTATCGTATTTAGAAATGTCTACATAAGGGAGTGGGTTAAACCTAGGCCATCACTCGAATATATCGTTATCGTATTTAGAAATGTCTACATAAGGGAGTGGGTTAAACCTAGGCCAACACTCGAATATATCGTTATCGTATTTAGAAATGTCTACATAAGGGAATGGGTTAAACCTAGGCCATCACTCGAATATATCGTTATCAGATTTAGAAATGTCTACATAAGGGAATGGGTTAAACCTAGGCCATCACTCGAATATATCGTTATCGTATTTAGAAATGTCTACATAAGGGAGTGGGTTAAACCTAGGCCATCACTCGAATATATCGTTATCGTATTTAGAAATGTCTACGTATGGGAATGGGTTAAACCTCGGTCAACACTCGAATATATCGTTATCGTATTTAGAAATGTCTACATAAGGGAATGGGTTAAACCTAGGCCATCACTCGAATATATCGTTATCAGATTTAGAAATGTCTACATAAGGGAATGGGTTAAACCTAGGCCATCACTCGAATATATCGTTATCGTATTTAGAAATGTCTACATAAGGGAGTGGGTTAAACCTAGGCCATCACTCGAATATATCGTTATCGTATTTAGAAATGTCTACGTATGGGAATGGGTTAAACCTCGGCCATCACTCGAATATATCGTTATCAGATTTAATTTTAATATTGAGAAAAATCTTTTTAACACTCTAGAGACCACATTTTTCTTAAATGTTCCTTAGGTGACCCTTTACTTAGAATGTTAAAATTAGTTTGATATGATCCTTTAATGGGTCAGGTCCGGTTAAAAACTAGGTCACTAAGCCAAATTGTAGAAAAATCTTGTAAACACTATAGAGACCGCATTTTTGACTTGAGTAGCTTGAAACATTGTCAGAAAGTTTATCTTGATGATATTTATATCAAGTTTGATCATTGGTCATGTTGAGTCAAAAATTAGGTCACTTGGTCAGATTGAAGGAAAATCTTGTAAATACTCTGGAAGCCGTGTTTTTAACATTAGCTTTGAAACTTTACCACAGAATGTTTATCTTGATGATAGCTAGGCCAAGTTTGAATATGGTCCAGTCAAAAACTATGTCACTAGGCCCAATATTGAGAAAATATTGAGAAAATTCTTGTTAATACTCTAGAGACCACATTCAAATATGCATTGGATGACCCTTTACTAAGAGTGTTGAAATTAGTTTGATGATATGATCCGTTAAAACATGGCTTGTCTTATTAAGTCTTAAATTACACGTTCTCAGGTGAGCAATTCAGGGCCTCATGGCCCTCTTGTTTCCCATTGTTTTCTAATGATGCGTAAATATGCTTCTGCTAGCAGAACATGGTTAGTGTTATAGACGAATTTTGAAAATATTGTTGGAGATCAAGCAATCAATGAAAAAGAGCAATTTCTCCTTTTTACATAAAGTTTTCAAACTTGATTCAAGTTGATGCTTTAGATACTCTAGATAATGAATAGTTTTGCTACAGGTACTATTTTACCCTTTTTACACTACAGACACATTTTGTCTAATCTTCAACAGACGGATGATATGAGCAATTTCGACAGTTTCCTCTATGTCTTTCTCACAAGTCAAGACTTTAAGTTTCATTAATACAGATTTACCAATTCCTAGACGAGACATTTTCAAATCATCTGCTGTAGATTGTGTCTATGTGATAAAGGGTTATTACAAGATCTGCGAACAGCCTGCTTAACCCTTTATCATTCAAATCACATTTCAGTGCGTTTGAAAATTACCTATCACATTTTTATTTGGTTATTTAAACTATGTTTACCGTTCAAAAGTTGAATTGAAGATCTCTGGAAATAAGGTTAACTCTGTCTTAAATGATTGTTTGAACTGTATGCATTTCTGCTTTATGTTTATATTATTTGAAATTATGTGACTTGTGTTGTAACTTTCCAAAAATTGGAACAGTTGACCATCTTTTTCCACTCATACCATGGGTACTGTCCCACAGCACTATCAGTGTTTTGATCAACAAAAGGGGTGTATCTTAACCCTTGCCAATATATAACACATCAGTAGCAGACGACTTTACAAACGTATATGCAAACCTATAGAAAAGGCTTAATTTGAAAGTTTGAAAACTGAAAATAGTTAAAAACACTGTGGCAAAATCAAAAGTGATCATTATGAGTCATTTCAACCTTTTGCAACTATTGTTTTCAAAATTGGTCGTATTGGGCGTCAAAATATATATTGGAAAAGGTTAAAGATAACATTCCAATGTGTATTGGCATATGATAACCTGTGTGACGTCAGTCTTTATAAATTGTATAAATAAACATTTTACACTCGGTCTACAAAATGGAGAATGTCAAGTTGTGAACATATTGAATAGTTGAGAAAATGGATACTGCTAGGAAGAGAAACACGACAGGATAGGTAAGTGTAAGTTTAATATGTTGTGTTCCGTTTTGTTATTTTATTAAACACTCGTTGTATCATTGTGACACCTGGTCAGGATAGGTAAGTGTAAGTTCAATATGTTGTGTTCCGTTTTGTTATTTTATTAAACACTCGTTGTATCATTGTTACACCTGGATAGTCGGTAGAATATGTGTTTAAAGTACAATCCAGACTTAAGTATACAGTTAACGATTTGCTGTCGAATATAATACGGAATCTTGTGAATTCGACGTTAAGACACATTTGAACAAAACAAACATAACTTCCATCCCGCATGAAAACAAATGTAATCTATTTGTGTCGACATTTTATGCGTCCCGGTTATTCTATTTTCTCAAGGCCCGCTCATGTGCATACATGAAATCTTTCGAAACATTTGTACTCCAGTATATTCACAAGACGAATGTTTGACGCAAAGCGTCAAAGAGAAGCCGCAATATTTCGTTGTACATGTAGAAATAAGAAAACAGAACGTTTAAATGCACCAACATTAATACAATTTAAACTGTAGTCAGTTATGTTGATATCAATATTTCATTATTTAAAGATATAAATTGTATGTAGATATTTAACCTGGCAGGTCTGTGTTTTAAGTGAAAGAAATAATTTAGAGTTAAACTGATCATGAAAAGTTACAAATTAAGACGAATACTTAAACATAATTGGACATGAGGTCATGATGAATTTAAATTTGTACCAAAGATAATCAACTATATGTATTGAACATAATTACTGATATGATATTGTTGTGTCAATTAATGCAGACACACGGGAAATCTGTTTTTGTTTTGTTTGGGCAAGTCATGAAAGTGGGTAAGGGTTAAACCACTTCCCACATAAACAAATCTGCAGCAGACGACTTTGAAATTATCAAGTACAAAATTAAAATATCTATCACATGATAGTATAATAATTTAAATGTATTCAAAATTATTGTGGTAAATGCATATCATGATTGTTCTTAATGAGCAAAATCTCCTTTTGCCACAATGATTTCAATGATGTTTAACCTGACATGCTTTGAAATAATCAAGCACAATTATAGATAATCTCTATAAAAGATAGTAAGAGAATTGAAATTTGTTGTGGCAAATGGAGCAATTGCTCATTTTAAGAAGTTTCACCCTTTGCCTCAAAGATTTCAAAAGTCACTTGCTTCAGAGGCTCAGAAATGGTATAAACCGTAAATGGAGAAAATTAAGCTCATTAAGACTAATTTCCCCTTTTGCCACAACACTATCAACAGTTGTCTGTTGCAAAGGCTCATAGGGTTTATACTGTATATATGTGGTAAAGGGTTATATAAAACCATAAATGGAGAGAATTAAACTAATTATGACTAATTTCACCATTTGCCAACATTATTTCTCAAGTTGTCTTCTGCAGAGGCTCATAAAGAATTATAGACTGTATGTGGGAAAGAGTAAAAACCGTAAATGGAGTATATTAACCTAATTTTTGAGCTTTTTAACCTTTTGCCTCAATGATTTTTAAAGACTCTGCTGCAGAAAGGGTTCCAACTCCTATATAGGACAGGGTTATAACCGTAAATGGAGACAAAACAGCTTATTTCGAGCAATTATACCTTTTACCACAATGATTTCAAAAGTCCCTTGCTTCAGAGGCTCAGAAATGATATAGACATGTATGGTGGAAATAGTTAAAACCGTAAATGAAGGAAATTAAGCTCATTATGACTAATTTCCTCTTTTGTCACAGCACTATCGAGAGTTGTCTGTTGTAAAGGTTCATAGTGTTTATACTGTATGTGGTAAAGGGTTACAACCATAAATGGAGAACATTAAGCTAATTATGACTAATTTCACCATTTGCCACAATGATTTCATAAGTTGTCTGCTGCAGGGGCGAATACGGAGTATATACTGTAAGTTGGAAGGGTTCAAACCATAAATGGAGACAATTAAGCTAATTATGACTAAGTTCACCATTTGCCACAATTATTTCAAAAGTTATCTACTGCAGAGGCTCATAAAAAGTATATACTGTATGAGGGAAAGGGTTAAAACCGTAAATGGAGAAAATTAACCTAATTTTGGAGCAATCTAACCCTTTGCCTCAATAATTTCTTAAGAAAGAGTACAAAACCTTTATTAAAAATATGTTCAAAGTCGTCTGCTGTAGAATTGTCTTATGAGGTAAAGGGTTAAACAGACTACTGGTACTCCCTTTGATTTTAGCTAGTTGCTTTATTGGGGAACCATATGATTGGTTCCTACTGGTTAGACTAGATACAGTAAGAATTTCACTTAAATGAAAATGTACCTACAGTCAATTAATATACAGGCATTTGTCTTCTTTTTTAATTTGTAAAACTTACACATGTATGTAGATTATGAAAGGGATGTTTTGAAAGTTATGTACCAGAAATTAATATACTTAGTAAGATTAAAGTGTAAATCCCAATATGTGGTACACTGGCAGGTCTAGATTTTCACCATGTGCTAATTTTCAAAGCATTCCTACAGGAAGCCGCCTCCGGGCGGCTTCCAATAACACTGATTATTCGTCCTTTGTACTCGAGTGTACTTATACCACTGATTTTTCGTCCTTTGAACACAAGTGTTCATCTTACCCGAGTACTGGTGTACAAATGTGTCTAGTCGTCTGCATCAGATACATGATAAAAGTTAACGTCTACATCATACCCGAGTACAGGTGGTAAAAGGCGTGACATGCCGTCCGTATCAGGTAAATAGTTAAAGTAAACGTGTTCGTCATACATGATTAATGTTGTACAAAGGTGTGACATATCGTCTTTATCAGGTAATTGGTTAAAGTAAAGGTGTTCATCATACCCGAGTACTGGTGTACAAAGGTGTCGCGTGTCGTCTGTATCAGGTAAATGATGAAAGTAAACGTGTTCATCATATATATGTGAATATTTTGTATAAATAAATGTTGAATAATTGATATAGTTGGAAAAATTGTGATAACAGAAGAAATTCCTCATTATGAGCAATAACATATTTTGCCAAAAACGTTTTTTAAAATTAGTTTGATGCTGATGCGTCAGAAATGTCTACATAAGTGAATGGGTTAAACCTCGGTCAACACTGAGAGTATATCGTTATCAAATTTAGAAATGTCTACATAAGGGAATGGGTTAAACCTTGGTCAACACTGAGAGTATATCGTTATCAAATTTAGAAAGGTCTACATAAGGGAATGGGTTAAACCACGGTCAACAATCGAATTTATAGTTATCAAATTTAGAAATGTCTACATTAGGGATCGGGTTAAACCTCGGTCAGCACTCGAATATATCGTTATCAAATTTAGAAATGTCTACATAAGGGAATTGGTTAAACCTCGGTCCACACTCGAATATATCGTTATCAAATTTAGAAATGTCTACATAAGGGAATGGGATAAACCTCGGTCAACACTCGTATATATCGTTATCAACTTTAGAAATGTCTACATAAGGGAATGGAGTATAACCTCGGTCAACACTCGAATATATCGACATCAAATTTAGAAATGTGTACATGAGGGAATGGGTTAAACCTCGGTCAACACTCGAATATATCGTTATCAAATTAGGAAATGTCTACATAAAGGAACGGGTTAAACCTCGGTCAACACTCGAATATACCGTTATCAAATTTAGAAATGTCTACATAAGGGAATGGTTTAAATCTCGATCAACACTTGAATATATCGTTATCAAATTTAGAAATATATTTATGAGGAAATGGGTTAAACCTCGGTCAACACTCGAATATATCGTTATCAAATTTCGAAATGTCTACATAAGGGAACGGGTTAAACCTCGGTCAACACTCGATTATATCGTTATCAAATTTAGTAATGTCTACATAAGGGAATTGGTTAAACCTCGGTCAACATTCGAATATATCGTTATAAAACAATGCTTGCACTAACTTTTTGAAACAGGAAGTTCTGACTTCCTGGGTCTGGATTTTGGAAGTCCTGCTCATAATTCTTGAAAGTCCCAGGTGGCACGCTGGCTGTTTGCACATTCTATTGTGTTTCCCTTTGTTTTATTTTAAAATACATTATTGGAAAAGAAGCTAATTAATACAGAAAGTGGATATTGATCCTTTGTCAACAATGTTATTGTTGGTTCTACCATAACACTTTTAAACCAGTAGGTTTTTATGTGATATAGAATGCTTTTTTCTGATCATGTGTCAAGAGCTATCCAGCATAAAATTCATCAAAAGATTGGCATGGCCATGATTCATTACATTCACATTAAACATGAATTATGTTCTTAAATCAAATTCAGTATGGCAAAAGGAATGATTTCTGTTAATGAGTTATTGATTTTATTTTAAACACCAGTAAATAAAGTGTTCTGCAGTGAGACATATTACAAACACACATTAAGGGCACTAAACTTTCATAATAGTCAACTTTAAAACAAATAAGAATGAGTGTGAGTAATACTTTCTTGAATGACATTTCCGATTTCCAAAATGCAGAAAATGCACGAAAACCCATTACAAATTACAATATGTATTTTCACCTCCAGACTTCAGTTTCTTTTATATTTTAAAAAAAATAATGAACTAAAATGGGCTTATATGCAATTTATTTCATAGGCAAGTCCTCTTTGACAGCTGGCTGTGATTTTGATAGATCTTCATGTCAACTTTGTTTTTAAAAAATCATAATTAAATAGTGTTTCCTATGCATTCAGGCAAACAAAATAATAATCTTTAAACAGTTAAATTAATATAGGGACATTCTTTTATCATATCTTAGTATGTTTTTACATGGGTTATTGAAATTAATTACCCCTACGCTGTTTATAATGAAAAATAGAATTGATTGGTGTGAAGTCGTTATCAAGTGTCAAATCTGGGGGTGGGTGGGGTACGCATTCTCGATCGTGATTGGCTTAAATCTACCAATTGATAACTCCCACTGTCCATAATTGACACTTCATAAAACAAAATACACAGTGTCTTTAGATAATTACACACAATTTCTAGTGGACATATATATTCCTGTGTTTTGATTGTCGGCGTATACCCTTAATTCCTGGACGTACTTGGACGTCTCCCTTGTCAATTTTGGGCGTACGGGATCGATTTTCGGGCGTAAAAACGCCCAATACGTCCATTAACGTGAGCGCTGATTAAAATATACAAATTTCTACATAAGGGAATGGATTAACCCTCGATCAACAGTCGAATATATCGTTATCAAATTTAGAAATGTCTACATAAGGGAACGGGTTAAACCTCGGTCAACACTCGAATGTATCGTTATCAAATTTAGAAATGTCTACATAAGGGAATGGATTAAACCTTGGTCAACATTCGAATATATCGTTATCAAATATGGAAATGTCTACATAAGGGAATGGGTTAAACCTCGGTCAACATTCGAATATATCGTTATCAAATTTAGAAATGTCTACACAAGGGAATGGGTTAAACTTTGGTCAACATTCGAATATATCGTTATCATATTTAGAAATGTCTACAAAAGTGAATTGGTTAAACCTCGGTCAACATTCGAATATATCGTTATCAAATATAGAAATGTCTACATAAGGGAATGGGTTAAACATTGGTCAACATTCGAATATATCGTTATCAAATTTAGAAATGTCTACACAAATGAATGGGTTAAACCTTGGTCAACACTCGAATATATCGTTATCAAATTTAGAAATGTATACATAAGGGAATGGGTTAAAACTTGGTCAACACTCGAATATATCGTAATCAAATTTAGAAATGCCTACATAAAAGAATGGGTTAAACTTTGGTCAACACTCAAATATATCGTTATCAAATTTAGAAATGTCCACATAAGGGAACGGATTAAACTTCGGTCAACACTCGAATATATTGTTATCAAATTTAGAAATGTCTACATAAGGAAATGTGTTCAACCTCGGTCAACAATTGAATATATCGCTATCAAACTTAGAAATGTCTACATAAGGGAAAGAATTAAACCTCGGTTAACACTCGAATATATCGTTATCAAATTTATAATTGTTTGCATAAGGGATAAAACCACGCGTCACTTACGACCCACGCGCCAGGTCAACACTTTCTGAACATACATTTGAGTGTTGAGGTACGACCTACGCGCCAGGTCAACACTTTCTAAACATACATTTGAGTGTCGAGCTACGACCTACGCGCCAGGTTAACTCTTTCTGAACATACATTTGAGTGACGACATAAGACCTACGGGCCAGATCAACACTATCTTAATGTAAATTTGAGTGTCGACCAACGACAAACGCGCAAGGTCAACACTTTTTGAACATAAATGTGAGTGTCGACCTACGACCTACGCGCCAGATCAACACTTTCTGAGAATAAGTTTGAGTTTCGACCTACGACCTACGCGCCAGGTAGACACTTTCTGAACATAAATTTGATAGTCGACCTACGACCTACACGCCAGTTCAACACTTTCTGATCATAAAGTTGAGTGTCGAGCTACGACCTACGCGTCAAGTCAACACATTCTGAACATAAGTTTGAGTGTCGATTAACGACCTACGCGCCAGGACGACACTTTCTGAACATAAATTTGAGTGTCGATCTTAACACCTACGCGCCAGGTCAACACTATCTTAGTGTAAATTTGAGTGCATACCAGATCAACACTTTCTGAGAATAAATTTGAGTGTCGACCTACGACCTACGCGCCAGGTAGACACTTTCTGAACATACATTTGAGCGTCGACCTACGACCTACGCGCCAGTTCAACACTTTCTGAACATAAATTTGAGTGTCGAGCTACGACCTACGCGTCAAGTCAACACATTCTGAACATAAGTTTGAGTGTCGACTAACGACCTACGCGCCAGGTCGACACTTTCTGAACATAAATTTGAGTGTCGACCTTAACACCTACGCGCCAGGTCAACACTATCTTAGTGCAAATTTGAGTGCCGACCTACGACATACGAGCCAGGTCAACACTTTCTGAACATGAGTTTAAGTGTCGATCTACGACCTACGCGCCGGGTCAACACTATATTAATGTAAATTTGAGTGTCAACCTACGACCCATGCGCCAGGTCAACACTTTCTGAACATAAATTTGAGTGTTGACCTACGACCTACGCGCCAGGTTAACACTTTCTGAAAATAAATTTGAATGTCGACCTACGAGGTTCGACCTACGTGCAAACTTCACACACCTGTCTGTAACAGAAATATGTCTTAAGAAAACTTGCAATTTTCATATAACTTATATTTCATACGCGAGCAGTTGTTGACTGAAAGTCGTGCAATTCATTTGTGTGTGAGCTGGCCCCAGTGGCATAACTTTAACTATGTTGAAAATAACACTTAACATGTAATTTATCATGTTCTCACTATCTTCTAACAAGGGAGATGTAGTCTGTATCAGGAACAGGGTTCAATACAAATGTTCATCATACACGAGTACTGGTGTAAAAAGCAAGAAAACATATGGTTAGACAACGTGGTGCTGTGATATAACAGAGATAACCTTGAACACGGTGTTGAAAATAAATCAATCGATGGAATAGTATAATATTTTCAATGAATTGTATTTCTCTTGTAAAGGGAATGGCGGTGTGTTATGTCGTTTCATCAGTACTCTAGTTGCATCACACGACGAATTTTGATGCAAAGCATCAAAGACGCCGCCCATGATTTTGAAGCATGACTTAAAGGAAGCAGATGCAGTTCTATGAAAGACCGGTGGTGACTTCCAAACTTCACATTTCAGACTTCAGACTTCACACTTCACACTTCCCACTTCCCACTTCCCACTTCCCACTTCCCACTTCACACTTCCCACTTACCACTTCACACTTCACACTTCACATTTTCTTACGTCAGTCGCAGATTGAAATGAAAAGTGAAGTTAGAAGTATGAAGTGTGAAGTGTGAAGTGTGAAGTGTGACAAGTGAAGTATGAAGTTTGGAAGTCACCACCGGTCTTTCGTACTCACATCCTTACAGCGTGCAAGAATTTCTGTTCATTGCAGCCGAACCACTGAAGCTGAGTCGGTAGCAACGTGAACTGCTAATACAGGGGCTGTGTGTTCGAATCCATGTTCGGCCAACACCATGTCATATGTTTGACAAAGTTAATGCGACAGGTTTCATTCGTATTCCACGGTGGATCTTTCGATCTGACAGTTGGGTAACTCCGCCTACTGTACTGTTATTGATTGTTATGATCACGCGCGAGTGGTTTTTCGCATGTAACATACAGTCAAATTTATACACGACAGACATGTGTGTTAGTAATTAAGCCGGGCTACCAGACACAGTAATTTGCATTCACTGTTACGTAAATGGGTTGATATAATGGGACGTGGATTTTTGGAAAATGCCACTTGTCCGGGACTGAGATGTTGCAATTAGCGACTTGCCCGATGCGATTTATGACTTGTCCCGGGCGTCGGGCTATGGGATTTGTACAGCCCTGCCACCAATGGGCTAACTGTCTCTGCGTAAAGAGCTATCAGTTGTTTTGCCACTTTGTTTTCAAAAGTTGTCTTTTTCGGGGGGCGTCAAAAAAGAATGGGAAAGTGTTAAATATAAAACATCACTGTGTATGGACATACGACAACCCGTGTGACGTCAGTCTATATTACTTGTAGGAGTTTACATTTTACTCTCTGTCTACACAATGGAGAATGTCAAGATGTGAACATATTGAATAGTAACGCAACAGATCAGAATAGGCGGATGTAAACGAGGGGATAGGTTAAAACAAGATCGATATGTTATATTAAGTTTTGTTGAGTAATTATGCACTCGTTGTATTTTTGTTGGTACCTGGACAATCAATAGAATATGTGTTTAACGTATAATCCTGACCAGCAAGCATACCTTTACTGGTTTGGTGTCGCAAATAATACTGAATCCGGTGTTATAACTCGTTTAAATTTTCACTCCGCATAATCAAATATGTAATCTATTTTTGTCGACATTATTTCCGTCCCAATCATACTATTTTCTCAAGGCGCATTAATGAATGATCAATAAACACCTGTGTACCCCAGTGCATTTAAAACACTCATAATTTGTTCTTTGCTCACTGACACCTGGTCACGTTTTCACATGTAAACGGCTCTGGATGGTGGGATATTACACTAGAGTCAGAAATGAAACGCTGACTGCTATCAGAAGCGATGCGGCCTGTCAATCGAAAAGGTTGTTACTTCAAATCCGCGCTATTTATATTTATAGAGGATAAACACAAACATCTAATTGTTTGGAATATTGTTATGGGAATATACCCATTCACCACTTAATATAACTAATCACCTCGTGATATACTCGTTCGCCATGAAGGAATAGTTCAAAGATTACTATTGAGATCCAGGAAACACATGGTATCGTGCATGAAATGCACGCAAACATTATAAGACAGTTGCATGCTAACGTAAATTTCCAATTTAATCGGAGTACGTAATCACAATAGATCCTGCCCTCATACTTTCCTGCTGAATAATGTCATCTGTAGCATAACTAAATGATCGATTATAGAATATCGGTCCCCCGCTCCCAGGGAGCACGCCCTAATGACTACACCAAATAAATTGTAACACTATTGAAGGTCGAATTGTTCAGATGTGGCGTGAAACATATTCGTTTTATTTTTATGTTTTTTCCCGCTGGTTTCAATAATATTTATGTTATATAACGACCTTGCCTGAAACAGTTACCGTTACTACGTGTCCATTCATCCTGACACCTGCGAGCCGGTTGGTATGCTAACCAAACAACCCTGAGCACCAACGAGGAAAAACTATTACCATCATTTGTAAAATACTTGGTATGACCCGGCCAGGATCGAATCTTCGACCTTCTGCACCAAACGTGGACGCTCTACCATTTCGAAACCACGGCGGTAAACGTGTGTATCTTAATACAATATTGAACTGATTCTGCAAATTGTACTGAATAATATAATTACGTAGACATCCCTTATCGTAAAGAGGAAGTGAGATTATGCATGTATATGTTTCTAGTGGTATCGTACGCGTATATCCGTTCACAATTACATAGCGAGGAAGTAAGATAGTGTGTGTGTATAGGTGTGTGTTTATAGTGATAACGTTCGCGTATAATCGTTCACAATACCATAAAGAGGAAGTAAGACAGTGTATGTGTATATGTGTGTGTTTATAGTGATAACGTTCGCTTATAATCGTTCACAATACCATAAAGAGGAAGTAAGACAGTGTATGTGTGTGTGTGTTTATAGTGATAACGTTCGCGTATACTCGTTCACAATACCATAAAGAGGAAGTAAGACAGTGTATGTGTGTGTGTATTTATAGTAATAACGTTCGCGTATACTCGTTCACAATACCATAAAGAGGAAGTAAGATAGTGTATGTGTATATGTGTGTGTTTTTAGTGATAACGTTCGCGTATAATCGTTCACAATACCATAAAGAGGAAGTAAGACAGTGTATGTGTGTGTGTGTTTATAGTGATACCGTTCGCGTATACTCGTTCACAATACCATAAAGAGGAAGTAAGACAGTGTATGTGTGTGTGTATTTATAGTAATAACGTTCGCGTATACTCGTTCACAATACCATAAAGAGGAAGTAAGATAGTGTATGTGTATATGTGTGTGTTTATAGTGATAACGTTCGCGTATAATCGTTCACAATACCATAAAGAGGAAGTAAGACAGTGTATGTGTGTGTGTATTTATAGTGATAACGTTCGCGTATAATCGTTCACAATACCATAAAGAGGAAGTAAGACAGTATGTATGTGTATATGTGTGTGTTTATAGTGATAACATTCGCGTATAATCATTCACAATACCATAAAGAGGAAGTAAGATAGTGTATGTGTATATGTGTGTGTTTATAGTAATAACGTTCGCGTATAATCGTTCACAATACCATAAAGAGGAAGTAAGACAGTGTATGTGTGTGTGTGTGTGTGTGTTTATAGTGATAACGTTCGCGTATAATCGTTCACAATACCATAAAGAGGAAGTAAGATAGTGTATGTGTATATGTGTGTGTTTATAGGGATAACGTTCGCGTATAATCGTTCACAATACCATAAAGAGGAAGTAAGATAGTGTATGTGTATATGTGTGTGTTTATAGGGATAACGTTCGCGTATAATCGTTGACAATACCATAAAGAGGAAGTAAGATAGTGTATGTGTATATGTGTGTGTTTATAGTGATAACGTTCGCGTATAATCATTCACAATACCATAAAGAGGAAGTAAGACAGTGTATGTGTATATGTGTGTGTTTATAGGGATAACGTTCGCGTATAATCGTTCACAATACCATAAAGAGGAAGTAAGACAGTATGTATGTGTATATGTGTGTGTTTATAGGGATAACGTTCGCGTATAATCGTTCACAATACCATAAAGAGGAAGTAAGACAGTGTATGTGTGTGTGTATTTATAGTAATAACGTTCGCGTATACTCGTTCACAATACCATAAAGAGGAAGTAAGATAATGTATGTGTATATGTGTGTGTTTATAGTGATAACGTTCGCGTAAAATCATTCACAATACCATAAATAGGAAGTAAGATAGTATGTATGTGTATATGTGTGTGTTTATAGGGATAACGTTCGCGTATAATCGTTCACAATACCATAAAGAGGAAGTAAGACAGTGTATGTGTATATGTGTGTGTTTATAGTGATAACGTTCGCGTATAATCATTCACAATACCATAAAGAGGAAGTAAGATAGTGTATGTGTATATGTGTGTGTTTATAGGGATAACGTTCGCGTATAATCGTTCACAATACCATAAAGAGGAAGTAAGACAGTGTATGTGTGTGTGTGTGTTTATAGGGATAACGTTCGAGTATAATCGTTCACAATACCATAAAGAGGAAGTAAGATAGTGTATGTGTATATGTGTGTGTTTATAGGGATAACGTTCGCGTATAATCGTTCACAATTACATAAAGAGGAAGTAAGATAGTGTATGTGTATATGTGTGTGTTTATAGTGATCACGTACGCGTATAATCGTTCACAATACCATTAAGAGGAAGTAAGACAGTGTATGTGTATATGTGTGTGTTTATAGTAATAACGTTCGCGTATAATCGTTCACAATACCATAAAGAGGAAGTAAGATAGTGTCTGTGTATATGTGTTTTTATAGTAATAACGTTCGCGTATAATCGTTCACAATACCATAAAGAGGAAGTAAGATAGTGTATGTGTATATGTGTGTTTATAGTAATAACGTTCGCGTATAATCGTTCACAATACCATAAAGAGGAAGTAAGATAGTGTATGTGTATATGTGTGTGTTTATAGGGATAACGTTCGCGTATAATCGTTCACAATACCATAAAGAGGAACTTATATTGTGTATGCGCGTGTTTATATTGGTAACGTACACGTATAATCGTTCACAATTACCTACGATTATGCGCTCACATAAGTATAAGTATCATCTTTGCTTCAACATCTTAATTACTGAGAAACAAAAGTGGATGTTTCATTTTTCTTTTCAAAAATTAAATATCATATATTCTCAAATAACATGTAATTTCTACATTTAACCAATGCTTTACATATTTTATTGCCTATAACATTTACATTGATTGATTGATTGAAACTAAACGACGTTTTTAGCTCACCTATGCACGAAGTGCAAGGTGAGCTATTGGGATCACATTTTGTCCGGCGTCCGTGCGTCGTGCGTCGTGCGTCGTGCGTCGTGCGTCGTGCGTCGTGCGTCGTGCGTCGTCAACATTTGAGCTTGTTAACACTCTACAGGCTACATTTTGCATCCAATCTTCATGAAAGTTTATCAGAACGTTCATCTCCATAAAATCTTGGACAAGTTCGAAACTGGGCCATATGAGGTCAAAAACTAGGTCACTAGGTCGAATTGAAGGGAAATCTTGTTAACACTCTGGAGGCCACATTTTCAACTTGAGCATGTTGAAACTTTACCAGAATGTTTGTCTTAATGATATGTAGGTCAAGTTCGAACATGGGTTACGTCGGGTCAAATTGAAGGAAAATCTTGTTAACACTTTGGATGCCGCATTTTTTGCTTCAGCAACTTGAAATTCATTCAGAATGTTGAGCTGAATGATATCTAGGCCAAGTTCGAATTTGGGTCATGCCGGATCAAAAACTAGGTCACTAGGCCAAATTGAGGGAAAATCTTGTTAACGCTGTAGAAGCCGCATATTTTGCTTCAGCGGCTTGAAATTTGTTCAGAATGTTGAGCCGAATGATATCTAGGCCAATTTCGAATATGGGTCATGCCGGGTCAAAAACTAGGTCACTAGGCCAAATTGAAGGACAATCTTGTTAACACTTTGGATGCCGCATTTTTTGCTTCAGCAGCTTGAAATTTTGTCAGAATGTTTGTCTTAAAGATATCTGGGTCAAGTTTAAATATAGGTCATATTGGATCAGAAACTAGGTCACAAGGCTAAATTAAGGGAAAATCTTGTTAACTCTGTAGAAGCCGCATATTTTGCTTCAGCGGCTTGAAATTTGTTCAGAATGTTGAGCCGAATGATATCTAGGCCAATTTCGAATATGGGTCATGCCGGGTCAAAAACTAGGTCACTAGGCCAAATTGAAGGACAATCTTGTTAACACTTTGGATGCCGCATTTTTTGCTTCAGCAGCTTGAAATTTTGTCAGAATGTTTGTCTTAAAGATATCTAGGTCAAGTTTAAATATAGGTCATATTGGATCAGAAACTAGGTCACAAGGCTAAATTAAGGGAAAATCTTGTTAACTCTGTAGAAGCCGCATGTTGTGCTTCAGTGGCTTGAAATTTGGTCAGAATGTTGAGCTGAATGATATTTAGGCCAAGATTGAATATGGGTCAGCAGGGTCAAAAACTAGGTCACTAGGGCAAATTGAAGGAAAATCTTGTTAACACTTTGGATGCCGCATTTTAAATTTCAGCATGATGAAACTTTATCATAATTTTTTTCTTGATGATATGTAGGCCAAGTTTGAATATGGGTCATAATGGGTCAAAAACTAGGTCACTAGATCAAATTGAAGGAAAATCTTGTGAACACTTTGGATGCCACATTTTTTGCTTCAGCAGCTTTGGTCAGAATGTTTGTCTGAATTATATCTAGGTCAAGTTCGAATATGGGTCATATTGGATCAGAAACTAGGTCAATAAAGGAAAATATTTTTTACTTTGAGCAAGTTGAAACGTCAGAATGCTGTCTTGATGATATCTAGTCCATGTTGGAATATGGGTCATGTCAGGTAAAAAAAATATAGATCACTAGGCCAAATGAACGAAAATATTGTTAGCACTGTGGAGGTTGCATTCAGAATAATTGTCTTGATGTGTTTTGCATTGCAGTACATTGTATAATTAAGGTGAGCGATCCAGGGCCATCATGGCCCTCTTGTTTAGTCATGTCACGGCGTCAAGTACACCTCCTCATACGTTTTCCGGCTCTCTCAAACCAATACTCCACACAACAGAATTTCCAATTATTTGAATTATTTTTCGACATAGACTGGAAGCCCGAATGAAGCTTATCACAGTTACTTTAACATTACATTAAGAGTAAATTCTTAAAAAAACGTCATAGCTTAATATATGTTTAATTCAACATTTTAAAAGTATACAGATATAATTTCGAAATTAATCTGAACCCTTTTCGATATATTTACATCTGCTTCAAACAGACGAGACAAGAGACGATATAAAAACTTGTAAATCTTAATGTAATAATTCGATACTATATTGTTCATCAATAACGCAATGCCTGCATTTGACACATAATTACAAGTAATACATTGGATGTTCATCTATAAATTACAGAAGTCGTCTGTTCCGCCGTAAATGCATGACTAGTTTAGATTAGAAGACGTTTGAGAGCTATGACATTCGAATGTTCCATGCTTGTAGTGATAAACTGAACTTTTTATATATTTCAGTAATTATTGCCAGCTATGGAGGTATCAGGTAGGAGACAGGTAGGGAGCGATGACTTGAGTACTGGTATTTTCTGTGACTCATGTCAAGGCGAAGATGAAGAAGAAAATGCCGTATTTTATTGTACAGTTTGCAACGAGTTCTTTTGCAATACTTGTTCGAAAAGACACAGAAGAAGCAAACTGTCTAAACACCATCCATTGCTAGACCGAGACAGTATGCCAAAACAGAAGTTTTCGTCATCGAATGAAAGTATGTGTACTAAACATAAAGGGAAATTCGTAGAATACTATTGTAAAATTCACGAGGATTGCTGCTGTTCTGTTTGTGCCACTATAGAACACAAACAGTGTAAAGTAGAGTATATTGACGATATTGCTACAGAATACGAAACAAGTAAAGAGTATACATCTCTGATGAGCGCAATATCCGATCTAACTCATCTACTGCAAAATACGAAGACAATTGCATTGAAGAAAAAAGATGACGTGGGGCATATCCATATGAAATTTATTTCTGAAGTAAAGAAATTCAGGTCTGAGATCAACCAGATTTTCGATTCTCTCGAACAAAGTGCCTTGATAGAGGCCCAGACCGTAAGGGATAAGGATACCAAATCAACTGAGTCAGCGTCTACATCGTGTGATGCGATGATTTCTAAACGTGCCGAGATGTCCAGTATTATGGAAAAACAGAAGAAATACAAACAACAACGCCAATTGGTGATCTCTGCTAAACAGGCGCAAAAGCAAATGAAACAATTTGAAAGTTTGACGACAGAGATAGATAGGCAATGTACAATACGAGACTATATATTTCGGCCGAATGAGACAATTATTCCGTCTCTCAAAGCAGTAGTCTGTCTTGGATTATCGGTGTTATTGAGATATGTTGGTGAAATCGATATCGAATATCCTGCAGATGACGACGAAAACATTTACCCACAATCGATTACAGGGGGAGTGATGTTAGACTACAATATGCTAGCTATGGTTAATAGGGATGATCGGACTGTAAAGATTGTTGACATTCACAAAAGTAAGGTGATATCCTGTATACAACTACCTACAAGTCCATGGGATATAACGCGTGTAGAACAAGATCAGATCGTCGTTACATGTGACAATAAACTCGTATTCATAAAGGTTGGCAAGACATTGTCTTTATTTAAGGAATTGGACATTGGTGGTAAGAGTCGTAATATTGTTTATACAAACAAAACATTTATTTGCTCTTTCGTAGAACCTGGCTGTGTAAAAATCATTGATTTAGGTCGGAAAATATTGAAAACAATAACAACAGGTATCAGACTAGAAACTAAGTTTGAACCCATGCACATTGTACTGAGTACAGATCAGAAGACGCTTTACGTATCAGAACGTGCTAACCGTAGTGTTACGAGTATGGATCTAGATGGCAATGTACAACATGTATATAAACATGATAAACTGTTGGAACCACTCGGTGTGGCAGTAGATAGAGTAGGTAACATTTATATAGCTGATTTGAAGTCAGAAAGTATTCATATTGTATCATCACAGTGTAAAACCACCATACGACTATTACAAGACGGAACACCGGGGCGGAAATGTCCTAATGCAGTTATATATTCTGAAAGAGATCAGAGACTTTATATAAGTCATGGAGGAGTGTCTTACAATACAGTTTCTGTTTATCAGATAGAGTGATTTATACAACACAGACCATAAAGAGCCGACATAGGGCCGACTCTAAGTAGCTGCGTTTAAAAAAACAATCAAAGATGCTGGCGGCAATTGTAGATCCATTGCAAACTGCAACCAAGTTTATTCAACAGAAACATAAGAGTTTATCACAGAACCCGGCTCTTAATATTATGCGCTTAATTCCATAAAACATCAGCCCCAACTAATGTTAATGAGTGAACATCCAGATCAACCATTACATCCTGCAAGCAAATCAATGTGGCTTTACAAAATAAAGTTATTTAGTCAACTGAGAAAATAACACATCACAGATACAAATTATCAAATAGAGAGATGTTTTCAACAGAGATAATAACATATCAGAATACCCGACTCTCATATAGAGTATTGTATTCAACATAGAAAATAACACATCACAAATCTGTACTCTCTAATACTGTGATGTATTCAGAACAGAAAATAAAACATCACAGAAACCGACTCTCAAATAGAGTATTGTATTCAACATAAAACAAATCACATCAAAAATCCCTACTCCCTAATAGAGTCATGTATTCAGCACAGAAAATAAAACATCACAGAACCACATACTCTCAAATAGAGTGATGTATACTACATATCAAATAAAATATCACAGTACCCGACTATCATTTTAAGTGATGCATTCAACAGAGGAAATAGCACATTACAGAACCCGAGCAAAAGAACCCATTCGACTCCAGGAATAATTATCAAATGTGATTTTGGCAAGTTTTATTCTTGATCAACCTTCAAACAACTCCGGGTAAGATGATCAAACAATGTACTTATTATTATAGATCATGATCAACCTAAGAATCCAGTAAAGTATATATATGTCTGTTTACCAGATTGTATTTTTATTACTTGTACTAAAGGAACTATAGGATATATCTTACTTGTAACTAGACAATAGGTTAACTTCTCTTCAATAACACCAAGCAAAGACGCATTGATGCACAGACATGTTGTTCATGCATGATATGACACACTTCAACTTCTCTTCAATAACACCAATCACAGACGCATTGATGCACAGACATGTTTTTCATGCATGATAGGACAAACTTCATCATTTCATTAACAAGTAGCCCGAGCTCCGGTAGCTCAGTCGGTAGCGACGCGGGTTGTCAATCCAGTGGTTGTGAGTTCGAATCCCAGCTCGACCAACATTATTTCTGACGTTTAACAAAAATCACTGTAACAAGCGTCATTTACCAATGGACTAACAGTCTAGGTATCTGGAAAAGCAGCCAGCTGCTTGGAAAGTGTGTTATGTGGGGTACTGGTGTGAGAAAGCTAGGAAACACAGGAGTAAGTGAAAAGGTCGCCGTGATATGACTGATCAAATTGTTGAAAACGGCGAATCAAATCATTAACCAGTTACACACATAATGTAGTTAACTCTTTCAGCGCCGAATTGTTTAAAATAGACTCTTCCATGTTCAGAATCGGGTGTGTCCATTTCTCAATGTATGAAAGTTTTGGACTATTTTGGTAACTTAAATGCAAACAGTGCTGATTTCAGGTGAGACAGCTCGTTACGAGCTGACTCACCTGAATCTGCATTGTTTGCAAAAACCTCGATATTGCCTTTGGCGCTGAAAGAGTTAATAATTTTATTTATCGAAATATTTTTTAAACATTGAACACTAAAGCTGTATCATACATCTAACAATATTCGATATTCATTGTTTATCTCAGAGGAGTCATAACGATTTCTTAAAACAAGATTTAGGGATGACAGTTTTATAAGTGAGCCATATATTTACGAGTTAGTTTAGTTAGTTTACATGTACGTAAAGTATATGTACTGCTTTGTATTGTTGACGTATAGGCCAAGCGGGACCATTGTTAACATATAAAACAGGATTTACTTTTTTTATTATGTATGTCTTAAACAAGACCGTTGAAGTTTATATCAATTCAAATGTACACATATGTTTAGTTTGGTCAAAATATAAATGTGTATACCTTTGAAATACTTTTGTTCTGATACATTTAAACAGTTAGTTCATATGTGTTTTGTATATATACTGCTTCCTCTTGGCATGATAATGTTTTAGGTTCACATGTAACTATAATAAACAATTTACATACCTTCTTACTTATTATTCAATTAACCCTTTCCCTCATACGACAATTCTGCAGCAGACGACTTTGAACGTATTTTGTCAAAACATAGAAAATCTCCATAATTGAATGGATAACCTATGACAAAAAGTGGAAAACATTGTGGCAAAAGGAGAAATTGCACGTTTTGTGCAATTTCTTCTTTTGTCACTATGTTTTCAAAAATTCGTCTGCTGCAGAGGCGTCAGAAAGCGTCTATATGAGGGAAAGGGTTAAGTTTTTATCAAAGCTATAAGACGTTACGCTTGATGCTTTAAGTTGCGGGTAAACCCTTTCCCACTTTGCAGGTGTAACTTGACGCACTTTCTGCAGACGACTCTGGAAGGCATGTACTTGTTCATGATACACAATGTCTTCTTTTTGCCGCAATGTTATACATACAAATGTAAGTCAGTCCTCTTGTAAAGACATCTTTTTCATTGTTCTGCTTATATTATTTTCAAAGTTGTATTCTATAAAAGTGTTATATGCAGACAAGTTGGATATGCAGCATTATCAGCAATGGTAAAGGAATCATAACCATGATATTCTGATCCTACGAACTATGTTTTAACAACCGTACCGCGTACCTTTACCATGTATATATGTGTTTGTTGATATGCTGTTGTATGCCCTTTTCAACAATGTTTTAGTTATATCATGGCGTTTGCTGGGTAATGAACCAGTACAGGTGGTGTATTTATCCTAACATCGGTGATTCAGTTGTTATGCTAACCGAACACCCTGAGCGCCAAGGTGGAAAATTCATACCATTTTAAATGTTAAGGTTTATATAAAATACACACATTTTAAATGTTTAGGTTTATATAAAATACACACATTTTAAATGATAAGGTTTATATAAAATACACACATTTTAAATGTTAAGGTTTATATAAAATACACACATTTTAAATGTTTAGGTTTATATAAAATATACACATTTTAAATGTTAAGGTTTATATAAAATACACACATTTTAAATGTTTAGGTTTATATAAAATATACACATTTTAAATGTTAAGGTTTATATAAAATACACATTTTAAATGTTAAGGTTTATATAAAATACACACACTTTAAATGTTAAGGTTTGTATAAAATACACACATTTTAAATGTTTAGGTTTATATAAAAAATACACATTTTAAATGTTAAGGTTTATATAAAATACACACATTTTAAAGTTGATAACTGTACATGTGCATGCACGCCCGTATAACTACATATTTACACAAGGGTCAGGATCAGGTCAAATTTCTTCAGTAATATGAATAGGAGAAAAGGAAGTAATTGTTTAGGATAAGTAATTACTTCTTTTCCCAAGATGTTTTAAATATATATTGTCTGCGGTATACGCATCAGATGATGTCTGTATTACGGAGAGATTTAACATTTCTATGATTTCTGTATTTGCTCATACATTGTGGGCTGTGTGCATGCATGTGTTCGTGCGTGAGTGCATATGTCCGTGTGTGCGTGCGCGCGAGCAAGCGTGTTTGTTTATATAAAATTGTATAGTGTAATGTCGAAATACCACTTTAAACAGACAATAACATGATATTTATGCGACACATTCTAGCATCCCATATAACATAGGCTACCATATCCTCTGGTAATTCTTTTGTGAAAAGAATTGCTGATGGATATTCAACTTACAAAACATTTGAAATGCTGCTGTTCCTTGAGTTTCGTTTCGTTAAGGATAAGCATCAACTTTCTTACATACACATATAGTCGCGTAGCATGCGTGCAATAAATGATTAACCTGCACCCTCATCATGATCCTTTTCCATTATTGCATCCACAACCACCAAACAAATTCATCCAACACACATATACACACATGCTTAAATAACGTATGTTCGATGTTACTTGTATGTCTCTTGTAGCAACCTGTAAATAACTAATATGTGGACTGTTTACTGTTATTTCTTTTATTTGTCGTACTATGTATGTATGTAGTTACTCTTCATTTATAGAGGAAATAAAGAAATATATATCTATATATCTAGTTTAACAATGTTAACTCTTTGAAGGAACCCATCCTTAGTCTATATGGCTTAGCATCTTGTTGTCCCCATTGCCTTCTCTGATAGTTTCGCATGACGGCGATACGTTTTCAAATAATTGGAGCTAAAAGTATGGCCGTTCGTGAATTTGCTCTCGCTTATACTAAACAACACCCTCTGATTGATCAAATTTGCACAACAACCATCATTAAAATATATCATTGGCGTAGAATATTGTTTAATGTATGCTTTTGGTGATTAAATAACACATTACCTGAGTGGTTTCATGTGACAAGGAAACCGCGGTGGTGGAGCGTCCGTCCCGGGTGCGGGAGATTGCTGGTTCGATCCCCGGTCGGGTCATACCATAGACTTTAAAAGTGGAAGTAATCGCTGCCTACATTAGCGCTCATGGTTTCAGGGTGAGCATTACGCCTGACTGGCTGGTGTCAGGATAAAAGGACCAGTAGTACTAGTAACTTAACCAGGACACGCCGTGATATAACTGAAACATTGTAGAAAGCGGCGTAAATCATCTCCTGACCCTCCAGTTTGATATAAGATAAACATTATTATTGGTTTGTTAAAAAGTGCATCTGAGTCTATTCAACATATAGACGGACAGCAGCAGTTTGCTTGATAAGACTGTTGTGTGCAGGACTAGTGTGAGAAAAATCGGAAACACGTGGAAAGGTGAACTGGCCGCCAGTGTATAACTGAAACTTGTTGAAAACGTCACTAATTCAAATTCAATCAATCAATCACTGACCTGGCCGGGATACTCCAGATTTAACCATTACACCACCAAGACGCTAAAACAAAACTGTCCATCAAATATTTCTAAAATCAATGTCAGTTGCGAATAAGTTGCATACTCGTGAAGTCAATTTTCCGCCATAATATTCAATTCTACAGATATACATGCTTCAAGCTGCATGACGATTTGATCAGGCTGCGTCAATGAGTAGGCTGATCTGAATCTGTGTGGGTCACATTGTCCCGTCGGTCTGTTTTTGTAAGATGTTAGCCAATTTAGCTATTTCGATGTCATATCGTGCTTTTAGAAGAAAACACTATTCACTGATATGATTGATGTTTTAGCCTTTATAAGACGAGCATGAAAGGAAATATAGCTATAACCTCTATACTCAATAGGTCCAGTTTCGGTAGCTCAGTCGGTAATGACGCGGGCTGTCAATCCAGGGGTTGTGAGTTCGAATTCCAGCTCGGCCAACTGTCTGTCCAACGTTTGACAAAAGTCATTACGACATGCGTCATTCGTCTTCCACCAATGGGCTAGGTCTATGCGGAAAAGCAGCCAGTTGCTTGGGAAGATTGTTGTGTGGAGTACTGGTGTGCAAAAACCAGGAAACACATGAGTAGGTGAACTGGCCGCCGTGATATGACATTGTTAAAAATGTCGTTAAAAAAACTCCAATCAATTATACTCAATACATTATATGAACAAATTAAAACTGTTGGTTTAAGGGTTTAAGTATGTGCTTATAAACGGCTGAACCCAAAGTGTTATAAATACGTTTCAAAACGGGAATTGTAAAACTAAAACAAGAAGGATGAAACTAGATATGACCGATTAACGTTAAGTACAATTGTCCTTATCAGAGACTCCAGCATTGACCCTTTCCCCTTTACGTTGTAAATTCAAAAACAGTTCCTTCAAGGTCAATACAACTTGAAAAGAATATAGAACAATTATGTATCTACACATAAACCGCGTCAAACGGTAGGTTTCGTTTTATTGTTTGTATGGGTTTTTTTACACCATTTTCAACATTGGTTCATTTATATCAAGGCGTTTCATGGGTATGTTACCAGTACTTCTGGTACTTTTATCCTGACACCAGCGAGACAGTCTGAATGCAAACCCTACAACCCTGAGCGAACCCCAAGAAGGGAAAATCATAATTACAATTTGTACAGTCTTGTGTATGACCCGGTCGGGGATCGAACCCGCAACCTCCCTCACACAAGGCAGATGCTCTACCACTACACAACCGATGTGAAACCTTTTTGCTAGCACACGAAGAAATATTTGACTGCTTGATGATTGATTGATTGATTAGTTTGGGTTAAACGTCGTATTCAACGATTAAAGTCATTTCACGGCAGCTAATTCATATTGTACTGAAACAAGTGGGGATACACATCCATTTGTTCGACAGCATTTGCATCCATGAATCTTCTAGATATAGTCGGATAGTGATAACTCTGGTTCAGCTGAAATGTTGTGGTTTCCGGATGCAATAACATCCAATTCTGCTTGGCGGGTCTTATATAATGTTCACTAGTGGAGAAAAGTATTCAATATGAAGTATGCATATAATAATTAACATGTTTAAGCAAAGGTGATATGTTATACATATTCTTATTGTTAACATAGCACGTGCAATTACATTCATGTTACTTTGTAAAGTGCATTTAATGTTATTTTATATATTATGATATGTAGATACATGAAGTAAACATGTTTAAATCGTGTTGGACACCGAACCAGCTCGGCTATGTTCGGTAACACAAACTAGGTTTCTGTCAATCGCCATGTATTACGTAAACAACGGGAATAGTTTTTGTACTGTGATGCGGTTACAACCGGATTGTAAAAAAAGCGCATGAATAACAATTAACGAAACTGGTATTACGTCATTCTTTTAGCGACAATAGTGTCAATATTCCCGATGCAGATTTCCGTAAATTGCCGAGTTGGTCCGATTGACTCAAAGAAATTAGGTCGAGGGAAGAAACAGATAACGTGTCTATAAAGGGAACAAACAGGTTTATTAAACTAGTCAATATATAACTGCACTGCAACGGAAAGTAATGTATGCCTTTTTAAAACTGTTTTCGCCCAGCATCATTTTCCGGCCCACGGTCATTAGCTGGCCCACGGTCATTTCCGATTGCACAGTCACTTTCAAGTCCACAGCCAATTTCCATGTTTACAGTCCACAGTCATTTCCGGGTCCTCGGCCACATCCAAGTCCACGAGCGATACCAAGTTCAATGTCACTTCTAGTTCAGAGTCAATTCCAAGTATAATGTCATTTCCGAGTCCACGGTCACTTGCGAGTCCATGGACGATGCCGAGTTTACTGTCACTTACGTGCCTACTGACAATTCCGAGTCACGGTGTCTTCCGAGTCACTTCATTTCTGGGCCCACGGTCATTTGCTGGCCCACGGTCATTTGCTGGCCCACGGTCATTTCCGATTGCACAGTCACTTCCGAGTCCGCGACCAATTCCGAGTCCACGGATAATTCCGAGTCCACAGTCACTTCTAAGTCCACAGTCATTTCCAAGTCTACAGTCAGTTTCGAGTCTACAGACAATTCCGAATCTACAATCAATTCCGAGTCTACAGTCAATTCCGAATCTACAGTCAATTCCGAATCGTCGGTAACCTCCCACCCCGAGTCTACAGTCAAAAGAGATTAATGTCTAAAGTCATTCATTTGAATATAACCTAGGACTGCAATTGTACCATTTATTTGAAAGCAGTCGTGTAATGTTATTAAATCAATAACTTGAATACAGTCTTCACGTAGGACTGCATCTTTTGATGTAGTTGTGTAGAGAAATTCTATTATTTACTTGGATACAATTTATGCACTGGTTTGACTGTATTTGACATAATCACGCTAACATTTAAACCTATATACCCCTGATCTATAAACTGCCATCGATACCATACAGTATAGCCCAAGCATATTAGGACCATCTGGTTTACAACAAACAATTCAGAAAACATCGGTTCAAATATATATGAAAGTTCGTTGACTGTATGAATATTGAAAGGAGATAAAATCTTCCTTGCAAAAGGAGAGATGAACATACTGAGCACATTCTTCTGAGGTCATGATATTTAAACATATAAGTACTTCTTATAATCGCATACAGAACATGTTCTATGCTTGAATCTTCCCACCAGGATGCCATATGTATATTTAAATGTGTTTAATGGCCCGGAGGCCTAATTTAATTAATACACATATGTAAATGTATTGATTCGTACCATCGACATTGAACGCATACAGCAGTATCGTTGTTAATACTATTAACATCCTGGAAATAACAACAACATGTTCATATATGAATATATATCCTGCAAGAAGAGGACTTACATGAATATTTGTTCGGAAAATTACGACGGTTGGGCTGGGCAATTGACGGTTTGTGTTATTTCTTTTTTTTCAATTCCTATATGTTAGAGTTTCCACTATCGCATTGACGGTTTGATAAATGCCTTCTATCTTACATCGATAACTCCCTTATTCCGACAGTGATAGCCCTCACGTCCGAACCTGATCTTGGACGTTGGGACGTCATTTATGAGTTTGAAGGACAGTTGAAGGCCATTAGTTTCGACCCCGAACCTTTCTTTGACACGACCTTTCTGAAGAACTCCGGAGCCGGTTGGACTAGGCAATTGTATTGTGCTCATGAATTGCTTCGGTACGTTGTGATAAGTTATACTTTCAGTAAGGTCGTTGCTGGATTATGTGCAGTGGCTAGAGTCTCCGTCTTGATACTGCTGGACCAGTGCTCCATCCATGTTCGGGTTATACCAACGATTGGTAATTATGGCTTCTCGCCTTTTCGTACCGGGTTGCGAATAATGTAATGACGACCAGTGAGCTGTTAACGGCATTAACTTAGTAAAGTACCATTTAAGCACCATACTCGGTGTGATGTCTTTTGTTTTGTTAGATGTTTATATTTCAAGTTGCAACGTGCACGTGAAATATAGTTGACAGTGTAATTCAGGCTACAATATATATTGAGAAAATGTTAAAGCGATAAAACCAGTCAATTATAAGCCGACTCCTGCATTATTGTCAAAATTAGTATATTTCTTTCTCGTCAAGATAAAGTTCCTTCGTGGAAGAAGTTGAATATTTTAATAAAGTCTTGCCGAGCCCAATACGTTTTACTGTTTCTGGGCCTGATATGTCAAAACTGAGCACTTAGAATTATGACTCTGAGGACAGAGTAAATTGATGAAGAGAGCAAGAAGGTTATAAGGTGGTATTGTCCCTCCGTTCAAACCCGATAACAAAGGTGAATGTTATCCAGTACAATTACAAAGTTGTAAGGGGAATGTTATCCAGTACAATTACAAAGTTGTAAGGGGAATGTTATCCAGTACCGATTGCAAAGTTGTAAAGAGAATGTTATCCAGAACCGATAACAAAGTTTTAAATATTGTAATCCTGAACAGACAACAAAGTTGTGAAGGGAATGTTATCCAGTACAATTACAAAGTTGTAAGGGGAATGTTATCCATAACCGATTGCAAAGTTGTAAAGGGAATGTTATCCAGAACCGATAACAAAGATTTAAATATTGTAATCCTGAACAGACAACAAAGTTGTAAGGGGAATGTTATCCATAACCAATTGCAAAGTTGTAAAGGGAATGTTATCCAGAACCGATAACAAAGATTTAAATATTGTAATCCTGAACAGACAACAAAGTTGTAAGGGTAATGTTATCCATAACCGATAACAACTTTGTAAGGGGAATGTTTTCCAGAACCGATTAAAAAGGTGTAAGGGAATTGTTATCCAGAACCGATAACAAAGTTGTAAGGGAAATGTTATCAAGAACCGATAACAAACTTGTAAGGGGGCTGATATCCCTAACCGAAAACAATGTTGTAAGGGAAATGTTATCTATAACCGATAACAAGGTTGTAAGGGGAACGTTATCCAGACCCGATTACAAAAGTGTAAGGGAAATGTTATCCAGAACCGATAACAAAGTTATAAGGGAAATGTTATCAAGAACCGATAACAAAATTGTAAGGGGGCTGATATCCCTAACCGAAAACAATGTTGTAAGGGAAATATTATCTATAACCGATAACAAGGTTGTAAGGGAAATGCTATCCAAAACCGGTAACAATGTTGTAAATATTGTATTCCTGAACGATAACAGGGTTGTAAAGGTAAAGTTATCTAGAACAGTAACAAAACTGTAAGGAGATTGTAATCTTGAACGAGAACGTTATTAAAATTGTTTCGGTCACATTCGCTAATCCTATATTTTCTTCCTCGCATAGATTCATAAACTACCAAGTAAACTACTCCAATCGGCCCGACCTGGACCAGATTGTCCCCGATGAATCAAGTTTTATGATCGGCCCGATTGTCGTCCTACATCGCCTCCAATAGGGGAACGAATCACGGGCGTTCCTCGCGCGATCGACACGTTTCCGGGGCGCAAGTATGCGAAAGTACGGGCAAGTACCCGCAGGTACACGGCAAAAGCCCGATAGAGACCCGCTTCTCGCGCGCAAGTGAGCGATCTCTCGGCCGAGAGAAGCAGAGAAAGGCCGAAAATGGGCTATCTCGGCTCGAGAGAGGACGCTTTCGGCCGCTTTGAGCGGCCGACGCCCACCGTTCTTCGCGCGAGAGTGGCCGGATGTAGGCGTATGTTGACGCAGGGAGCCGCAGGAAGCCGAAAGTAAACGGTCTTCGGACGATTTAAACGATCTTTGGACGTTCTTCGGACGACCAAATGTGCCTAGATCGGCCGGAGATAGGTGTTTTTTGGGCCCGACTATATAAATCGAGCCAGATCGAAGCCTTTCATCACTTTCTGACGAGCCAGGGAAGGTCATGGACCAACAAGCAGTGCTGGGGTTTGCTGTAGCTCTACAACGTCGTTCTGCCATAGCACAGCAAAATGTTATTACACTAGAAAATATGCTGAGGAGGAGGCCAAGGAACAGGAGAAAATATGTCAAAAAGAAGTAAGTTGTTGTGAATGTTTAAAGGTTTTTCACCTGTGTTTTGTTTCAGTACCTGTTCTGAGAAAAGTGTGCAGTTTTTATTTCATATTTGGTTTATAATTCTCTGGCATTGGTATTAATTTGTAAATTTATCATTATTTATAATAATTTTGAGTAAATATATGCCTTGCTGTGTATTTAGTAACAATTAATTCTTTGTGACATTTTAAAGGATTTTTATATGTGTTTTGTTTCATTACAACATTTGGGTTTTAATTCTCTGTTGGAGAGGCTGCTGCTGCTGCTGACCCTGACGTTGGGCGGCTTTGGCTGCATCATTCTCCGCTACCATCTCCTCGCAGAGCAGGAAGAATCTGGTCCTGTAACGTTTCCAGATCTCTTGGCGTACCTCGTTGAACTGGCTGGACAGGTAGCCGCACATGTGATGCTTGTCTAGGCTGGTGGTGGTCCGTAGAGTCTGCAGCAGGTCCCTGGAGAGCTGGGCTAACTCGTTGCTCTTCTCCCTCTGCGACTGCATCTTGTCGATGACGCGCTTGTCAGTACTAGTAGAGTCGTCGGCGGAGGGAGCTGGCCTTTTCTTGCCCCTGCGGACGGTCGTAGTTGTCTCGCTGTAAGACGGGCCTCGCAGCGCAAAATACTCCAACGTTGGTTGCGAGAGTGGGATATCAGGCATCTCCGGAACGTCCAGGATGCAGTCGAAATGTGGATCAGGGATCACCTCTACGGAGGTCGAGGTAGAGGCCGCGTCCAGGGGCGCTGTACCTGCAGCTGCTACCTTCGCATTCCGAGTTACAGTGTTCCTCCTGCCAACCTCTATCATGTGGGGGATCAGGAAGGAGAAGTTGTCCAGGATCAATCTAAAAAGACACAAATTAAAAGAAACATTAAATAAACAGTAAAAACATATTTCCACACATAATAAACATGTATTATAATAATGTGGTATGAATGTAATGTCAAAGACAAGCACCCATTAGTAGATTATTATGAAAAAGAAATGTGTAATAGAAAAAGAAATAGTGGACAAAGAGTTAAAGATATAATGATATATTGGCAGACTTGTAGTAAGCAGCCACTTGAAGATTTACCAAAACAACATTTTCATCTATATTTGACCTGTATCAAGCAGCCAACCGTGTTCGGCAGCCAATGTTTATCTCTCCCCTTGTGGCTGCTTAAGACAAGTTTGACTATATTGTTAAAAATGTTTTTTCTTTGTTTACCTTTCAGACAAACTGACCAAATATCTGTGAAGAAATATAATGTGTAGAAATATTGCTATGGGGAACCTGTAACTGAGTCCTTAACCCTTATACCCACATACAGTCGCTTTATGACGCCTCTGAACGAGACGACTTTTGAAAACGTTGTGGCAAAAGGAGAAATTGTTCATGATGAGAAATCTCTATTGTTGCCACAATGTTTACAACCTTATTCAATAATTATTTTCAAAGTCATCTGCTGCAGATATGTTGTATGTGAGAACGGGTAAAAGCATTGTTGATTGGTACAAATCATGGCCGCATGGGATGAGGGGGATGAGGGGGAGAATGGTTTGCTTTACATGGCTATTTATTTATATGGCTGATTTTAAATAATTGAGTAGAAATGTTCCCCCGATGTCTCTGTAACTAATTTTTCATGTTGATTGGTATTCAAACCTTGCTTCAAGATAACGGCGCTATTTTGATTTACACAGCTTGGGTAGACACTTAAAATATATTCTCTGAAAATATTAAGTCACATTTGTTTTGTCTTGTGGCAGTGGATCGTTACTTGCCCTCTTGGGCATCTTGTTTCTGACTTACTTACTTAAAAAAAGGAAACATTCAATGGAAAAGGAGGAAATACTCTTCATTAAAAAGATATTTGCTGATGAGTTTGCACAAGTCATCTATATCTTGCAAATCATTTCTTTAATTCATATGTTTTTTTGATAGATTATAAAAGTATAGCATATATATCTGTATATATACATCAAAAGAATGGAGCTTTGGTGTTCTTCTATTCATCTCCTTTGTGCATGACTATGTGAAATTAATAAATGGTCAGACTGGGGTTACCATACATGCATTTTGCACTAACGGAACGTTATACTTGGAAATGAACATACATACATACATGTAGTTTTGCGCTAACGGAACGTTATACTTGGAAATTATCATACATACATACATGTAGTTTTGCACAAAGGGAACGTTATACTTGGAAATGAACATACATTACATACATGTAGTTTTGCACAAAGGGAACGTTATACTGGAAAATGAACATGCATAAATACATGTAGTTTTGCACAAAGGGAACGTTATACTTGGAAAATGAACATGCATACATATTCCCTTCTGTAATATAGGATCAAGCTTTACATTCATGATGAGTAATTTCTAATGTTGCCACAATGTTTTCAACCTTATTCAATAATTATTTTCAAAGTCATCTGCTGCAGATATGTTGTATGTGAGAACGGGTAAAAGCATTGTTGATTGGTACAAATCATGGCCGCATAGGATGAGGGGGATGAGGCGGAGAATGGTTTGCTTTACATGGCTATTTATTTATATGGCTGATTTTAAAATAATTGGGTAGAAATGTTCCCCGGTTGACTCTGTAACCAATGTTTCATGCTGATTGGTCTTTAAACCTTGCTGCAAGATGGCGGCGCTATTTTGCTTCACACAGCTTGAGTGTACACTTTAAAAAAATTCTCAGAAAGTATAAGGCCATATTTGTTTTGCCTTGTGGCAGTGTTTCGTTACTTAACCGCTTGGGCATTTTGTTCCTGACTTGCTTACTATTGCCAACTATTTAATTGGCTATGACCTTAGAAACAGTTCTCTAAAGGTGCTGCTCTGATTTCAAGATAATATGGCAGAAATGCATCTTAATATAGCATTTGCCACAATGCTTTCAAATCTTTTCAATGAATAAACTTTCACTTATACAGATTTTCCAAACAATTTGGTCTGTATGTTTTCAGAGTTGTCTGAAAATGTTAGAGAAATTGATTTTGATTTATATTTAAAAATATTTTCAGTGATTGTTTTATAACTCAAAAATGATCTAAGCCTATCTGCAGTATAATGATGAATCCAATACACATGTACATGTTACTTCCCTCTCAATTGTGTTGTGGTCGAGCATTCACCTTTGGTGTGGTAGGTCGCAGGTTCAATCCACAGCCTGGTCATAGCAATGACTTTAAAACTGAATGTAATGTCTTTCCCTCCTTGACTCTGAGTATTGAAGGGTTAGCATTCGGACTGACTCACTGGTGTCAGGATAAATGGATCAGTAGTACTTGTAACTCGCCCACCAAATGCAGTTATATAACTGAAAAGTAATTGTTAAAATCGTCATAAAATACTATAAATAATGTATAGGCTGTTACCGAGGGTCAACAACTTTAACCTTTTCCCACATGCAACAAATCTACGACAGACAACTTTGAAAATTATATGAAAAAACTTTGTAAATGAAAGTATAATAATTATCTCGAGTTGAAATTATTGTGACAAAAGGAAAAAATGCTCATTATGTTGTCTTCTGTAGATATGTCAAAATGTGTCTATAAGTGGGAAAGGGTTAAAGATATAATGATATACAGGCCAACTTGTGTTAAGCAGCCACTTGAAGATTTACCAAAACAACATTTTCTTTTATATTTGACCTGTATCAAGCAGCCACCCGTGTTAAGCAGCCAATGTTTTACTCTTCCCTGGGTGGCTGCTTCAGACATGTTTGACTATATCGTTAACAATTGTTTGTTTTTTCTTTGTTAACCTTTTAGACAGGCTGACCAAATATATTTAAAGAAAAACAATTTGTAGAAATATTGGTTGAGGGAACCTGTAACAGAGTCCTTAACTCTTACCCACATACAGTCGCTTTCTGACGCCTCTGAACGAAACGACTTTTGAAAACGTTGTGGCAACAGTAGAAATTGCTCATGATGAGCAATTTCTACTGTTGCCACAATGTTTTCAACCTTCTTCAATCATTATTTTCAACGGGTAAAAGCATTGTTGATCGGTACAAACCATGGCCGCAAGGGATGAGGCGGAGAATGTTTGTTTTACATGGCTATACATGTATATGGCCGATTTTAAAATAATTGGGTAGAAATGTTCCCCAGGTGACCTGTAACGAATTGTTCATGTTGATTGGTCTTAAAACCTTGCTGCAAGATGGCGGCGCTATTTTGAGTGTACACTTTAAAAAAAATCTCAGAAAGTATAAGGCTATATTTGTTTTGCCTTGTTGCAGTGGATGGTTACTTGCCCTCTTGGGCATTTTGTTTCTTGTTTGCTTACTTATAAAGTGGAAACATTCATGGGAAAAGGAGATAATACTCTTCATTAAAAAGATATTTACTGATGAGTTTCACAATTCATCTATATCTTTCAAATCATTTCTTTAATTCAGATGTTTTCTTTGAATGATAATCAAACAATAGCATATATATATATATATATACATCAAATGAATGGAACTTTGATGTTCTTCTATTCGTCCGCTTTGTGCAAACTATGTGAAATTAATAAATGGTCAGGCTGGGGTTACCATACATGTAGGCTTACACAAAGGGAACGTTATACTGGAAAATGAACATACATACATTTCCCCTTCTGTACTATAGGTACAAGCTTTACATTTCTGCAATCTGATCAGTGTATTTATGTTTGCATTGCCTTGGCCAGAAAGCACTCAGGGCATTTCCTGATTATACTGTGTGGATGCATATTTTAGGAGGTAAATGATAGTTTTAGTACTGGTTATTTTCCCTAGTACATGTATTTTTGCACTAAAGGAACATTATACTTGGAAAATGAACATACATACATTTTCTCTTTTGTACTGTAGGACCAAGCTTAACATTCCTGCAGTCTGATCAGTGTATTTATGTTTGCATTGCCTTGTCCAGAAAGCACTCAGGGCATTTCTGATCACACTGTGTGGCTGGATAACTTTGGAGGTAAATGATAGTTTTAGTACTGGTTCTTTCCCTTGTATTATAGAATGGTTCAGTTGTGTACAAATCCTAACCCTTTGCCTCATACAGATGCTTTGTGATGCTTCTGCAGCTGACACATTTTAAATATATTATAAAAAAGGAGAAATTGCTCATTTTGCCCCAATGTTTTCAATTCCCTTTAATAATTGAGCTCTCATTTATAGATATTTGTCATGGTTTTGCCATTATTTTATCAAAGTTATCTGCTGCAGATTCGTTGTATTTGGGAAAGAGTTAAAAACATAATGTGGTAAACCAACCATTTAATTGGCTATGATCTGATAGAAAAAAAAATCTCTGAAAGTGCTGCTCTGATTTCAAGATAATAATTGGAAATGATTGAAAACATTTCGGCAAAAGAATAAATTGCTCGTTATGAGCAAATTTCTTGTTTTACCACATTGTTTATCTGCTATAGAGGCTTTAGAAAGCGTCTATATGTGGGAAGGGGTTAAACTCAACCGATGTTGGTGTGATATGGCTCAATGTCTTATTCATGACAGTGATACTTAAGTTTAACATTTTTATCTCATCACTTTATCAGGAGTGTGTCATTGAACAATTTTAAACATTTAAAATAAAATACATAGACTCATAAAAGTATTATTTCGACGGAATGGACGAGTTAATATTGTTGAATGAAGAGAAAATGCAAAGTATTCTTTGGACATGATTATTTTTGTTTCACCTGCCTTAGCTTGAAGACACATTGGGGATTCCTTTATATCGTCTGTCTGACCGTCACTCTTGATCTTACTGATTTATTGGCAAGCAACAAATGTGTTCCTTCATACTCTCATGTTATTTTTTTTGCTGTAAATGGGTCAAGTCTTTTGTGGGTTTCCATTGAATATCTCTAGAATGTTTGACACGGAGACTTCAAACTTCACTAGATGATTGGCAGCTGTGAGCAAATACACTATGACTGTACAATGTGGGAGGCATGCACTTTGTATTAAGGAAACACCATGATATAACTGAAAGAATGTTAAAAGTTGAGTAAAATACCATACAAAAAAGCAAATAAAATATTTACTGCATGAGGCATCTCCTAATTCTTTTCAAATAATTATGTTGAAAGGAAGTGTTAATTGCCTATAAAACATACACTAACTAAAGCAGCATTCCATATGATAGCAATGAACAATTTTATATGTTAACCCTTTCCCACATACAGACGCTTTCAGTGGTCTATACAGCAGAGCTAGGACTTTTGAGAACTCATAATAAGCAATTTCTTTTTTTGCGACAAAGCTGTTAACACTATTCAATTATTAATTACAGAGATTATTTATAGTTTAGCCAATATATTTTCAAAATTGCCTGCTGCAGTTTGTTTTGTATGAGGGAAAAGGTTAGGTTAACTTTATACTACACTCTTGTAATATAACATTATTGTGCAATAAAGCACGGAGGGCATGTAAAGTTTATTACTGTTTCAGGCAATACAAGGGCATCAGAATTAGCATAATTTTGACATTTAACTCTTTCCCGCATACAATCTATCTGCAGCAGACAACTTTAAAAGCATCTCAACACAAATATGTAAACTCTATGAATGAAATTATATATATGAAAAGTGTTGAAAACATTGTGGCAAAATAAAAAATTGGACATTATGAGATATTTCTCCTTTTACCACATGTTTTTAAAAGTTGTCAGATGTAGAGGCGCCAGAGAGGTTCTGTATCTTGAAAAGGGTTAATCTTTTACTTATTGAATTGGTCTTTGTAACTGTGTAAAACTGTGTTTTGTCCCACAGGGTTTATGGCCCACAGGGGTTTTGTCCTACACTCGTAAACAGTAGAGAAAGATACATTACACATTTATACGTATTTTAGAGGGCATCTGAAGATCAGTAGCGGACAAAATAAACAATACTCTCAAAATAAAAGTTTTTTTAATAAAATGTGTTGTAGACATTATGCCAAAGGTAGGTAGTGCCTTTTAGGTAGGTAGGTAGTATTAAGAGCAATTTCTTCTCTTGCTACAATATATTAAAAAAAACTTCTACTTCAAATGTGTCTACAAGTGGGAAAAAGTGTTAATTTACAAGTGTTAAATTGTCTTTTTTATTTTAAATTTCACATATATAAGTACAACATATTTGTTTATTTTTCAATTTTTCGACATAATGATGAGAAAAGCTGTAATGCAATTTCAATGGAAAAATACTTATTTATAAGATAAACAAATATTGTAATGCTTTTATCACTTAACCCTTTCCTACATATAGATGCTTTCTGACATCTCTCAGCAGACAGTTTTTGAAAATATAGCACAAAAAGGAGATTGAGCAATTTCTCCTTTTGCCACAATGTGTTAACATTTATTCAATGCTCGTTTTATAAATTTTCGAGAGTTTTAATATTCTAGTCTTAATGTTTTCAAATCTGTCTGCTGCTTGTTTATTGTATGCGTGAAAGGGGGCTAATACATAACGAGACTAATTGTTAATATATATTCGATCAATTCATTTTCAACTCTTTCTATCATAGAAAACATTTGCAGCAGAAGCTTTGAAAACATGTTGACAACAATATGGAAAATCTCTGTGAATGAGACTTCTATTATGGAATTGAATTGAAAACAATGGAGCAAAAGTGGAAATTGCTCATTTATCTGCAGATATGTCAAAATGCGTGTATATGAGGGATTTGTGTTAGCTTTAAACCTTATGTTCCATAAATGCTCAATGAATGTTTATGTTCTCAAGCTAATAACAAATCTGCAACAGACGACTTTGAAAATATGGAAATGTTCTCTAGATAACTGTATGATACTCTTAACACTTTCCCCCTTACAGATGCTTTCTGACACCTTTGCATCAGAAAAGTTTTGAAAACATTGTTATTAACTTTGTTCAGTATTTTCCTCTTCATTTTGCGATTTGTTTTTGTTTTTATGCCTAGATTTTGTTCAGAGTTGTCTGCCGCAAGATTGCTGTATGTGGAAGCCGCAATGTTTTTTCTATCCGGAAGGTGCATCATATTACTATTTCATGTAGGAAAGGGAAGGGTTAAATGACTGCTTCTTACTCTGTCTTATGGTATTGAATGAAAAACTCAACATAATTTTATAATGACTTTCCCACATACTGCATATCAGCAGAAGACAACCTTGATAACATGTTGACAAAAGTGTAAAACGTCTCCAGGAATGTGAGTTTAATTATTAGATAAAGAAGAAAACTTTCTGTCAAAAGAAGAAATTTGCTCATTGTGTGCAATTTCGTCTTTCGCAACACTATTTTCAAAGGTCTAATGCTGCAAAGGCGTGTAAAAGATTCTGTATGTGGAAAGAGGTTAAGTCATTAAAATGAAAAAGTTAAAAGTAGAGTGGACAAAGGATATGAGCCGTTCCACGAGAAAACCACATTATTGACTCTGCGTAAAGTACCGACCAGGATCAGCCTAAGCATGCCGCGCATGCTAATCCGGGCAGACACGTTTCGCCTCCTGTGGATTTTCTGTTTCAGGAATCATTACTCTATACCTCTATTCCCCTGAGACGGAATGTGTCTGCCCGGATTAACCTAAGCGGACTGCTCAGGCTGATCTGGGTCGATACATTACGCAGAGGCCATAATGTTAGTTTTCAGGTGGAGCGGCTCAAATTATTATATAAGTAAGGGTTGGATTTATTGGCTTATAAATATAAGGATTTCATTGAAAGTTGATTCACTTTAAGGATATAAATTAAAGTATCTTTAATTTTCAACCCTGTTCAAATATGCTATTAAATAAAAATGAATAGAAAAATGAACGCTTTGTCTGAAAATATTGAAGCAAAAGGAGAAATACCGTTTATTGGGATTCCTACCATGCTTGTTTGAAAAGTCAACTTACGGCTGCAGCCATGTCCAACATTTGTATAAATCCTCGAAAGTCGAGTTGTGATTGGTTTGCCATCTGCTTAACAATGATTTCATTATTTCGACCGAATAACGAAAATCCATCCGCTTGCATTAATGAGACAAAAGAGTTCGAACGAGTGAAACAAACTCTGAACTATGATTGACCTCAATGTCAGTCTTGTTAGTTAACGTCGACTGTGCGGTGACCGCAACAAGTCTACAACAGTCGCCTTAGAATACATAAAAAGAAATATGCGAATCTCTGTAAATACAATTATATATATATATTGAAATGAGTTGAAACCATTGTGGCAAAAGTAGATATTTGCCTACGATAAGCAATTACTCCTTTTGTGACGATGTTTTCGAATGTCGTCTGCACATGCGTCAAAAAGCGTCTGTATGCAGGAAATTGTTGCATCGTTTCCATGATAGCTGAACCCTTTTCGTGATTACTATAACAGTCGAATATTAGAAATATTGTGGAAAATGGAGCCATTGCTGACACTGAGCAATTCCTCATTTACACACAATGCTTTTAAACCCGTTTCAATGAATTATTTTCATATCAAAACCCTTTCCTACAGACATTATTTTAGTCTTCCCCCTTTCAGGCACATTTTGAATCACATGCAACAGAGTAAATAATAACGAGCAATTTTACCTGAATATGGACAGTTATTATTGAAAATACCTTGAAACCTTTGTGGGAAAAGAGGGAATGGGTCACGATAAGCTATTTCTCCTCTTGTCACGATGTAGTCAAATGCCGTCTGCTACACATGCGTCAAAACGCAACTTAAGAGGGAACGGGTTGAACCGTTTCCATTATAGCTATTATAGCTACCTAGTTGCATAACAAATATTGAAAACATTCTTTGAAATGGAGCAATTGCTGACAATGAGAAATTCTTCCTTTTCAAACAATGCTTTGAAACATGAATCAATTTTTTTTTTCTATAATTTAGATAACAAAAACATTTGCCTACAGTTAATCATTCATACTTTTCCTCTTTTATACAATTTTTTACTACACTTTATCAGATGAATGATAATCAGCAAGTTTGTCTTTTTCCACAAAGATTTCACTATTCAAAAAGTATACTTTCATCAACTCAGATTAATATTTTAGCCTAGCCATATTCAATGTTGTTTGCTGTAGAAGTAATCTATGTGGTCAAGGGTTAGGAAGACTGTAAACATATCATACCATGTAAACTTGTTTATCCATAAGCGCTATCGCTGAACACGTCCACAGAGAGAGCGTCCTACTGTTTATACGTGCCATAAACGAATGGTACTAACGTCTCGCAGCTACTTGGGAATTGTGAGTAAAACATATTCTCGTATGTCGCTGGATAAAATATGTTTCCATCATTCCGTTTGTCTGTCTGTCAGTATATCGACCCAACTAGGAAATGTAAAGTCAATCTCCAAATAAGTTAATTTCAGCATACATACGAGTTATAACCGCAAGGTCAAGATTTATTTTTTATGTGAGTCGCTTGTAGCGATTTTTGGACTTAAACAATTTGCAGGCATAATCCGGCGTCCGTCCGTCGCGGTTTGCATGAATTGGTCAAAACGTTGTTTTTGTTTGGCAGATTCATTTGAAAGTGGTCACACTTATACCTTGTAATCAGGAAGACGGGCTAAATACTAGGTGCATAACTATGGTCTGCTTCTTTTAATTATCTCCATTTTTCTTTATTGAGTTAAGCCATTGTTTCGATTAATTTTCATTGTATCCATTATAAACTTGAATCGTAGGTAATTTATGACCTACAAATTTGAAGTACACAATAATCATAACTTTAGCATGCTGTTTTAGGAGTGTGTATTTTTTCATCCTTCCTTGTTCGCACTTTTTATATGACTTTCGCATGCAACACATGCGTTCCGTGAAATGATCTTGTTCGTTTATGAGTGCTTTCCCAAGCTTTGTACTTTGTCCGGACGCGACTGACTGTCTGTCCGTCTTTGTGTTCATCCATCCGTCCGTATGTCCGTTACGGTTTGCATTAATGGGTCAAAACGTTGTTTCTGTTTGGCGGATTCATTTCAAAGGGATCACACTTATACATTGGGGTGAGGAGACCGATATAATATTTCTCCTCCCAAATTCTCCACCCCAAAACCAGTTTGCTGATTTTCCAATAATGTTGTACCCTTTATTACATTCCTGCAATTCATGTAGATTGGTCGAAAAAACATGTCCTCCATGATATGGCGCTATTTTTGTCTCATATGGCTATACGGCGTCCCGGGTTCGATCGCCCAGATTGCGGCGCTGTGGTCGTGATGGATAGCCCTATAGGCAAGGTACATTTTCCAAGGCCTAGTACTGGTTTAATTACCTAGGGATCATGAATATCGTGAACTGTCGTCGTGATATATCTGAAACAAATGTTGCAAACGGCGTAAAATCCCATCGACACAAACATATGGCTATAATGAAAACTTAAATAAATCTTCTCCTCTGAAAGTATGAAGCTGATTTTCAATTAAATGACTCTGAAAAAGTATTGATAAAAATATGGAAGATCTCTTTAATGAATATAATTGAAATGAACAAATTGTGGTTAAAGGAGGAATGTGCTCAATTTCTCTTTTTTCCACAATGTTTCCAAAGATTGACCACAGCAGATGCGACAACATGGGTCTGCATGAAGGGAAGGGTAAAGTTTCATACAAGTAAAAAGGTATCTGTGAGCGATATGGTAACATTGAATACATGAATCTAGAAAATAGTTATGGTTATGTTTGATTGAACCTTTACAACGAGGGAATCTTAACCAAATTACACTTCCTCACAGTTTAAAGCCAGAACACTAAAGTGATTGCAGCAAATAGCGATGTAAGTGGACACAGATAGTATTGCCATATAGACACCAGAAGTGAACTGCAATTCACATCCAAGTATTTATTGGATGGAACTGAATTTGACAATAACAATGACGATAATGGTGTTGATGATTTGACTGGTGATCTTCTTAACGCTGACATAAATAATGAAGAACAAGGTGAAGAAGCAATGACTTGAATAGAGAGACACGACACACACACACACACACACACACATGAAGTCAGTCCTCTAGATAAGGGGCGTTTTGCATGTTTTAACATTCTGATTTGATCTTCAGAACCTATGTTGTCGGAATTCAGAAGAATTATCTCAGAGAGACAATTGTTTTGAGTACCAACAACATCAGTGTTAATGATTGCTATCACAGATATTGCGAATGAAAGGCCTGTTTACTCATCCGTATCTAGTCCTCTGTGAAGTTTATGGTTGAACCACATTATATCAAACCAGTATTGGTTATAAAAACACACAGAGACTAAAGCAAGCACTTGGTCCTGTATAGGATAGATAGATAGATTTATTCAACATAAAATGACCCTCTGCATTTGGATAAGGTACACATTTGCTAGTGTGGGACAGTATAATTCCAGATCAGTCTGTGCATTCACACAGTCTGATCAAGATCTACTCTGTTCACATAATACTTACAATAGCTTATTAGAAGCATTATGTCAACGTGTGTAGAATCTGATAAGATTGTGCTGCTGGACAAGATGATCTGATCCTACATTCAGAAACGAATGTACCTTTTCTCATGGAC